>CM017894.1:18305348-18487848 GCA_008369825.1 Triplophysa tibetana | reverse complement strand
GGTGCATAAAAAAAGAAAGAAAATATCCATATCGAATCGATATTTATATTGATCTGCCCTTGCTGATTCTTGGATTTTTTTTACTTTTTATAAGTCTTTGTTTCTAGGTGGTTCTGTTAAAAAAAATCTTTTTCTGTTTTCAAGTTGTTCCGAACATAAATACTTTTTTTGTTCCGTTGAGCAAAAAATGATATACTTTCTTTCGGAGAATGTTGAAAACCAAACAGCGTGGGACACTATTGACTACCATAGTAGTTTTGTTCCCACTGTATAGTCAATAGTGCCCCAGAATTGTTTGACTATGACAGAATGTCCCTTTTAGGTGAACTATCACCTGCTTGTGTAAGACTCTGTGAAGTGTTGCTCTGTGTTTGTTTTTATGTTGCTATGCAGATTTCCGGCGAGGCCTCATCTCTCTGTGATATTCTGATGAGTATGGATGGCGTCTCTCTTGAGTTTTGTGATCATCTCAGGTTTAGCATCAAGTCTGAGCACTGTTGTTCTGAAGATGATATGACCTTGAGCTTCGACACAACAAACCATCACTGCAGATTCTGGACTCACAGTGTGACATGTGAACAGATGAAATCGTTTCCTAACAACAATCCAGACTTCAGACACACCTCTGCCTGACATTTCCAGTCCTGTTGTGTCTGAGAAATGTCAACCTTTCAAATCCTCATGCTGTGGGTTTACTGACCCCGGGTCAGAGGGCTTTAATGAGTTTTTCTTCAGAGACGTTTCTTCTGATGGCGGATCAGTTCTTACTGTAGTTTGTCTGAGAATCTGGCATGTGAGAGCTGATCTTGGATCAAGAGGTTTACCTTCCGTGTGATGATCAGTTGATTCTTCCCAGATGGACTGAAGGAAAACTGTAAAGAATTTGCGTGGTGGACCGGCTCCTCGTGACGCCCTATAACCTGTTTATATTTCTAAATATATATGTGTATACAAACGAAAGATGTGTAAGATATCATACATGGGCTGAGATAAATATTAAACTCCATTTTCTGGAGGAGTTGTGTCCTCGCTTTACATTGAATTTTTTAAATCCCAAATAAATATACTCATCATCTCATGGCGTTCATTTATGTCTTGATCATCAAGTAACTCACCGTAAGTGTTCATCTATATACAGTATTTGAATCGACATAATACGTTTTCTATCCATTTAAGGAATGTAAGTCTTATAGCAGCATACACATGATCTACAGGACTTTCTCATAGTGCCATTATGATGAGTTGTGTCATTTCATAAACATTAATCTGTCCACAACAACCCGAAAGAATTCTCTCCCAGACTTCAGAAATACACACTCAGAGGGCTTCTACAGCAGCCAGGACCAATAAAAATAACAAATTACCTGAATTAAAGCCACAGAGCATCAATAAATCCAGTGTTTGATAGGAGGCTGATTTAACATTCTGAAGTTTATGAAATTACCCATCAGCCCTCAGTTTCTCCATGATCCTGCTGCTCCTGAGCTGTTTAACTCAACACTAGGACTGAAATCTCTTTCAAGACCACCTGAATTCTGTTGAGACAGCGACCTCTACTGGAAAGAAAAAATAATTTCCCCTCAAATAAAGACTCTGAATGTTTATGCACAACACACATGATGGACAGTAAATGTTTCATTCATTTTATTTAAGAGTGAACTATCAATGGCTTTGGTTATTAACATGAATTACAGATTAATCCGATGATGACACAGAATCAAACACATCTGCTGATAAATCCCATAACCTCTGATGTTTTCTCAACGGTGTGTTGTGTTAAATACTGTAAACGAATTAGAAAAAGACTCAGAAATAAATTTTCAATTTCATTCAATTGTGTTTAATAGTATTTAATATGGAAAACATTATCCAGAGAGATACATACATGTATTTACAGATTAAACCACAATATTGACTTTTTATATAAACCACAATAGTACATTTTCAATTCTATACACCAGTATTAGACTATGACACTTACTTTTGTGATGCTTTTGTGATTCATGTAAACTGCTCTCAAGATTCATGATGTTTGATATTCTCAACGTTTATTCAATTCAGCCTTATTATAATACAATCCAGTGTTGTTGTTCATGAACTTCAGTGATGTGTTTAAGCATCATGATCAGTGTGTGTTACCGACGCCACACTTGTGAAGTTAGTGAACAAAGGTCACGCAGAAAACTTTATAACATACAGTGAGAGCAAAAGATCAGTTTACTGGCTTCAAAAGACACTCGGTTCCAAAAACATCATATTAAAACTAATAGACCAAATGCTTAATAAAATGTTTCAAACGTCCCACGTGATAGTAATTCTACTAAATTAAATAAAAAAGAAATGCACTGAACTGAAAGAGTTAAAGGTTAATTTTGAAAGTTGAACTCATGTGAGTGACCTGCGGCGATGGTCACATGACTGCGTGTGAGGAGCGCGCAGGCTGCGGTGCGTTTATAACGCCGTTGTGTAGTGCGCGTTTCCGCGAAGCTCAGGACGCACGGGTGTGTAAACACACATGCACACACGCACACACACACACGCACACGCACACACACCATCATGATGACACGCGTGAGATCGGCGGTCTCCAGCATCCTCGGCGGCATGATGAGCTCGAGCGCGGAGGAGAATCACGCGCACCGCGCGGATCAGCCGCTCCGCTTCCAGTACTGCAGGCCGGATTTCCTCGCGCTGTCTCCTGATGAGGTGGAGTGCTCGACGGATCACATCTCGCGACCGATTCTCATCCTCAAAGACGCTAAGCTGCCGTGGGCCACCGGATACGCGGAGTGAGTACCGATGCGCTCGGGCCGTGGACGCGCAACGGGTCGACATGCGCGTCACATACGCGGACGCTGCGGTTGTTTTGGTTCTGTTTAATAATCGCACGCGTGTTGTCACGAGCAACAGAGATGATGATTTATCTCAAACATGCATGTGTATGTTCTCATGCTGATGTTGCGGAGCTCATGTGCGCACTTTACGCATGATAACCTCGGCCATGTGAAACTGCCCTGCTGACATAAACAACACGGAATCAAATGCTTATAGGTTTAAATGTTCTTATGGGAATTGTGTTGATTTGAAAGGAACATCTAGAGAAAAAACAATCCATGCATTTAAAAACCATGACATCATTTTCAGAATAACACAACCTGAATGTACACGTGCGATCAGAATGTTGTGTAATATTCAGAAGCAGTGAACTTGTGTCACATGCTCTCTGGTTTGGTTCATCTTTTTCATCTTTTATAAATGATCCCTCAGATGTGAATGTTTGTTTCCCTGGTTGAGAAAGTAAAGGGCGTTTGCTTGCTTCCTCTTCTGTAGGTGCTGGAGTGTGGAAGTGAGATAGAGAAGCTCTCAGTCCAGTAATGTGACCCGACTCATTACTGATGAGAATATAATAGAAGCAGAGAACATCAGCGGTCCTTCAGCTTTAATCATGACATCAGGTCATTGTCTTACAGTGAACCGTTGAGTATTAACCATCTCGTAGTTCATCTGGGATAGTTTTGCACGTAACCCCAAATCTGCCTGTAAAATGTCATACGGATTGAGATCATTTGATTGATTTATCATCATGTGCTTTGGGTGCTTTTACACATTCTCGCATGTGTTGCTGAAGTGCTTTTGAAACTAAAGTGTGTAACTGACCCACAACTGTTTGACTTGCACAGTATTTGACATCTACACTTAAAAAAATGACATTCTTATTCTTTGTCTTGTTTTTAGTCAAAATATGTGAAACTTCATTAATCAATATAGAATTCGTTGACAAGAAAAGTGACCCAATATATTTAATCTCTTTTTAAGGAGAATAAAATATAAGAATTAACTAAGTTTATGATAAAAACAAGCCAAAGATCTGCCAATGGGGTGAGAAAAAGAATCGTGAATTAAGGTTTACATTTTTCTCATTCACTAAATACAAGATTATTTTTCTTACACCATTAGCATTATTCTGCTTATTTTAAGCACAAATTCACTTAAATTTCATATATGTTTGACTAAAAACAAGACTTATGTTCTTAGGTCATTTTGCTCATCACGAAAATGTGTCTTGATTGAAGAATTTTGAGACATTTGTTCTGGAAACATGATAGAAATACTAAGTGAGAAAGTTATGATTTGCAGCGTAATATTAAGAGATGGGAGAAAGAATTCAATCAAATGAGGATTTTTCATGTGGGAAGAAACTGGTTGCCTTGGAAACCCTGTAGTGATTTGTCAATGATGAAGTGTTTTCTCGACTCACGCCGGTACTCATGACATCATCTGATGTTTCCAAGATGTCTCCAGTGCGCTGGAGGTTGAAACACAAGCGAGATGAATCTGTGAACCATCACGATTGTGTCTGTGACTTCAGAGAGACTATTGAATTGAAAATGTCAAATAGATGACTGTCCTTAAATCTCTTTGGATTGAAGTAAAGCCTCAGATGAAAATGAATCCGACACTATAAATAAATACCAATATGTGATACGTTTCGTAAGGTTTGATATCAAAGTTGTATTTGTGACACAGGGTGATAAACGCGGGTAAAAGCGCTCTGAATGAAGATCAGGCGTGTTGTGAGGTGGTGGAGCTTAGAAAGAGACCCGAAGACCATTCCAGTTCCGGTTACACTCCCACCAGCAGGAGGCGCTCTTCACTTCCCAGTGCTGACATACTGGAGACCATTGACAACCCAGTGAGATGATTTCATCCGTATTTACTCGCTTATTATTCACACGCATAGCATTCTTGTCGCTCAATGTGTGAATCTTTCTTCATGTGTGTGTCTGTTTAGGAACACAAAGAACTGAACTTTCATTACTGGGGTCTGTTTGACGGTCACGGAGGTTCTGGTGCCGCTGTGTTTGCTTCCAAGTTCCTTCATCTTCACGTGGAGGAGCAGCTTCAGGAGGTGCTGGAGATCCTTCAGAATCCTTCTCTACAGCCGCCCACCTGTCTGGGCGAGGAGCCCACCCTCCACCACCTCCACCCCGTCGCCGGCTGCTCGCAGCGAGGTCTGTCCAGAGCCGCGTCTCTCCGGGGGGCGGCGGGGGCTCCGGGCTCTCCTAACACCATGACCCCACGTTTCTTCATGGAGAAGAAGATCAAGCAGGAGAGTCTGGTGGTCGGGGCTATTGAGAACGCCTTCAAAGAGATGGTGAGTCGCTCCGTCACCTCAAGCATATATACAGGGTTCAGAAATCTGACATTGATTCTTGACTTCAGTGAGATGAAATGGCCACTAGGTGGCAGTCAAAGCCTTGATGTTCCTGTATAATGTGTGTGTTTGTGTGTCAATGCATGATTCAGGATGCACATATCGGCCGAGAGAGAGGCATGTATTCCATCTCTGGTGGATGTACGGCTCTGGTGGTCATTTATTTGCTGGGAAAACTGTATGTGGCCAATGCTGGTGACAGCAGGTATGACACGCACTTTCATTTCAATCAAAAATAAAATCAGCGTGTCAATCAAAGGTATTACGTTGAAGCATGAAGATGTTATAAAGGTCTGTGCTGTTGTGTTTAAGAGCTCTCATCATCCGTGCGGGAGAGATTATCACCATGTCAAACCCTTTTACTCCCGAGTCGGAGCGTCAGAGACTTCAGTTCCTGGTGAGAAAAACAGTCAAACTCTGGATTTACAGATATCACAACAAATAAATAAAAGATAAAACATTAGCGCAGTATTTAACAGGAATGTGGACCCTGTTTGAAATACATTTATTTCTATTCCGTATACTGCAAATTAATTTACATATTTATGTAGTTTATACCTTAAAGTCTGTTAAACTGGAACAAGTCATTTCGTACTTACATGATTAATTACAAACATTTAATGATTTATTAAAGCACAGGTTTTAAAGTTAGACTTTGACTTGTGATGTCTCACACACATGGGTATTTAGTTCAATCACATCCTAAGTAACTGTAATTAAATTACAGATGAAAGAAGAGTAATCCCTTACTTTACTTTTCATGGTGAAAGTAATTGTGCAGAAGTAGTCCTGCGTCTATCTTCATTTGAAGACTTATATATATTTTTTAATCCTTCTCAAAAATGACATTAAATTATATTGTAGGCATAATTTTAAGAAATGTGCATTGTGTAGACAAAGCAGTCCACATAATATAATTGTATATCAGTCTTAAGCGATGTGTCAGTAAATAATGACATTCATTTCGGCAAGGCAAGACAAGTTTATTTATACAGCACATTTCATACACAAGTGCAATTCGAAGTGCTTTACATAAAATGATTGACAGAAAGAATAAAACGTATCTTTAAAATGCAAATTATTTAAGATCACAAACATTTTTGATTTTAAGAAACAATTAACACTTTAAAAACATTTAAACTATACTAAGTGTGATAGAAAGGTATTCTTCATAAATGTAGCGAGATAAAGATAGTGTGAAGATTTTGAGAGAAGAGTAAGAGCCTGAAGTGTGTTGTGTTTGATTCTGGTCCAGGCTCATCTTCAGCCGTCTCTGTTAGGAAATGATTTCACACATTTGGAGTTTCCCAGAAGAGTCACAAAGAAAGAGGTGGGGAAGAGAATGCTGTATCGAGACTTCACCATGAACGGATGGTCAGTGTCATCACATATGAGCTCGTCTGTTTCTCTAAGAAATCTCTCTTCTGACATGTGCAATTCAATGTCAGAAAACTTATTGATGTTGTCCAATCCAAATGTTCTCATCTGACACTAGCAGTGTTGGGCAAGTGACTCAGAAAAAGTGATGAATTACTAGTTACTAATTACATATTCAATAGTGTCAATACTGTACAAACTACTCTCTCCACAAAGTATTTAATTACTTATTACTAGCGCTGTCAAACGATTAATAACAATTAATCGCATCCAAAATAAATGTTTGTGTTTTAAATAATATTTGTCTGTGTACTGTTCATAATAGTTTTGTATTTATAAGCACATTCAAATACATGCATATAGAAAAAGAAAAATATTAAAAGGAACAAACATTTATAAATAATTTAAATTATTGGTTAATATAAATAAATAGATCATTTGATTTAAAAAAAAAACTAACTATTTATACATGTATGTGTTTATAAATAGATAAATAAAAATATATAACATGAACACAAACTTTTATTCTGGATGCGATTAATTGTGATTAATCATATAACGGCTCCATTACAATATCAACCTTGATCATTGTGGTTAGTGGTTAGAGAGTTGGACTCGTAGCCAGAAGGTCACTGGTTCCATTCCCAGTACCACCAGGAAATGACTGAAGTGCCCTTGAGCAAGACACCTTACCCCTGTTTGCTCTGCAGTGATAGCTGCCCACTGCACCCTACTTGAAGGTGCTTTGGATAAAATGAATACATGTAAATGTAAATGATCAGTTCAGTGATTTAAGGATATGAATCGGCTCTTTTAATTCATTCAAATTATTCATATAAAACTATATAGATTATTATTATTAACTGACCATAGAATTACAAATATTATACATTAAAGCACGGATTATAAAGTTAGACTTTGAGACTTGTTCAAGGGAAAATGAATTAATTACAGTAACTAGTCACTGCTAACACTGGAAACTAGTGCCATTAATACTGCTGTATAATCTATAAGTCTTACTGTACAGTACTGTGTGTCGACAGTTCACTCACTTGTGTTTATGAGCGCTTTTCCACCATCGCGCTGAATCCTTGTCGTTGCTCAATCGTGCTGATCCCTGTCAACTAGTACATACATGATTTCATTCTTCAGTGCTGAGAACAGAAATCTTTAGTGAATTGAATGCAAACGTGGCCTTGGTGACACAAGAGACTGAGCTATTAGACAGATAAAAAATCTGTAGTGTTCACTCCAGGCCAGTAGATGGCGATATTGTTGTGTAAAGAAACCACGTGCCTTGGCACACACACTTTTAAAGACTAGTGAATGTAAATATTGTGTCTCTGGCAGTTTTGGGTGTAACTGGTTACTAAGTAACTAGTTACTATAATTAAATTACTTTACCCATGAAAAGTAAAGTAAGGGATTACTCTTATTTTGTCTGTAATTTAATTACAGTTACTTCTGATGTGTGTGCGACATCACAACTCAAAGTCTAACTTTAAAACCTTTGCTTAAATAAATAATTCTCAGGTTTGTAATTAATAATATTACTTTATGTAGTTTTATATGATTTATTTGAATGACTATACTATATATAACTAGCGGACTAAACATACAAAACCTTTTTTAGTTAAAAAAACGACGTCGTATAAACCGCTTTGATCGGTTGGGCGCGATGGTGAAAAAGCGCTTTTATTTCACATAACATCCAAGGCACTTCTTCCACTGTGTGATTACTAATAAGTACTTTTTTCCAATTTCATTTGTTAAGCCATGTTTTGAATATGAATTATCCCTTTTTATTACTCACACAAAAGAAGAAGTGCCTCGGATTGTTTTGTGAAACAGACAATTGAAACCTTTCCAAAGAGCATCTTCTGGGGGTATTTGATATCCTTGATGTCCTTTTGCATTGACACAATTGTGTGTATTTTTATGTTTCCAAAAGAAATATTTAAAGAAAGTACAGTATGTAGCTCAAAGAGCAATCCATGATCCTGGATGTCTGAATGAAGCATCACTTTAAACGTTAAACAGTCAGATGATTCGATTTATTTGAGCTCTCAGTATCAGGCAGATGTCTGTGTTTCAGTGTTCGTCTGTTGTGTTGTTGTGTTCAGGGCCTATAAAACGGTTCAGGAGGAGGATCTGAAGTATCCACTCATATACGGAGAAGGAAAGAAGGTGGGACTGCTGTGAAATGTGTGGAATACAAATGAAACGTTATATAATGAAATGCTGAACTTTGAAACAATACGAAAAAAAATATTGTTAAAACAAAGTCGACTAAATGAACTTATCTCCAATGATTTATCAGTGTACGCCATATTAAAGAAGAAAAGTTTTACAGTCTTTCGTTCTTCTTCATCTGAAACTGTCTTGTTGTGTTCACGTCTAAAGAGAATAATAATATGAAGAGATGTTTGACTTGTTAGTAAATGATGTTGACGCTGCTCATAAGATGACTGCTATAATCTTCAGGCTCGTGTTCTGGCCACCATCGGCATCTCCCGCTGCCTCGGGGATCATGACCTGAAGGTTCACGACTCAGACATCTCCATCAAACCCTTCCTGTCGTGTTCTCCAGAGGTCAGACGCCTCACACACTACACAAACCATCTACCCAACATCACATCCTCCTCACAGTTTGATTTCACACACAAACATACACACACTTATCATGATTTCATTTCAACATGACGTCGTGATAATACTGTGTTTCATGTCTGGATCATAAGATCATCATTTCTATATGAGAATCATTCAGTAGATGTAGTGTATATGTCTGTCTCTCCTCCACTCGGCTGCGCTCCTCCGACATTCTCTTGATCTCTAATTCACTCTGTGTGTGTGTGTGCGTGTGTGTTTGGAGTTCAGCGACGGTTCAGCTTTGTTTTTTTCATTTCCAGCTTCTCTTTAATCTCTTCCTCCTCAAGCGGGAATCCTCTTGTGTAATGTGTAGAAGTATGTAAAGTATGCGTGCGGTGTGCCGTCTGCGGCGCTCACTTCCTGTCTATTGTGTAAACGGTAGTGTCGAGGTCAAAGGTCAGGGCAGGGTCATCGCGGCCAGACGTTACGTTTGCTCTTATATATCGGATTGGATGGTTTCACGTTAATGTCGTTAAAGCTTTATAGACGTCTTGGAGCGCTGCTTATCCAATCAGATGTTATAACGGGAAGAATCTGTACTAATGTGCCTTTAATGTTCAGTGGATGTTGTCATTGGTACAGGTGAAGGTCTACGACCTCTCTCAGGGTGAACGCAGCGCTGATGATGTCGTGGTCCTGGCTACGGATGGCCTCTGGGATGTGCTGTCCAATGAGGAAGTGGCAGAGGCCATCGCTGGTTTCCTTGGAAACTGTGACCCTGATGACCAACACAGGCAGGTTGATCTGTGATGTTTGAAGCCGTGATGGATCACTCTTACATGTTAGATTCATCTGACATTGAGCAGCGTAACTGAGATGAACAAACTCAACTTCATGTAAATGAGAAGTGAACATGATCACAACGTACAGATGATGTGTGGAAAAAAAGATTTGTATATCCTCTAAGTCGACTTCAAATTTATTTATACTACTGTATATTTTCGAATTTACTTTATGTAGTAATATTAATATCAATGCTCTAGTAATATAGATATTGTTTTAATATTACTGGGGACTAAATTGACGGCGACTTAAGGTAAGATTTTTTTTTTAAATTTAGTTCAACATAATTCAAGATCAGTTTTCGGCTTGTTTTTAACACAGATTTACTTAATTCTTATATTTGCTTTGATAAAATATCTGAAGTCACTTTCCTCATCGTGTAAACAACAAATCTTGATTTAAGAATATTTCGATATTTTTAGGGCTGTCAAATGATTAATTGCGTCCAGAATAAAGTTTGTGTTTACATTGCATATTCATTTTGTATTTATAAACACATACACGTAAACATATGTAGGAAATCTTTAGGTGTATTTATTTAAATTTACAAATCTTTTAAATTATAAATAAATGTTAATTAATTTGTATAGTTTATATTTTCTTATATATATGTGTTTATGTGTGTGTGTTTATAAATACAAAATAAATCTGCACAGTTTACACAGACATGTATTATGTAAAAACTCAATTTTATTCTGGATGAGATTAATTGTTTCACGCCTAAAAATTTTACTAAAAGAAGACAAAAATGCTTTTTAAGAAAACATGTGAAGTGAAGCATACAGCACTTAAGTGTCATTTTATTTCTGAGAAACAAAAGTCGACTGGAAGAATGCGCTCTTATTTTGTATTTAAAACCAAATGTACTTATAGCACACTTGAATAAACGTCTTTTAGGATTGGTGACTTATCATTTTTAGTTGAAGATATTCTTTATTCTCCCCTGAGCTGTGGAGTAAACACCTGTTGTTGTTGTTCAGGTACACCATGACCGCTCAAGACCTGGTGATGAGGGCCAGAGGTGTTCTGAAGGAACGCGGTTGGAGGATCGCTGGAGACAGGCCGGGATCTGGAGATGATATTTCAGTCTTCATAATTCCTCTGATGCACAGCAGCAGTAATGAAGCTGAAGCGAGCTGACCCGTCAGTTTCACACGCACGCTCGCAATATAATCCTGACGGTGCGCTTTGAAGAGCCGCAGCGATATTTCAAGCCTCTCAGTGTTGGTGGGATCAGTATATGAGTTATAACGTTTGCACAATGACTCCGGGAGGGTCCGATGGTTCTTTGAAGTTCTCCGTGGACAGATGTGCGCCATCCACAGAGTGTTTATCCACAGAAAACTCATTTGGCAGCTAGGCGGAACCCACCGTGTCTTTGGTTGAGGACATTCGTTTATCCTCTCAACGTGTTTATTTTGCGGTTTTCCCTTTTTCAGAGTTCCCCAAAAATCAAAGCGATTTCCTCTTGAGATATTGTGAGGAATTAAAGTACGGCCGTGTGGTTCGTTTCACCTTTGCTTTGTGTGTTTCCACTAAATTCTGCTGTGTGATCTACGCATCCGCCGCTGGAGTTCTTTTATAGTTTGCATTTCATCCGCAGGTGCAGTTTATGTTTTGTGCACATGGTTTTTTATTTGTATCTGTAGAAAGGTCTTGATGCTCTCATCTCACAGAAACACAAATCCATCCATGATGATGCGCGGCACTACATCATCCGACGATACAGAGAGTGAATGTGGCCGCTGTCTGTCAATCTGACGGATGATTTTTGCTTCATGTGTTGATGGTTTTGACACTCGTCGTATTACATGTTGCTCTTGGGATGTGTGCAAACTGAGAGTCCAGCTGACAAAAACCCCATAGTCTATTAAATCTACACAAACTCAAACGATTTGATGTCTTTATTGGGATTTGATTTGCTTCTTCCATTTTCAGAATGTTTTTATACTCACTCCTACCTGCAATCTGTTGTCCAGAGCTCCTGTGTGGAGGTCCGATGAGCTCTGACTTAAACCCATCATGATCACAGTCGCACCTTCCTCTCGTACAGCACAAACCTGCTGAGATCCTTCACATCTACACACACACACACACACACACTCCCCATGAGCGGCCATCTGCTCTACACAACCTCACTGTGACCAACACAAGACTCATTTGGTGGGTAACCCACACGCGTGATAAAATGATTCATGTTTGTGTGTAGCTCCATTAATGCTTGAATGTTGATTTAAACCATCTGTAGATTTAAAAAATAATGTTTTAAATACATTCAAAATGATCAAATAACATGTGTAAGGGGACATGAGCACTGAGTCAAGTCAACTTTATTTATAATTTTCATTTTTACAAAGCAGCTGTACATGAAACATTTTGACTAAAAGCAAAACATTGAAAGATATAAAAGTAAAAACAAAAAGGTGAAAAACAGAAATCAGACACAATTCAAACACACAATATGGACAGACACACACACTCAATATGCACAGACACACATACATGTAGTTATCGCTGATAAGGACACAGTTAAGATAAAGGAGAAACAGGTCAATTATTCAATAAATTCCTGTGTGAAATATTATCTGAATTAAAACCTTAAATTGTGATTCTGAGCAGTGTTTGATCATGTCTCATAAACTAACACTTCTAAAGAGAGAGAAGAAATGAAGTATGACTGAACAAAGTCCTTTACACTTAATGGAAAAGTTCACTTTCCATAAAAATGTTAATTCCTACTATGGAAAGTCAATGAGGCCAATTTTGAGGTAAACTGCTCCTTTAAACTTCAAATATCTGTTATAATAAAAAGAGCCACTCTTACACCTTTATAACATCATTCTCAACACAGGTGAAGACGAGCAAACGATTCATCTACAGGTGATCATTCTGACCAAGATTGTAAATCTCGAGTACTAATGTAAATGTGTGAAAGAGGGACAGACTTGAGAATCCAGTGACGTCAGAGTCTGATGATCTCACTTCGAGTCGATCTCGAGATATTTCTCAAACGTTTGAGCATCAGAATCATGTAGTTTAGTGCAGAAGTTCATCTGCAGGTCATTAATGCAGCAACACTGAAGAAGTGTCAGAATGAGGTCAGCGCACGTGATCTGTGTCCACATACATGTTCATCATCACAGTCGTCATTCATATTCACTAGATTTTAATTCCAGCTTCACATATTTTTGCGCTCCCTGGAAATCGAGCCCAAGACTGTTGAGACGCGAACACAACACTGTACATTTGAGCTTGCGGGGGTGAAACAGATGATTTGGATGTTAGGGCGCATTTACATTACGGACACAATAGAAACACAGTTTGGTGGTTTATTGAGGGTCTCGCGCGGCCCTAGGTTCAAACGCGGTGACGTCAGAGGCGCGTTCAGCCACGGTCCACGTGTACATCAAACGCACTGCATCCTCAAGCTCGTTGGATTGATCGAAACGAGGTTTTTTTCTGCGCACGTGCACCGGTCGAATCGCCGAAGGCATGACAGGTACCCCGTGAACGTCACGAGCGACGGTTCTACCGTAGTGGGCAGCAGAAGCCACGTCACAGCTCTCTTCATAGCAACAGTAGAGCGCGACCTACATGCGTTACACATCCCAAGGGCAAAATCACGCGTGTATTAAAATGAATAACCCCACCCGTCCCGCTCCCGAGGGTAATATCGGATGTTCTGCTGCGCTCGACAAAACCCCGTCATTTGAGTGATAGAAACAAGCGCACCGTTTAGAATAAATCACTGAAGAAAATCAAGACTCGTTTTGACAAGATTACACATTTAATTTAATGAAGACTTACCGTTGAATTTACACAACTTACAGACAAATTCTCTCATGCAAACCTATCACACACACTCAATACATTTAGCACATTTTCCAGTCGATTCGATTTCCGACGCGAAGTGAATCCCAGCGCGGGAAGCGCGTGACCGGCACTGGCAAGGGAGTAGCTTGCGCAGTCATCTCCATAACGGGCAATGTCACATCCCAAACCAACAGCACAAACTACTACCTCAGCCAGTACACGGTCCGTCCGATCACCGCGGATCCGATCAACCCGTCGGGCTCCGGTCCGTGCTCGCCCAAAGCCGAGCGGTCCTGCTGGAAGTGCGTAGTGTGAAGAGCGCGAAGAAGACCGTGAATGGTCGTAGTACTCGTGAGCGCGCTACACTCCCTTCTACCGCGCGACTATTGGCTAGGAGCGCAGCCAATGGTGTGTCAGAGGGACACCGCCCACCGCCACGTCACACACGCCCACACCGAGGACACGCCCTGCCGCGGGCTTCCGTCAATGGCGGCTTCCTCAGAGCACGTGACTTACAGAGACGCGAATGAGAGCATTTCAGTTTAATCGGTCGCGCAAATTTCCTGATGAAGAATAAATGCGGCAGTTCGATAGAGAATTATATCGACATTATTAATACGGTAATATAAAACCATATAACCGTGATACACACATCGAAAAACTACTGTAGTAAAGTGTATTAACCACTAAGCAATGACTACCGTCTGTACCACCGTAGTTTAACTACAAATACCAGGATTAAACTATAGTTATTCGAGTTAAATCATAGTATATTTTATTCCATACTTACATAACGTTACTCATAAGGGGACTGAAAAATCTAAATGTATAAAAATCAGGTTTTAGGATTTTTAAATGAAGTCAAGGCTGTGTAATATATGAAGAGTTTTGTTAAAAAATGAGATAACTCCATTTTTATTGTGCATTCTAATTCATATCAATCAAACTGCAGTTGTTTAGTTTTGATTTAAGCCATAACTCAACAAATACAGCTAATTCATCCAATAAAACAAGATTACATAATAAAAGTCATGGTTAATTCCATCGTTTGTAATCTCATTTTGGAAGCAAACTCTTCATATTTTATAACTACAGAACACTAATGGACTGAAGTGATTTTTATTATAAGCAGAAGAGTGAGGCGTTTAGTGTTCATAGAACTGTAGCATTTATTATTGTACACACACGGGTTCAACCCTTCTCGATGCGACTAAAGATGACATGGAATGTTACAGTAAGATCTTGCATAAAATCCATTGCTGTTGAGAAAATTTCACAAAAAAGCCCATCCTTCGTGTCGTTTACGATTAATGCAAATCATTTTTGGATTTGATCTGGTTTCAAACCCAAAGACTTCATTCTTAATTACATCTTTAACACTATCACCAAACACTGTACATGAGGGGGGAAACAAACAAAAACCAAAAAAAACCATTAAAACAACAAACACTGCAAATTTAATTTAGGCCTAGCTGTTAATACATCATTAAAGTCGGCCAATCAGAATCTAACGTCAGCTTGTATTAGAAGCTTAGGACGATGACATTTAGAGCTGTCAGTCAATGGTTTCCATGACGTTTGCCATGACGGTTGGGGGTGGGCGAGTCTTCACACGTGGCGTATGAAACAGTCACAATCGTGAATAAAAACGTTCAGTCACGATTCACCGTTCTGCACTTTGGAGACGGGCGCTTGCATGAAGTCCTTAAAGGGTCCCAGGGCGTCTTTGAGGGCGGAGCTTACTTCAGGAGACGAGCAGGTGATGCACTCCACCAGCGTGGGGTACAGAGCGATCACCTGAACCCATACGTTACCGTCCACTGATGGAGAGAGAGGAGAGACACAAATGAACAAAAATAACAATACAGGAAGCCCATCGTTCTGTCTCAGTGATGCTGAAGGACAGACGACTCTCACCGTTCTCCGGCTGTGTCTTATTCAGAGAATCCATCAGTGTACTTATGGCTTTTAAGACAAAGATGATCTCGGTCACTTGTTGCCTTGAACAAAAGGAACAAAAGAAGAGAATGATGAAATGTGTAGTGCCACTTCGGTCATGTGACTGTGCTCAGACCAGGTGTGTTTGTGTTCACCTGGGCAGCGGGCAGCGACCGCTCAGCCTCTCGTCCTCCACGTATCGTCGCAGCACGTCCTGTGCCCTCTGCAACAGCACTGACAGGGCCATCCGGGAGATGTAGCCCTCCTGTGGCGTGGTGACTTTATTACTGAAGGAGAACTGCAGCAGGGTCTCGAAACAAACCTTGGAGAACTCCTCTCGCATTCGCACGTCCATTTCTGCCTCTGCGGTGGACGAGAGCAGTTGTTTTCTCATCATACTTTTTTAAAACACAAGAACGCTTTAAAACAAACACCATGCCGTGACATTTTCCTGGTACCTGTGAACGATGAGGACTGCGAGTGAATCGAGCCTTTATTGAGCATGCTCATAATACGACCCACAAACTCTTTGGGTATGAAATTGGCAAAGGGTAAAATCTCTGCGCTGATCAACTGCACCACCTGGTGGACAGAGAGATCAATACATTTCACACATTTAATGTTGATATGAAATACGGTTTCATGTTGGTAAATTCAATTCGGAGTCATCCGTGTATGAACGATGATGCTACCTCGACATCCACAGCTTCATTCCCCTGGAACTCTTGTATGGACAGATTATCTGGAGGTGTGCTGGAACGCAGAATAAAATAGATTTCTTAACTCTGTCATACGGTTATATTTTTATTTAACCAGATTTTCACTAGTAAAGGTTCGGGCACCTTTTGGTAAACAGAAAATCCTCGAAGGCGTTCGCCAGCTCCGGCCACATGGTGTCGAATTTGCCCGAGGATGCTTGTTGCCGGGCAACAGGGAGGCCAATGGAAAGCACTTTGAGCAGCGAGGATACGGCGAGTTTCCAGGTGCTCTCGGCAGGACACGCATACTTCAGACCCAGAGGAACCCGGAGAGTCTACATGACCAGAAAGACACTGACTTTATGTAATGTGTTCACTTGATTTTGCCATTAAATATCAAAGGTGTTCTTAAATCAGATTCCAATAAAAACACAGTGATCAGACATTTAATACAAACAAAATCATTTTACTTGTGGAAATAAACATAATGCAGTTATCAGCAGAACTCTTTTTCAAACCCTGCTAGGCAAGTGATACAGCCAGCAGCCGGTTGCCATCACAGAAATAATCCCCGACAGTGTGATCAGGAGGTAAAGCGGAGGGTCTTGTATCCCACCGTAGGGGCTTATTTGGCGATAACAGCCGGCTACCTGAACATTATCCCGCTTATTACACGGCTACTTGACACGTCGGAAAAAAAATTGGACATGAAATGTGAATTTGATTTTTTTTGTTAGCTCATTTTTACTGAGTGCAGAACGTTTACTTTCAGTTTAGACATTTACATTTACGCATTTGGCAGATGCTTTTATCCAAAGTGACTTAGATTGCTTTATCCTATATATTGTACTTAGGTATGTGCAATCCCCTGGGCTCGAACCCACAACCTTGCGTTTGTTATCACAATGCTCTTACCAATTAGCTACAGGAAAGCTATAGGGAAGGAAATGACGTTCAAACGTCACAAACCGGCAATTTGGTTGAATCATTTGTAAATATAATGTCATGTACGTTATTTAAGACATGTTTGGATTGAACTTGAAAATAAAATGTCAAAATGATTTGCTGCATCCATGTAACCGTGTGTTATTAGTTTTGAGCGGTTGTTATCTGGGAAATGTCGCGACTGGCCAATCAGAATCAAGCATTCCAACGAGCCTCCTGATAAAACACTTTAATGTCTAGAGGATCCGTTCACGCTCATGATCTTGTGTTCATGAATGCATTCTGTGTGATCAGTTTTCTCACTGAATTCAGGGAAGCATGTGATGCTGCTTTAGATTTGAGTTACATTGATGAGGTATTTCATCAGATGCGTTCTGTTCAGAGCAGCCTCGGGGTTTGAAGCGATGATGATGGAAGAGTGTGGATGAAATAGTACCTTGATGATGCTCTGCAGGACCTTCTCATTAATGACGGCTTTATGACACGCCGTCTTATGATAAAGATCCACCACCACCTCCAGGGAGCGCTCGGCAAACGGCACATAGTTTAAGGCCACCCACTCCGCCTGGACACACAGAGACAAAGATAAATAAAGAATCAAACAAACACACACATAACCACAATCTGCTCCTAAGACTTAACAAACGTGAATATTTGTCAAACAAAACATCAGATGTGAAGAGTGAATCATCATAAACTAAAGAAGTAAACAAGAGTATTCAGCTGTCATTCCATCAAACTAGTGCTGATACCATTCCTCGAGTTACAATTTTTGTTGCCTTGAAGCTTTGTTTAATATATTTAACTACAGTTAATAAAAAAGACATCGTACAAAATAAGCGTCTTCCGACAACCTGCCAAAATAAAAGTCTGGTTAACTCTGTATTTTATGTGGACAAATGTATAACTATTTAATAGTAAAAAAAACAATTTAGAGATCAACTAAATTCATCATGCATAAGCTGAAGTTAGTTGTTTACATTTGAAATTATCTTTTCTATTTGTATTAATGTTTCTTCTTTATACATTTGTATTATATTGCATTTTGAATGTTATACGGCAATGCAACTTTACACAGATATTAAATGTATTAATGTATTAAATTTTGGCAAAATGTTTTTTTCTAAAAAATAATAAAATGAGTTGTTCATATTAAGAGACCCGTCTTATTTTCTATTGTGTACTTAAGCTGGATTTATAGTCGAGCGTCTGACCTACACCGTAGCTTACGCAGAGCCGTGTACCCTACGCCTTGGCCTGACGCGCACCTCTCCAAAAATGTAACAACGCGTCTAGTCAACTGGGCACGCAAGCGCTGTGATTGGTCTGTTTGAACCCCTCCCTCAGGTTAAAAAACTCTGCGCAATTCCGAATGAATTATCTGCGTAAAATATTTGTGCTTCTGTATTAAACATCTCAAATCTGCAACAAAAGTGACTGTTTATTTGCCGCTATCACTGCTAATGCTTCTCAAACGAGCTGCTTCTTCAGCGGCTCTTGTCTTGGTTACACAAGCAACACGCGCGTGGACACTGACACCTAGTGGTCATTGCCTGTCTACATGGACAACCACGTAGAAGTATAAATGAAAACCAACACGTAGAATATGGCGTAGACCCGACGCTCGAGTATAAATCCAGCTTAAGTATTGCTCTTTAATAAAGAAAAAGTATTAATTATCCAAATACCCGATTAATCGACGGAGTAGGATACTCGATTACTAAAATAATCGATAGCTGCCACCCTACATCAAACCAAGAGCTACAGTGTGAATGAGTTAAAGGACGGAGGTCAAAAACCGAGTCAGACCATCAGATCTGATGGAAATATGAATGACAGGACACATCCGCACAGGCCTTTCAAACATATATTTAACATTATTTTAAGCTGCATTGTGTTGGTTTCACCACCAAACAGAACTACTGTCTGTTGAAATCATTGGTGAACTGAATTTGGCATGATAATGGAAAGATTTCTGAGCAGTCAATACTATACACATCCTAATGCATGCTTAATTCAGCGCATGTTGTGTTGAACAATTACGCCATCTTAATTAAAAGCTATAAAACAAAATGGTAAACATTAGAGACAATGTAAAACTCTCTCTCATTTGCTTTGGGAAAAAAAAGAGTGCTAAACAAAACACACGTGAATGTAATGTTAGTGTGAATGATGATGAGATTCTCCACAATTAATGTGACAAACATCTGTATTTTATGACACAGCCACTCTGTAAAAGCCACAAAAGAGTGTTAAATAAAACAGAAAAAGCAACAACTGGACAGTCATCTGAAAGAGAGAAGTTGTTAGATGGAGCTGAAGAGAGATGTAGGAGAGAGGACGACAGCAGAAGAACTCACCGGTGCGAACAGTTGGATCTACAGTGGATCCATATGAGGTACAAAAACAAAACAAGAGAAAATCAGACAAATGTTACTGCTGCCAGCAAACTACACACACACTGATGAAACAAACACATCTACTGCACAACATGACACGTGTGATATTGTGAGGATGAACAACACAATAAAACCTGATTCAGAAACAAACACAACACACGCTCCGTTCCAAACCACAATGAGCTGACAACATACACCACATCATCACAACAACAACGGATGTGGCAGCTGATATTATAGTTGATTAAAATCAAAACATTTCTGTTTATTGAAATCAAATGAAGTATTGGCTCAAATGACTGAAAACATTTCAAGTAAACTAGATGTTGAAATGTTGCCTCGGAAAAAAAAATAGATAACATAGCAACACACAAAAAAAAGCATTTAACAAAATTGCCCTAAAATTATCGTAAAAATAAAAGCTAATTTAAAATATATCAAACTACAATAAAACAAAACTATAAAAGCTTTGATTCAAAGAGGTAATACAATTCTTAGGATTTCAATCATTAAACATCATAAGAGAAGAGGAAAGTGTTGATAACAATAAACAATTTAAACGGAGAATTAAAACAGATTTGTTTATGCTCATTAGACTATTCAAATGGTAGCTTAAACATGGCAACGTTTAACATTTAAACAAATAAAGGGTTTAACACAAATCTTTGTGCCGGTTCACGCAAGACATTTAGGATGAAGACAGATGCTCATGCAAACAGCTCACTAGGTTTTGGAACAAAGCCCGACATGTGCAACTGAGAAACAAAACCCTTTTAAGTGTTCGTTAGAGCAAACCAAAAAGCTGAAAGAAGATCAAATTGTCGTAAGATATCAAACTTCACTTAAAGAGACGCGCTCCTTACAAGTGAGCCGAACTGAAAAACACCATGCAAACAAACTCAATCAAGCACCAGTGAATAAATAAATAAATAAACAAAGGAGAAAAGCTACTAAAAGGTCCTCAAGAAAAAGAAGCACATTTTATATTCCACAGAATGAGGAGAGACTTGTGAAAGGACTTTAGCACAGAGCAGCAAAACTAAAAGGGTCTTATTCAGCACAAGAGTTCTTGAAACGTTTGCAAAATGAACAAGTCCTGCTCAGATTAAACCAGAAAGATTAAAGAGCCAGAAAACAGAAACAGAAGAGACGTCACCTGGTTATATTTGGCATTGGCCACATGTTTGGTCTCCATTTTTCCGTACTGAGGAGGTTTACAGGAAAACTCCACGAACAGCAGGAGCTGCTGGAAGATGGCAGGATACATCACCTGAAGATTCTCAGAGCCGACGCAAATCGCCTGGAAGAAAGAAACACCATCTCAAACAAAGAACGCTCAACCAACGATAAACCAGCAGACAGAGCATGTTTTCTGACCTTCTGTAGGACGTCGAGGCTTGTAAGCACCACCTCCTGTAGACTGGTGAGCACCGCCTCTGTGTAGGACGGTAAGATGAAGGGTGAAGCGTCAGAGCTGATGGGGACGGACACGGCGCCGTGCAGAATCACGCCCAGCTTCTTCAGATCCTCCATGCTGAACCCTGCCGCGATGTGCTGATACAACGCAGGGAATATCTGTATTAATGCCGTCAGGAAGGGCTGGCTGGGCACGAATGCCTGTTTATCCGCTCCGCCGGTAGGAGGACGCGTGCACTCGGTTCCTATCCGGTACCAGGTGTTCCACGCAGACCACCAGAGGGCGGAGTCGTCCTGCTCCTCCCCGGGCGGAGGAAGCTGAAGTTGGGCTATGTAGCGCTGGGCTAACCGCTCGGCGAGGGAATCGGAGCGGACGAGAGGTCTGCCCGGGCCGGAGCTTTGAAGAGATTCCATGAGGACAGCGGAGACGTCCATCGCAGACAGAGCGTCCGGTTTATCCGTGTCTTTAACGGGAGTGACCAGCTGAAGAATCTCTTGGAAGCTCTTGAGGGCGGCGAGAGAAACCTCGCTGTTTTTGCTGAGGGCGGCGGATTTGATGTGATCCAACAGGACTTCCCAAGCTTTGAAGAAATCACCTGAAGCGGGCGCATGAGGGGTTACAGTCATTCCTAAAAAAACTGATCCCAAATCCCTTCGCACGCGTCTCAGCACTTACCCAACTGCTGCAGCAGATATCTCCTGTTGTTGAAGATGCGAGCGACACCTGCCAGCGTCAGGACCCACGTCTCCGCCCACTGCTTCTCAGCCGTGTCACGTGAGTGGTGGATGAGGATGTTCCCGCCCCCGGACTCGATCTTTTCTTTGTCAGCCGTGGTGGAGGACTTCCTGACACAGTTCAGCAGATGAAAGAGAACCTGCGGGACAACGGTACACTAGTAAGATTACCCGTGCCGCACACCGAAACAAACACATGACCCAGGGTCAAACCGTACCTTCCAAACCACAATGTTCCAGGTGGAAGGTTGTAGCAACGTTCCGTGAGCAGCGATGGTGGAGAACATGGTCTGGCCGGAGCTCTTCCTCACGGCCGGCCGCGGGTCCACACACAGCTCGCCCAGTTTGGCGTAGAGGCACAACCACAGGCAGTCGAAGGGCGGTGCGGGGTGAAAGGGTCTGTTCAGAGGTTCGCCTTTATCTTGAGCCTGTTTCACCAGAACGGCTTCCTCCTTCTCCAGCTCTTCTGTAATGGCTTCTCCTCGTTGGAAGAAGTAATCTGAGATGTTCCACTGGAGAGAAAACGCTCCCAATGAGTACGACCGTAAGATCTGATTCATCATCTCATTTTAAACATGCCTCACCAGCAGTCCTATAGACGTCAAGCTGATGTTCAGCTCCTGATTCTGAAGTCCAAAACTGCCCGCAACATCCACCACTATCTGGAGGCACGTGCAAGGCATTGTGGGAAGGAAGTCGGTCACCACCAACTGCAGGCACTGGAAGGCTGTTCGTATGAGGGACTCGCTGTGGAATAAAAAACATGTTTAGTAAAGTCACAAGTTGAGTTTTTAGAGGAATGAAGAAACAGAGGGATGACTCGGTTGATGAATGGTCAAAGATCTGAAAACACAACACGATCTTTCATTGGTGTGGACGTTCAGGTATTTCGTGTGATAGTTGATTATCTTTGCAGTCGTAAAACAGTCTGCACGTCTCACCCCTGGTCATTCCGAATGGCCCCGATGACCCCCAGCACCAGAGGCCACCCCGGTCCGAGGCTGTCGCCCTGGTTCTGAAGGATCTGAAGAACGCACTCCAGCTGTTTCTGTCTGATGTCTGCGTGAAGAACGTTGGACAGCTCCTTCAGCGGGTTCAACAGCAGCAGCTGGAGTCTCTGAAGAGAACACAGATGATTGGTTAGAGATCAGATCCATCCGTTCTTCTCTGAGATCAGCTGGATGAGGGGTCACCTGGTTGTGTGACAACAGCGGTTGGTGTTTGTAGGAGAGTCCGGCTTTAATCAGTGAGGTGATGGCCTCCGCACCCCACTCCCTCATGCGAGCGTTAGGATGCTGACACACCTGCACCAACACAACTCCAGATTAATTTCAATATGCTATATATATTTTAAGATCTTAGCATTTTTATAAGCTGAAATCAGACACATTTGAAACTTCGCAAGTAAAGAGTGACATGATTTTTTTTAACGGTTAGAAGATCATGGAACTTAATCGTTGATGAACGAAAGAGAAAACTGACAAAGCAACACTTTATGCTCATAAAAATCAAGACGCAGATACAACATTTAATGAATCACAAATCAAAACAAACACAGTTTAATGGAATATACCAAACAATGGAGATCAGATCAAGAAACGTCTTTGTGACACAGTTGTAAAGAGAACGTGATTCATTTCTCATAATATCGTGTTTAACACCACAGGGTCTGAAAACAGACTGTTGATAAAGAATTGCTCATTTAGTAGAAGAAGTTTGGTGCTGATACTCGGCTCGAGCTCTGGATAAAACTCAAACTGATCACGGGTGGGAAGAGAGATGCCAGAAGATTTGTCATTACAGAGAAGAGATTGACAGGATCATATGACCCGGCTTCTCACCAAAGGTTTCGTTTAATCACATTAGAGAAGATCAACGGAGAAAAAGAGAGATTCAAACTTACCTTCTACAAAACAGACATGTCGCAAGAGAGAAAGAGAGAGACGTAATGAGACAACATGAGGAGGTTTAGTATCATCAGGAGGAAACTTTGAGTATAACAGACTAAAGCAGGACAAAGAAAAGCCAACAGCAAGATAAAATCATGTTTTTACAAACACCCTGGTGTCTCTTTTGATCTTTAGTAGTCATGTTAAGTGTTAAGTTCATTGCACATTGAGTCTGAAATTTCTGCACGTTAAAAAATAAATGTGACCTCACATTGCGTCAATCAAATGTACACACTGCCTCCGATATGTCCATCATGAACCAATTCGGGCTGGGTTCGATTTTCTGCGTGTTTTGCATCTGTAGCAAAGCGTTTTGACCAAATACGAAAAAACACATACGAAACTTTCAGACTCTCTGTGCAAAGACACATTTGAGTGTGTTGATTCTCCGGTCTCACCTCCAGCAGATGAGCCGTCAGAGGCCTCCAGAGAATCTCAATGCGAGCCATGTTGACCAGCCCCGTCTCCAAGAGTTTGGCCACGGCGAACAGAGACGGCTCCTGACCACAAAACATAGAAAAAAGACAAACATCACTTTCTATTGACGTAGCTGGATGAGCGTCGCTGGTTTAGCAGTCAATGGAATGCAGCAGAACGGCACCTTGTTGTTGCCGTAGGCCATCTCCATAGCCTCCATCGATAAAGAACACAGAGCGTTTATCAGGTGATGCAGGGAAACGTCATCCAGATATCTACAATCACACACACGGATCACGTGAAGTAAGTGAAGAGCTTTAGATAATAATCAAACTGAATGATTCCTGCGATCTTACTGTGAGCTTTCAAAGAGTCTAGAGAGAATATTTGATATGACGGGCAGATCGGTCATCACCGCTGTGGTCAACACCTGACAAAAAAACAACAACATTCAGTCAGTGACACACGGAACACTTTTAGAGAGGAGTTTACAGAAGAATACGCTTCTCACCGTGCTGGGACCCTCGACGGCCCGTCCGGGTTTCAGGACCCCACCAACGGCCGGCTTCAGACCCAGAATCCACACCAGATGCTAACAGAAACAAGAGAACGTTACTGAGCATCACACACATGAATACATGAGATGAGAAATACCAACGGGTCAGTTGTGGTCTAGTGGTTAGAGAGTTGGACTCGAAGCCAGAAGGTCGCTGGTTCAATTCTCAGTGCCACCAGGAAATGACTGAAGTGCCCTTGAGCAAGACACCTTACCCCTGTTTGCTCTGCAGTGATAGCTGCCCACTGCACCCTACTTGAAGGTGCTTTTGATAAAAGCGTCTGCCAGATGAATACATGTAAATGTAAACGTGTGTGTTTGTACCTGCAGCGTGGCTAAAACCAGCTGCCAAGACGTTCCCAGATAAACACCGTGACCATGAGCTAAATTCAACAGAGTCCGCATGCACTGAATGTTCTTCGCTGTCAGCTGAGAGGAAGAGAGAGACAATATATATAAACAAAACATTACAACAGAAAACAGTTTGTTTATAGTATCAATGAGTGAACCCGTATTTAATTTGTCACTCACAAATAAAATTAAATTATCATTATAATTCAATTTAGACGATATCATTTGATTAAAGTCACCATGAAATCAAAGGGTTGCAGTGATTATTATAAATGATTTATCCGTGCAAACCAATATATCTTTTAAATGAATTTGCACTTTCTTTAATTACGCTCCCTTTAACAACAGCGCTTCATCACATGACGTAATCGACAAAAAAGGGGTCGGACGTTACTGACGGTCCAGGCATTTCTACCCTCCCCTCCAGACCCATGTCAGTCACAGAACAAACAAACCAATCAAAAAGGGAAGGGCAAAATAAAGCCCCAGTAATTTCAGAACGGCAGGATGCGGAATAGAAGTCAATCGCGACTTCTGTTTCATGGTGACTGAGACAGCGTGTGCGTGATGTACCACTACAGTCCCCTGTGGCTGTGCGGTGAGAGGTTGACCCACTGCTACCACCTGCTGGTGAGACTCACTGGACGGACTGACCATCTGAACACTCTGACCCTGGATTGAGTACACTACACACACACATCAGCATACAGTCACACACATGCACAGGTTGTATTTTGTAAAGTATTTAAAGTGAACACGGCTCTTGTACCTTTATTAGAGAGGTTAGCGGTGTTGCTGCTCAGGATGGTCAGAGCGTAGTGAGGGGGCAGAGAGGCTTTACACACGGCTGTGATGAAAGCATCACGCGGCGTCACTAAACCCAGACGACCGCACAGAGCTGCCATGGAGAGCTCGGCCTTCAGAATGTTCTCTGTGGCCGTCTCGTCCGTACTGACGCAAACACACACAGTCAGGTGATCAATGACCACGTTAACATGGACAACAGTAATCTGATCTGAACAGGATGGAGACGATACTCTGATTAAGAATGCAGCATGTAAACACAGCTTTTTTATCCGTCTAAACTCATAATGGATGTAAACACAAATGTGATTAAGAAGGGTGTAGTACTCCTGTTTAAGTGGCATTATGGAAGTGTGGTATAGACATGTACACAACTTAATCACACTATCACCAGCGCGTAGGAACTTTGGCCGCACTATGTGACAGGTTACACACACGCACGGCAGTGGACAGACATTTGGTTTTATGGAAACAAGCAAGAAAGCACATTTTTGGTCCGAACGGAAAGTTCTAGAAACAAAAGTAAATTCTAGGAGATAAATGAAACCCTGTACGTGTTACCATGGCGAAGACCAACTGTTTGTTCATACATGACATTATTGAGGGAATGTCGAACGGCGTCGTTTAGGGGCATCATGACATAGGCCATTAATCTAACTATGTATTGTAACATCTAAAACGGGAACATGAAGGTATATCTCATGTAAACACATTAATCGTAATATTAGTTGACTCAGAATAATGCAAATCACTTGATTGCTGACGTCCATGTAAACGTGGTCACTGTTCATAAAGATGTTTCCAATACACAAATATATGAAGAGTTTGGTTCCAAAATGAGATAACTGTTTAAAAATAATGTAATCATGTTTTTTTATTGTTATCATGTTTTTATTGTGTTTTATTGTGTTAGTTAGCTGTAGTTGTTGAGTTATTATGGCTTAAATCAAAACAAGCCAACAGCAATTTTAGTGATATTAATTGGAATGCACAATGAAAAACATGATCAATTTCAGTTCTCATTTTGTAACCAAACTCATATATAAACAATAACACAAAGCTCACTACAGCACAACAAGTTACAACTTGCTATTAAACAATTGCTTCGATAGTGAGAAAGAAATTGGTTTGTAATTAGTTTTTGTGTGAATAGGAATAATTAAAAAGCATTGTTTTTGAGTTGCATGCGTCTGCATGTGCATCTGCACACGTGTGTTACCTGGCGTCCAGCAGAAGTGAGAGAGCAGCTAGCAGTCCACACCAGCAGGCGTTCACCATCTCTTCCCAAACCTCATGAGCCACTGTAACACACACATTGAGCAGAAGAGACACATGACACTAAAAGCCAATGTAACCCACTCATCAGTATTAAATATCTCTCAATTATCAGGAAGAACATTTGTAATTCTTTATTTTTAGGATCAGAATGTCAAAGACTCATTCGCAGATGATTCACATTCACGATCGACTCCCGCTGTGACTCACGTGGTTCGTGTGGGCCGCCGTCACTCAGAGGAGGCTTCACAGGCTCCGCCCCCTCTCTCACTGGCGCCACCTGCTTCTCTACCGCCTGCGCACTCTCGATCATAGCGGTGATGCCCCTGACCAGATCCAGCAGAGCGCTGAACGCCACAGACATGGCGTAACCTTCAGGGATCGAGGGCGGCTCCACTTTATCCAACATCTCCAGACTGACAGCCACAACGAGAGAGAGGACAAACACGAGTGAGGTAAACATTATACACAGTTTTTAAAGTCTGTGTGATACGGCATTCGTGAAACATCAAGCACGTTCAGAGCAAGTTCTTCATTATGATAAATGAAGATCAATGTTTTTTCTTTGAACAACATGCACCGATTCATTCCCATCACTGTGGTGTTGTTGGGAAGCTGATGTGCATTTTTCAGTCTGGTATTTGACAAAATCATCCAGTTAGTGTGAGACGTCACCCCTGGAGCACGTTGAGGGTGTGTGATCACTCACTATGTGGCTTTGGCACTGCCCTGAACGCTGACGTTCATGAGGGGGATCCAGGTGCCCCGGTACTCAAACGCTGCCTGCGTGGTCAGAGGTCCACCTGCACCTGCGGCCCCCTGGACCCCCTGAGCAGACCCCTGCCCGCCTGACACCGACCCACCTAATGCACACACATACATACAGAAGTTAATTTGAGGGACGTCAGGGTACACGGTTTACATTTTTTTTTACAGAATTTAACAGATTTTTCATGTATTTTTGTAAATATGCTCAAAATCTGTCCAGTAACAGAATTATTTAACAGTTAGGGTTAGGGTTTAGGTAAACAGCGTGTGAGTGTGTGACCTGCGGGTGCGTTGGAGGATGAAGAGTTTCCAGCGCTGGGGAGGATGAAGAGCGACTGGATGAATGATCCCAGAGCGTTGACAATATCTCTGAACACTTTAGTGGAGTGCTGCTTCATATCATAGGACTGACAGAAAGACCTGCATACATTAGAGACAGAAAGAAAGTCATCAATACACCGGACGCGTACATGCCTGACCTCCAGTTAACCTCCAGTTAACCTCCAGTGTGTGTTTGGCTAGTGTCTAACTGGGCGTTCAGAACAGACGCGGTAAATCATAGTTGGACGCTTGAACATTTTGAGTTGACTCGCTTCATTTGCGTTGAAATTCACTTCACAACAGATGGAATTCGCGTCATGGGAGGGGCTTCTGCCAGGCGGCTCCAGTCTTGAAATGGCTGACATGGATTTTGTTAAGACTTACCAGATTGTCAGACCTCACTCACTTTCTTCCAAGCAAGATCCTTTTATTCCTGTTTGGATGAAACTAAGAAGATGTATCGTACTTGTTTTGGTCCTCCATTGTTTTTGCGGATTTCTGCCTCAGCTCGCTACGTCATAATCACGTCACTACTAGAGCAAGCTCCTGATTGGTTAATGCGGCGGGGATTTTTCGGCAAAGTTTGAAATTTACGTCAAACTTCCGAAGCACTCGTTTTGAGCGAATTGCGCCCCAGGATGTCTGTCATGTAAATCACTCGCGCTCAATGCTTCGTTTGCGTCTGGTGGGAACGCAGTGTGATAATATAAATAAAATAAAAAAATAAATAGTTATGTTACTATTAACTTGTATTATCATTGTATTGTATTATAATTGTCCTGTGGTTCTGTGGTTCGGTCGCATTTAAAGAAACCGTACGGTACACTGACATCTAGCGGTCGAGCTTGGTATCGCAGTCTAAATTCAAAATATTAGAGAGACAAGTTTAGCCAAGTAACGAGTCTTTTCGGTTTCTTTTGCTTGTTATCAGAAATCCTCTACAGGCGCTCTATTGTTTGTGAATGTGTACCGGATGTTAAGGGTGGTCCATGAACGTTTGTTTATGTTGTCACTTTAAAACCGTCTATAAATCCCAGACATTCACTCTAAGAAATAATGAGACGTCATGCAGATTTAATAAGCGGGACGTGAAATAAACCAGACGGGGAACGACCTCTGAAGTGTTGATATAAAAAGGGATTTGTTTGTCATATTTTTGTGTGTTTGGTGCGTTCTCTCACCGCAGTAAGTGAGGCTGAACACACAGTCTGTGCACAGACTCCACCGCCACGGCTCTCAACCACTGAGGTTTCTCTCCATCCAGAAACTTCACCAGCAGAGACAAGAAGATCTCACACTCCGTCACCTACAACACACACAGCATCAGCTCATTAACATATCCCCGCCTTCATTCACACTTCCGCCCCACCCTGACAAACAATCACCAGAGAAACATCATATATATAATGGAGTGCCGTCTCATCTGTGTCTCACCAGGAGGCTGTAGAAGTGTTTGATGAGAACCGAGACCACCCGCAGGAGTCTCATACAGATGGGGAAATAGGGTTTCTCTACGGGGGCCGGAGACGCCGAGCTGCCGCAGCTGCCCTGACGGAATTTGATGTTCGGAGAGAAGAGCTTGATGACCAGCGGACAGACGCGTTCCTTCAACAGGAAACTGAACTCTTGGTGCTACGATAAAGAAACACGGAGGAGGTCACGGCGCGATCGGCGGGTCAACAGCACTCATCCTGTTTGTGTCACTGAGTGTGTTGTGTTCACCTGCAGGAAAACTTCAGGAAAGTCGTTCAACACCGATTCCAGCAGCTCCAAGCCGAACGTCCGCGTCATCTCCGTCATGCCCACCAACCAGTAGGGGGCGTCGGCGTTCACCAGCTGACACAGATCCTGTGGAGAGGGCAAGGTTTGTCATTATGAGTGCTGTTAGGTGTGTATTGATGTCAGACAGATGCTCCGCCCCCTCGCACCTGAAACAGCATGTATGCGTCTTTGGCGCTGGGTCTCAGCGTGCTCACAGATCGCCGGTTACTGTTGCCCTGGACGGCAGGAGGCTCTTCTGCGAGACCTGCGGTGACGTGAAGTTAAACATGAACATGAGAGACAAACACGGGAGACTTCATAAATACAGTCAAATCAGACGTACTGACCTTTGAACCTCTCGTCTTCCGCCACCATCCTCTCAAAGACCACAGTCACGACCTGCCGGACGGTGGCGGCCGCTGTGTTGTTGGTGATGTTGTCTTTCGTGAAGTGAAGTCGGAAACACAGAACGATCGCCTGATGAAACGCAAACACAGAACTGTAGCTACGTCTCTGACCATTGATTGGCTGACATAACTCAATTCGTGCCCACGGAGGAATCTCATTGGTCCATATAAAACAAATCAAATGTTTGGAGTGGCAGTGAGAGGTGATGTGGTGCTTCAATAAATATTCTGGTTGCACTAGAGAGAATGATGCCGAACATCTTAAACTTTTAATGTGTGATGTGACGCCTTTGATTGTGAGTGTTTATTTATTTGCATGTCCTCACAAACAAAGTGAAATACCACTTTTGAGGAGGCTCGACTGCGTTTCACTAGATCGTGAGGCTCAGATGGGTCTGTGTTCGTCTTTAAATCTACTGGAGTGTTTGTTTCAATCAAAACATAAGTGTGTACGGTACCTTCGACAGAACCTCATCGTGTACGACGGTGTTGGTGGTGAGAAGCACAAGAACCGTCTGCAGTAGTTTCAGTTCCTCCAGTCCGTTCTCCATCAACTGCCACAACATGTTAATGATGTTCCCCGCAGCCGCCTGCACATGCACACACACACACACACATGGATTGCTTCCTTCAAGATTCCTCACAAACACATGTTTGTTGAAATAAGCGTGTACACGCGAGTCTGACCTCAGAAACCACCTCGTGTGACATGAGTCTCTGAATGGCAGCGAGACACAGCTGAGTGATCTTGGGTTCTTTGGTTCCGCAGCCCATGAGGAACGGCTGGACCACCTCAGAACTGCTCTCCTTCAGCGCTGATCACACATGACAAACAAACAAACAACAACAACATCACAACAGAGTCTGACGTCTGTGATCTCGTTGTGTTCTGCGTTCAGCGTGTCACTCACCTGCCAGGACGTCTGTGTGTCTCGCCGCGATGGTTTTGATCTTCACGATGCCCGACTCGGCAGCCTAAAAGCAGAGGACAAGATAATAACCTGATTGAATGCTCTTGTGCAGGCGTGTGATCGGAGCATTTTCATTCTCAAAACAAACAGACACTGAGCGGAAAGAGCAGTCGTTGTGTGACGCATCGTATAACATACATTTAAAATGTGTTTGTTTTCTGATTAACAAAATAAAAGTCACACACTGTGAATGTGAGGGGCCGCAGACTCACACACTCCTTATAGAAAAAGATTTAATGTTCAGCATATGATGCTGCGTTCAGAAGATATTCAAAGATCTCTTTATACTTGAACGATGAATAAAAACAGCTTCAAAACTTGTTTATGGAGAATTCTGAAGCGTTTGAATGAGTGTCGAGCGCCGTTGTTCACCGACACACACGTTCACAACAACTCCTTTATCCTGAAACAACACACAGCGGATCTCGCCATGACCTCAGCTGTCACATACCATCGTCTCACTGGAGAGATCCTCCGGCCCCTGAGACACACACACAAGCACGAGGAGACGGATCTGACAGCTGTGTGTTTGACATCTTCATCTGGGATGGTCGTGTAGCTCAATGTGATGCGTTCGCTAAAAGGAAAACAACTTCTGATGTCTCACAAACCGCCGTGTGGATGTGAACGCTTGGATTTCAGACAGGTCATGAGCTGTTCATGTGACGTCACATGATTTAATCAGACAGAAAGAAGGAGATATCCTACAAACATTTATTTTTGTGAATAAAAATACTTTTAGATACATTTTAAAGCTGTAGCAAGTTGTTTTCGGTACAATATGGAACCATTGAAATTTTGAGGTTTACTGTGAAACGAGTCTTAAATAGTTCATCAAGGCGACCTTTGACCTCTTGACCAACAATGTTGACTAGCGACAGCGAAGATGGTGATTTCTACACGAGAGAGTCACATGTCCATTAACCTCACAGATCTGAGTTCAGAAGCTCTTGCAACACAACAAAACTGCTGAAGATGTACTTTGAATAATACGGTGGTATTTCCACAACACTTTTGTTATTAAATGCAAAACATAAAGCAAAATACAATCGAAAATATGATCTGACGTTATAGCTCCAAACAAGTACATGACCCTTTCACCAGAGCTCGTGTTTATCAGCAGGTGAACAACCCAGAGAGATCAAACTACTGTACTCTTAACTGCTAGACTAAACAAAACCACATTTCTGACATGTTCACAGGAACTCAGAGGGTCAAAGAACAATTCTTGTGGAGTAAAAGATCTCATGGTGTAAAACATAGATATATATAAACATAGATGCCACGTTTCACTGCTCTAGACATCTCAATGTGCCGCCATCTTGGAGCAGTCAACGTGTCAGTTTCTGTCATCACTAAACCCAACAGCGTCTTGTTGTTAAACCGCTGCGCTGAACTTTCCCTGAAGAGATGAGATAAACCTTTAACAGACGAGAATGTGCTGCTTTGTGTTCTTATCTGTATCAACTCAATATTACAGGTTGTTGAACTCCCCCGTGAACAGGAAGTTGCGACTGTTACCACCGTATTTTGACATGGAATTTTGAATGAGCAAACTAGTGGGCATGGCTTTCGTCCTTCTCTGCGATTTGATTGGACGAATAAAAACCACCGTTTTATTATGAATTGGAACTGGCTGCACGCTGACAGCTGAAGGGGAGGAGTTAACAGAGGCTCCTCCCAAGCCGTCTTACATAGGTCATTTAAGAAGGAAGTGCATTTTCAGATTTGAACTAAAGATTTTGAGGGCATGCACATTTTAAAATGACAATAACCCACATTGATGAACTATTGACAATAAGCACTGTGATATTTCATTTCACTGGGACTTTAAAGTCACTTCTGAATGTCACGTTCATGTTGTTGTATTGTGTTAGCTTATCAGATATAATTATGTTTGTGTCTACATCTCACATTTAAGATCTCACTAGGGATCTATGTGTATAACCACAGCTGCAAATTTGCTTCTTAGTGTTCATTGATCATATTGAACTGTTCAATACGGTGTTTGACTTACATATAGCATCCCATATAAACAGAAGCTCATGAGGCATCTCTTTATTGTGTAAAGTGTAATTCTACAGTGTCAGATTAGAAGAGCTTTACTAACAAACTGAGCAGATGATTTGTGTATCATGACAACACACAGCTGAGGGAGAGACTGTTTAACATAAATACTCAACAAAAGTGTTCACTCCCGCCTCTAGTGGCTCGTCCAATCAGAGTTGAAACTGAATGATCCTTTCATTATTTCTTTTGTAGAAATACAAACTTGAACACAAAGTACCTCATCAAAAAAAGAAATTCAAATAAAAGACATCGATCTATGTCCTAAAGAACACTAAAGGATCAGATCAACACACACAATTGTGATTGACGGCGATGTCGCGTACATCCAAGCAGACGTGATGTTCAGCTGAAATGTGATTGGGTCCGTTGGTCTAGTGTGATTTGTTCATTCATTGAAACTCTGATCTGATCTGTGATGTCTGAAAGAACTTAAAGTGATACTTTCTTCACCCAAAAATGAAATTCTGTCATCTTTTACTCACTCTCGTCCAAATGTGTATAAACATCTTTGTTCTGATGAACACAGAGACAGATATTTGGAAGAATGCTTATAACCAGACAGATCTTGCCCCCAATTGTGTCCCATAGTAGGAAACATTGTTTCATTATTTGTTTTGTTCTGTTGAACACAAAAGAAGATATTTTGAAGAATGTAGGACAGTTCTGGGGCACTTTTGACTCCCGTTGTTTTTTCCTACTATGGGAGTCAATGAATGTCGAGATCTGTCTGGTTATGAGCATTCTTCCAAATATCTTTCTCTGTGTTCATCAGAAAACAGACATTTATACACATTTAGAACTCGATGGTGAGTAAATGATGACAGAATTGTCATTTTTGGGTGATGTATGTCTGAGCTTTCTGGGCTGGGCCTTTTCCGGGTTTCATACATGTGACACTTTAGATACCCAGAAACAATGACATGACGCTGTCGGACGCTCACGTGCACAAACACTACAACACGTTCTTATTATCACAATGACTTAAATATTCAGATCACATACATCTAAAGTGAATACAGGTTGTACACACACACACAAAGTGACACATGTGTAGAGTCCAGTTACTGCCTTCAACTGTACATGTATACGTGTACAGTATACAGACATATAGATGTATAGGTGTACAATATGTAATATATATAAAGACGCAGATGTGTAGATGTATATTGTGTTTGTAACGTTACCTCTTTGACTGGAGGAAATTTCTTCTTGCACTCCATGGACAGAGATCGCAGATCCGTCTGCATGTTGTCCAGGAGTTTCTTCACCGCCTCAGGGCTGCTGGTGGACATCTTTACACACGCAAGGCTGTAATTAAACCCGAAATAATGACCAATAAAGCAAAATAAAGCGAATTAAACCCGCACATAAACAGCCCTCAGTGCGGCACACACATCGGTCAATGTGCCTCTCTTCAGCCCGAACCGCTCTCACGCGCATTCAACATGATCATATTCCTATATTCATATGATCTTTATGTCATGTGTGATCTTTATGGTCTAAAATGTGCGCTTCACGTCTGAGTTTCGTGATTTTTCTTCATTCCTGGATCCCATAATGCCCGTGCGGAAAACGACACGTCAAGCCACGCGTCACTTCCGTAAACACTGACAGGATCCGATGCGGAGCGGGGCGGTGGCGCCCTCACGTGGTCGCTCGGCAGCAGCGCAGCGTTTTTATTTTTTTTATTGACACAGAAGAATTCTTTATATGTTAATTGTTTAAAAGCGTTGAACAGAACAAAAGCTAAACATTTATGTACTTTGTTGATGGATTTTTGTCACAGTGTGATTTTTACAGCGTTTTTTTATTTTCTTATTTTAACTTCTTTTCTTTCTTTTCTTTCTTTTTTCTTTCTTTTTGTTTGTTTGATTGTTTGCTTGTCTATATTATATATGTGTGAATGTATGGTTTCAGATTCACTGAAGATTGTGGAGGATGAATGTTGTTATTTCCTTTTTGTTGTTAATAATAAATCATAATAAAGGATTAAAAGAAATGCCAGTTGCATGCGGTTTATGGTCAATCAATTCAATGCAATTCACTCTTTTAAGCATTAATTACCCGCAGGACCAGAAATTAATTGAGGCAAAAAACAAAATGAACAAAAATGCCCCAATTATAAGATAAATGAACGTTTTTACTGTGTAACTCATTACAACCTGTGACATACAGATCTTTTGAGATTAGGATCGCAGTGGCCGACAGAGGACGATCTTTGTACTGTTTCTGTAACCTGCTTTTGTGTAAAAAGATGTTACCTAAATAATGCTTTTTGTTGATGTTAACATGAACAGTCGATCACTGCTGAAAATAACAATAGAAACCATCAGAGAATTGTTTCAATTAAAACATCACTATGAACTATTAGTCTTTTTCCATTTAAACTATTACAAAAATCATTTCTGTAGTGTGTTTTCAGCATTATTACGACGGGATTAATCTGCCAGATAACATCCAAATCCATCACATACACACCAACACCATACAGGCCAGGCCAGTTTATTTATAAAGCACATTTCACACACAAGGGCAATTCAAAGTGCTTTACATACAACGATTGCTGGAGAGAAATAAGATGTATCTTTAAAATGCAAATGATTTAAGATCATAAATACAACTTTAGATTTTATGAAACAATAAAACAGCAATGAAATTGATTAAAAATAGAGTGTTTATATAAAAAGTTTTGTTCAAATTAGTTGTGTTCAGTATGTGAACGTCTGATGTCTTCTTGGAGCAGATTCCAGCTCAGGTGGCGTAACTCTAAATCTAAAAACCATAGATTTCATTAAAGCCAGTAGTAGTACTTCCCATTATAACCATGTTCTACTGTGGTTTGGTCTGGGATGGTTTTCAATCACTTCCAGAGGAAAATGTTGACCTTTAATAGAAGGTTAATTTCTGACCCTTTTTAATGCTGTTGAATTGTATTTTTTGGGAAAAAATGCATCTGCCCTCTCTAATGTATGACATTAAATATCTTTGATTTCATGAGATTATACAGCCATTAGATTACATGAATCTTACAGTTTGTAATATTGGTGTAAATACGGTACATTTGAGCAGCAATAAACAGTAAAAAAACATGTTGCTGCAGCATTTTTTGATGTTGATAACATTTTACTGTCTACAGCGGATCCGGCCCTACCTTTTCAAGTTTATTCATATAGAGCTTTTCAAAATGTGCATTACCTATAAGCTAACTAGGCTAAAGTACACTACAAGACTTTTGCTCATATTTTCAGTCTGAACTTGTTGCAGACAGTCTGTGCTCGTCTGCAGATTTCATTAGTAAGTGTGTTTCTATCTGAAGCTTTTAAAAAGTCTGCAAGTGTATGATTTCAAAAAAAATCTGTTTAGGGCCTCGCCGCCACTAGGGGGCCCCCAAGAGCACATGAAATTACAGATTTTTTTCTTTGATGACACACATCTATATTCTCACACAGGGCCCTACCCACTATTTTTTCTGTATTTTTCTATAAAGGTGTGTGTTAAAATTTGTGAAATTACTGACTAAACGCAACATTGAAATATCAAAATAAGTGAGGTGGCCAATCAAATGAAGGATATGTTATTACCTAATTTGTTTTTGAAGTATTCAAAGTCCAAGATTTTTTACTACAGTAACCCCGTTTCTTTGGTTTTTAACCCTAGTAAAACCATGGTACATTTTCGTAAGGGTTCTTTCGCAAGCCACTGCTGTAACAAAGCTAGCAATCTCTTCTTCTGACTCCATGATTTTGGCGCAGAACTTTGAGTTCCTGGTGAGTGCGTTTAAGAAGACGTGATGTAGTTCATTGTACTCCAATCACATCACAGTGTGTGAAATGAAAATGTTTCTCCATTCTCAGTAACACATGGATCCTTGAAATAGCATTGGTTATTGATCAGTAGCGAATTATTGATTTCATATCATTTTTTAATCTCAAATTCATCTCAAATGATTTAACAGACGTTTTTATGAACTGGATTACCCGGCTCAGAGCGAGTAGTTTATAATAGTCTTTTATTGGTGTAATGTTCATACAGGAGTAATATATCTGGAAATCAAACACGTTTTGTACAATGTTGTAAAAATCTATGCCGTTCTGTACAAGATATATACATGAAGACTGCTTTCACATCACACGTCAACATTCCAAATAAAATCAAGAGAAGACAACTGAATGGTCCATAATACGTGACCGAGTTGATTTTGCAGACATTAAAATGTATAGATTCAGAAAACACGCAAAATCATGTGAAACAATTCGATTGACTGTTTACCAGCTTTCCACCCTCAACATTTTCAAGTGCAGATTAAATCTAGATTTTTGACCCTGTGTAACACTGTTCAATAGTTTCACATGACCTCACACGCTCTCTGATAGCACACATGAATCCTGCATACGTCTGTTTGATGTTTGCTCATCTGTAATACGTCTCGGAGACGTCTGCTGTCGGTCTTCATAGAGACATCTAGAAGATGATTTAGAATGGATGTTAAACTGCTCTTTCTAAGATGTTTAGCAGATGTTTTTACATGAGATGTTTGCCAGGGCCCGTACTGTATTTATAAAGCCATTTTATATTCTTTGTATATCTCTGTTTGAAAAATGAAATCGCAGGGTTACTTTATGTATTTATCTTCATGTGGGTTGATGTCAACCGATGTTAAATTTCACACAAAAGCGTTCAGCTCAATATATCAATCACTATTATAAATTCAACGTCGTAAATCTTGGGAATAGGTAGGCAGACAGTTTTCAACACTGATTTTTATCTACATACCCAATAACAAAATGTTAGTTTATTTTACCCAAATAAGTTATGGATTGCAGCTAAATATACAGAATGAATTAAAATATATTTATTAAGTTATGTCTTAATTCAGTCATGAATAAATGGTGCCATGCTGTCTGACTTCACCCTTGCAGGCTTCCTATTGGCTGACTCAGAGGTCAAGGATGTCCATTCTGTGTTTTAATCAACACTTAAGTCTAAGTTTAAAAACATTTAAGTCAGAACTTAAGAATCAGTCTTAAACTTTACTGAAATTTTCTTTTAGATAACTTTACTTATTACTAAGAATTTTTCGACGCTTAAGGCAAAGTTCAAGAGAACTCTTAAGAGCATTTTTAAGAAGTCTTATACATAAAGTACGGGCCCAAATCTTTAGCAGACGTATTACAGACGTCAAACAGACGTAAGACAGATGGAGTGAGCTATCAGGGCTTTCATCACATGTGTTAAAACTAAACTCTCGCTTTAGTACTGTCAGATCTGTTAAAAGCTCTGTTGAAAGTCTATAACCTTCATAGAGATGTCTAACTCATGCACACGTCACCCCACATACTCTGTTATATTAATGATGCATATCCACATCCATTCTACACGTCTAATTGCTTCCTCAGAAAGCAGATGTGATGATTGTTTGAGCCGAAACGGTCCAGCTTCTGTTTCTAACATCTACCGCTTCGATTCTGTTCCGCTCGGCCACACGCCGGACAAAACGTCCCAATGGTGAGAAACAAGAGGGAAAAAAATGATTTTATACTGTAAATAGAACGTGACGGATTTTAAACCCACCATCATTGCAAACTCACACTCATGTTTCTTTTGCTAAGATTGTAAAATCTGCTCTCGCCGTTCGTTCAGAAGAACATTCTGCATCTGTAAAATCTAAAGGTCGTGAGAAAAGAAACACAAACGCTCCTCTCTTATCTCAGGACGGTTTCATCGATGTAAAGGTCCTCGTGTTTATTTGGCTGCCAGTGTTGTGAGGTATCACAGAAGGGTTTATCAGAAGGCTCTCGGGGTAACAGACGGCGGGACGGTTAACAGTGCGACTCTTTCTCGCTGACGGGGAAGTAGCCGTCTTTGGTCGGGACGCCTCTTTGACGAAGACCGCCGCCATCCGCCACAAATATGGCCTGAAGTTTCTCTTGTTCTTGCCTGGTCTTAGGCAGGTCTGGGGACGGCGTCGTGAGCTCGATCAAACGCTGAAGACAATGCAAACATTTATATAGCAACAGGTCAGCTTTACAGCAGTTCAGAGGAATAAAAATTATATAAAAATATGAGTGAATCAATTTATGCTGCCTTCACATGCTCTCGGAAATTTGATAATTCCCACTTATTAGTCATGTTTTAATGCTACTAAATACTTGTCACGTTACTTCTGGATGAAAGTGTGATTAATCCAATTTCCGAGAGCACGTGAAGGCAGCGTTAGTCACATGTCATATTGAAATATTGAAACTAAATCATACAAACTCCCCTTAAATCTACTTTACTTGAAGTCTATCTATTTTTGGAAGGGTACTAAGCAGAAATAATCAGGGTAGTGTTCTTTTTCAAAGGTAATCAGCAGATAAAGTGTCACTCACCTCTTTGAGGGAACCTTTGGACGTGCTCAGTTTAGACAGCGCCCACAGAGGAATACAAACCATGGAGGACAGAGCCAGCAGCCAGCCGAGAGCGTAACCCCACCACGGGTACACATACTCATTATTATACTTCAGAGGAGTGTATTTGATCAGGGAGAATGCAAACGTACACTGCCGTGAGATAAAAAAACATTTTTTAAGAGCTACATTTCATTTAAATAGCTCTAATGTTTTCTTTCAAAATAAGAGTCCTGCTTGCCCAACCCGAGTCAAAAGGCCAATTCCAGCATAATGGCCGTGACATAAAAATGCTCATAGAATGAATTTGTAACGATTGTATTGAACCATCTGTTTATATTTTACTGAACATCTAAAATTATATAAAAAAGGGAAATAAAAATGCGTTATTGATGGTTAAATAAAATGCACAATCCTGAAGCAATGAAACCCAATGAATGGAGAAGTGATGCCTTTTTATAGAACATCAGTTACTTTATATTCATTTTCATGTGTCCATTTATGAGGAATATGAAGCGTTATGGATGTGACAATTCTGAAAATGGCTCTTACCTGACTATGAAAAATCAAGAACTAAAAATAAAAATGCTTTACAAATTTGAAGAGAGATCTCACATGAGTATTTGATCCACCAAATGTTAAAATCTGTGCTGTTACCAGAGTAAATATCGCTGGTAAAAACAAAAAAAATTTGTGGTAAGGTTGACATTTTCACAGAATTGCCCCCAGATAATCTGTGTATTCTGAATTGACTAAACTGTGTTTCTATGGAGTTGTTACGGTGTCTCATGAAGGTCACATAAACTTTTCAAGACTACTAACTGTGTGTTCACACTGCCAGCGACTCTGTTGCTAGGTGTTGCTAGTCGCTTGCTCGTAGTAACTGAATTTGAGGGGGAACTCGATACATCATGACAACAGATGACGTTAGATCCGCTGCTTTATTCCTATTTTCTCCTGAAAGTGTCTCGTCATTTGCATAAAGTTGAGTAAATTACAACTTTGTCGAGTGGCTAGCCCCGCCCACTTCCTGTCGCCAGTGAAATGAATGGCAACACCTCGCTTTGTCGCCGGCGGTGTGAACGCACAGTAGCTTAAAGTATAAAGTTCAGTGACATGGACGTAAAGCATGCGAAGACTTCTCGCACATTTTAATTGATTTCTAGGCGAATAAATACTCACGAGACACGTGGCTGGAGTAAAAAACATCCAGCAGTATTTAATGTAAGGGCCAGGACGATATCCAATCATGTCCTCAATTTTGTCGTAGAATCGATCAGCACCTGCAGTCAAAACACACAGAAACGATCATACTCGGGTGACACGTCTACATCTGAATTTTCATCAAGCACACGGAACACGGAGATGACTCTCACCGTAAATCCAGGCGATGCAGACCGTCTCAAAGACAGCTACAAAGAGCAAACACGTGCCACTCGCTGCGTAATAGTCAAACAGCTGGAAGACGTACATCCCACCCTGAAGCAGATAGACAGAGAGAACAGGTTTATAAACATGACCTGTAGGACATACCATAATATTCCTTGTGATACTGTGTGAATACCACAGTACATGCTACAGTAATTCATCACCTCGGTGAGCATAATGAGACCCACGAGGAATGACACGACCGCCACGACGAGGATGAGCAGCTCCCTGCGGTTCTTCCGGCGGAACAGAGACGGGTGCATGTCCACCATCGCCGTCACCAGACTCTCCACACACACAAACTGAGGGATGACACACAAACACACAAACACATTAAACCCTGCGGCACAAACACACATCGGTGTCTCCAGAGAAGAGAGATTCACACCTGACTGTCTAAACCCAGAAGAACGATCATGATGAAGAAGAAACAGGCCCACAGAGGAGGGAGGGGCATCATGGACACTGCCCGCGGGTACGCGATGAAGGCCAAACCAGGACCTGAGTGAGACCATGCATGACACAACACACAGCATAAGACTTAGCAGAAGAGTAGGATCAGAAACGTTTTCTCGTTTTACATTTCTCATTTGCTTTGTAAAATCAGGCTCTCCTTACAGTAGATAATAAAAATACGTTGTAAGAACGTTCTGCTAGGTTATTTCTGAACGAACAAAGTTTTTATACCAATTATTTGGTAACGTTTTTAGGATGTTTAGCAAGTACATAATGTCAAAAATCGCTCTTTGAGAGAACGTGAAGAAAACGCAAGTCAAAGTTGTGAAAACGCTGCCTGTGAGGTGAATAACTCAGAAACATGTCAAAGATTGTCGTGGTCAAACACCCACCAGACTCGGCCACCTCTGAAATCGGGACGTTCTGCTCGTAAGACATGAAGCCGAGAATCGAGAAGATGGCAAATCCAGCCACAAAACTCGTTCCGCTGTTCAGACAACACAGAGCCAAAGAGTCTCTAGAGACAGAAAAACATGCAGAAAAAACAATGTGATATTTGATACGGTGATTTTAAGAGTCTAAAAAGAGAAACGAATGAGAGTGACACCCATGAAGAGTCTGGAGGTGTAAATCAATGTAGATTGTAGAGGTCAAATAATGTGGATTTGAGTAAATGTGATGAGAAATGTGTGAGTTGATAGTTTGAGGGCTCAGTTGTTGACGTCTCTTCTCAAACTCCAACGACACATTTCAGACTCTTTTTCTCAAGAGAAATACCTTGACACACATGAGACTTACGCAAAAGTTTACATTTGCACTTCAGTTCATTTCATTTGTTTTTTCCCCTCATTTGTGGATTCTCACCTGTAGCAGTTGTTGTTATATTTGTTGTAGCTTCCGAGTGCCGTGAGACAGCCCAGACAGATGGCGTATGAGAAGAAGATCTGTGTGCCTGCATCCATCCACACCTACAAGAAGACAGAAGAACGACTCGCTGTGATGTCAGTAGATTACGTGTATTCTGGTTAGGTCTCGAGGTACAAGAACAATACAAAAACTAATCCTGGAACACACAGAAGACACATTTTAATGAATGATCTCACGCATCTTTAGAAGCAATTTAGTCTCGGGTCAGAGGTCAAGTGAAACACTTTTGTAGGATTCCCAGAAGTTCTATAATCTCTCACATCTCTCAATCACATGACATTTTTTTTTGAGGTTTTGATGCTTGAGGAAAAACCTTCGGCATGTTTTTCGCACGTCAATCTGACAAGACAAGACAGGGGTCATCTGGACCTGGATTTAGATGACATATCATGTGAATGAACATGCACACTCCTCACTAAAACAAATCACGTCTATCAAATTATCATCTGTTTGTTGAAAGCACGTCCTCGTGTCTTCACCTGAGGCTCAGAGATGTCTTAACAAGACCCAACACAGAACATTCCTCTCATGACACTTAACGTCCGGAGAACTTGATCACTGGCAAACTTCATTTATTGGTTTCTGAGAGGCCGAAAGCTTCTGTTCATTTGGCCTCATGTTTACGTATCTCAACACTCTCATTGACTAGACTAAGATTCCTCGGATGTTATGAGATGTTTAATGTGAAGTTTACGAATTCTTGGAATACGTCTGGATGACCGAGTCGCTTCTCATTGCTGCTTTAAAAACAGAAATCCTAATGGTGTGTTTTGGGCAAGAGGATTCATCTGTCACATAACACCCCACCAACAGACACACTTATTAGTTTCTATTCAAACCAGTACAATTCCCATTATAACCATTCTATCCATTAAGGGTTCTACTGTTTTTTCAGCAGGGATGTATCATGTGGGGTCTCTGTCTGACACCATGCCAAAGTTCAAACGCACAGATGGTTTCAATTGTGACAGGACAGAAAACAGGCATCCCTGCTGTGTTTCCTGCTCCGGGACAAATCTAAACACCTGGATAGACAAAAGCACACAACCTTTCAACTCAGGACACCGCGTGTCCCAGAAAACACTATTAGTTCCAGACGACTTGCTAAAGCACGCTTACACTGGGTTCACACCAAACGCGAATTAAGTGTTATGTATGTGTAAACTACATACAAAGTCAACACAAAAACGCGTATGGACGCTAACTCAATCTTGTCGATGGATATTATATCTGTCAGATCGCGTCAGTCACATGAAAATAACAAACATTTCCCACGAATAATAAAGAACGTGAAATGCGATTGTTCGCTTTTGGTGTGAACACAGCGTTATTTGCGGGAAAAGTTTTTAATTTTCGCATGAGTGACGCAAAAAACATCACGCAACGGGAAGTGTCTTTTCGCACCCGGACCTGTCATATAGTGGTTGTCAATGAGCTCTTCACCCAAATTTCTAGCTCGAGTCAAAAAATGTACTTTGCACGGAAGACGCGATTGACGCATGTTCGTCTGCAATCGCGCTACACGATTCGCGTCATTCGCATCTTCTGCCACGAGTTTGCATCTATTCGCGCCTTTGCATTTACTTTGTATGTAATTAAAGGCCATTACACATACAGTCCGACATTTTCGTGTGTATTTTTTCGTATTTGCCGCTCCTTTGTATGGTGTTTCTGAATTGTCAAAACGCCTCTCAAATGTTTGCTATGGATCCGAAAAACGCAGAAAATCAAACCCGGTTCCACATTTTTTCTGAAGGCAGTGTGTAAATGTGATTGACACAACGTGAGGTCGTATTCATTTTTTAACGTGCGAAAAGATTTTGGACTCAATGTGCAACGGGCTTTCACACGAATCGCTTAATTCGTGTTTGGTGTGAACCCAGCATTACTATATAACATTACATACACATGTTGTGTCTCACAAGTATGGTTCTTAGAAAGTCGAGGTGATTATTGAGGTCATTGTAAGAGTTTGTTTTATGTGAAATGTTAGTGATGATATACCTGTGGATCGGCTAATCTTCCCAGATCAGGATAAAGGTAATACTTGATCCCTCGGGAAGCTCCGGGCAGTGTGACTCCTCTGATCAGTAAAATCAACAGCATGGCGTATGGAAAGGTTGCGGTGAAATAAACCACCTGATGAGTGACAGAAAATCAGCGTCAGACTTGATCGGTGTCTTCAGATACACTTTACAATCATCCTTTACGTTGAATTACTTAAGCCACATATTAATATTTACTAGGTTCATTTACCGTGGTATTTACATGTAAGCTTATCATATAAAGTTTAAAAATTATAGTTCCTTCGGTTGTCACATAGAAATTGTTTTTTGAGTGCATACATTTTAAAAGATATTTTAACAAAATAAAATACATTAAGTATTATGTTTTATTGAATAGATCAAATTACGGTTGTTGCTCGTTGTTCTTGGTACGAGACAAAATAAATAATATATTTTTAAAACAGATTTTGTTTGACAGCACTTTTCAGACAGCAGCGGATGTGCGATTCATACTTTTCCAGTGGACTTGACACCCTTCCAGATACAGAAGTAACAGAGAACCCAGGCCAACAACAGACACAACACCAGATCCCAGTGCAGCGTTCCAATCTCATCGATTCCAGAAGAGATCCGTAAAACTCTCCGTCTGCAGAGACGAGAATCACACATAACACAACACATCAGAGTCTTGCAGACGGCTCCATTAGTTAGACGGAGATTGACTGGTTAAGAAGTCGAGTATTTGTACAGTAGAGGTACAGAGAATATGCAGGAGATGAAAATACTCTTACAGTAAAACTTACTCCCAAAATTCAATGACTGGTGATGTTGCGTTTTCCATGTTCATTTCCACAATGGAATCGTTTCGTCTTTGGAACTCCACACAGGTCTCTATAGTAAACAACAGTAAGCGCCTTTCTTTAACTTCTGATGTGAAGTTTATCTGTAGGAAATGATGATGAAACGTGATGATGGCATGACACTTCAGGTGGAAAAGTTGCTCACCTGTGTTCCAGGTGTTGTTGCAGGAAGCCCACGGCAGATCCCACGTGAATGAAAAGGAGAGATAAAATATTCCCCAGGCCAAAACTATTATATAGTAGAAGTTCAACAGGGCCACAATTACTTGTGTGGCGTATCCAATACCTACAGAGAGAGAGAGAGAGACAGAGAGAGAGAGAGAGAGAGAGAGAGAGATGGAGAGAGACAGAGAAAGAGAAAGAGAGAGAGAGAGAGAGTGAGAGAGAGAGAGAGAGAGAGAGAGAGAGAGAGAGAGAGAGAGAGAGAGAGAGAGAGATGGAGAGTAATATTGTGTAGAATCAACAAAAGAAATTATGCAAAAGTTTGCATCAATATTTTAGAGTTGTGCCAACTTCTCACAAACAACATTGGGTCAGACAGATTACTTTTTTCTCTTAGATGAAATGTGTTTTTAAGTTACATCAACTTAAAAATTGTTGCTCATTATTGAAATGATTAAGTTGTCCCAACTTGCTGATTTAATCAATGACACTGTTTGCAAATGCACTTTTTTATTTTATCTCAATTAAAAAAATTCTTAATAACAAAAAATATTGCCGTACACATAAACACATAAACAAAGATTTTTAGTTTAAAATCACACACAATATTAAGCTAAAGTAATTGTCAACATTATGAAGTCAGCACAACTCATCAAAATAGAGTTTCAAACTTAAAAGTTTTAATTACACCAAAAATAGATTTTTGACTTGCACCAATTAATTTAATGAAGTTTTGCTAACAGATGCCATGAATTATTTTTTTCAGTGCATGAACATGCTATCTAAACTTGTATTGAAGTGTTTTCAGTGTAATCATAAAGAAAACATCAGTAAATATTCACACAGCAGACAGGATTCAACGTGAGAGAAGATTGTTCAGAAAGAATTTCACAGCCTGATGCTGTCGGAGAATCACAAACGCATGAGACTTCTCATTTAACGTTTTTTATTTGATCTTCTGCACAGTTCTGAAGATGTTTTACCTTCAAACAGCGGGCTGATTTTCCTCCAGCAGGTGATTCCTCCCTGACTGGTGTACTGACCCAGAGAGATCTCCAGAAAGAAGACGGGAATACCGCAGGTGAAGAGGAAGATCAGGTACGGAATGAAGAATGCACCTGTCATGGAAAAATCAATCATACTTTACCACAGTACAGCGATGGTAATACTGTAAGAACGATTACCACACTGGTGTAATATTAACACACGAAACAACAACAAAAGCAGTGTTACGGTCAGATCTATGGGTTCAGTGTTTAGTGTCATATTCATGTTTTTACTCAAATGTAAAACGAGTCACAATTTCAGTAGATTTCCAAAAAGCTTTGATGTGTCTCTCTGGACACAAGCCAGGGGTCCATCAAACAACAGCTGTGACCTTTCACCTTTTGAATGAGTAACACTGTAAGCTCAAGAGGTCAAATCTCAACACATGCCAAACACTCAACACATCTCAACCGAATCAAACTTCTGCTGAAGAACTGGTTCTTCTGGACTAAATTATATTAACAATATTAGTCAAATGGTCAATATCTTTCACTGTTGAGCTCTAATACTTTTCCACCTGAAGTGTCATGCCAATACTTTTAAATCCAGATTAAAAACACACTTGTTTAGTTGTGCATTCACAACCTGAGCTCTGTGCTGCTTTACATCAACTGCACCTCTATTTCTCATTTATTTTTTATTTTGCTCTTATTCATATTTTTAATCAATTTTATTGCTGTTTTATTGTTTCTTAAAATCTAAAATTTTTGTGATCTTAAATAATTTGCATTTTAAAGATACGTTTTATTCTTTCTGTCAATCATTTTATGTAAAGCACTTTGAATTGCACTTGTGTATGAAATGTGCTGTATAAATAAACTTGCCTTGCCTTGCCTTGCCTAATAAGAATCACTGTAACGACATAAAATGTTTGTTATTACATTTAAACTTTCAATACGTTGGGTTATTATCGTCAACTAAAAGTAAAGCTATTAAAAAATGTCTGTTTATTTTTATCAAATCAAATATACTCATGTGAGTATTACATTACGTGATACATTTTGTGTTAACTATACACTAATATAAGTTTGAGTTGAGACACTAAAATAAAAAACTAAAACAATATAATAATAGTGATAGTAAAATAAATCAAAATAATTAATTAAATAACAAAAACCAGACACGAAGGTTTAAAAAAATAAACGAAAATTGTGGAAACTAAAAATAAAAAAGAAGCACACAATGATAAAGTTTTTTTTTCTTGGGTGTTCTGCAGAAAATCGGACTTTCACACTAAAGATAACAAAGTTGTGCAATAGAAAGAATTCATTAAAAACGAGTTTAGACACTAAATGATGCAACATTTACACCTCAGAGCTAAAGCCCGACCTGACCAGACACATCTCACATTCTCTATTGTGTTCCTGAGGGGCTTCAAGTGAGTGAAAACAGCGTGAAGTATTCTAATAATCTTCAGCTTTTATAAGGTCAGTCAAGAGAGACTCCTGAAGCCACACCTCCGGCACATCTCAACATTTCCTCAGAAGAAACACCTGAGATGTGGATGAGACTCTTTGAGAGGTGGAAGTTCCATTGAATGTTTTGGAGAAATAAAGGGAGATATTTTGGAGATGTCATCAGTGAGCGTGTACCAGACTGATGTGCACCTGCTCACCTCCTCCGTTCTTATAGCAGAGATAAGGAAAACGCCAGACGTTTCCCAGGCCGATGATTTCTCCGGCCACCGACAGAACAAACTCCAGTTTATTGCTCCACTGGCCGCGCTCCGTCATCTTCTCATCTGCATGCGGGACCACCTCCAGCGGACAGTTCGGCCCGTTTGACGGCTCCGTTTTGGCCGTGATTTCTTTCTCACCTGTTGAGGAATTTAAGAGTATAAATCAAGACAAGCATTTTTCAACAAAAAACTTGTTTAACAAGTTTATTTTTTAATTGTTCGACTTGTTTTGAGCACACACCTCTCACTCTGTTTTGTAAGATTTAGAAACAAAAAACAAGAACGATTTAGATTTTTTTACGTTGAAATCACCAGACATGAGCAGGCAAAGATTCTCACACAAAACAACACAACAGCAGTGGAAAACACACAACAGCAACATTAATACATTCATTCTTGCTGCAGTGCATGCTGGGAATCTGAGTTCACTGCAGCACATCAAACTATCAAACCTTAAAGGGACAGTTCAGCCAAAAGCAAGATTCAGTCCTCATTTATTCTCCCTCCCACATCATTTATCTGCTCGTGAGTCTTTCTTCAGTAGAACACAAAAGAAGATATTTTGAGAAATGTGTCAGTGGTTTAGAAGTCAGTGCTGAAGCAATCTCTTCTTTTGTGAATGATTCCCTTAGCATCACATCTACAGAACCCCGTCAGGACCCCACGATGACTCTGACAGATCGCTACAGTGCTCTGAAAGACCTCTCTCTGTTTTCAGAAGAACACAAGAGCCACTCATTGTGTTTCTGTCAGCTTGAATTATCCGAGCGGTTCCATTTGTGCATTCACCAGACCCGCAAAACCAGAGGAGACATTGAAGGATATCTCACGCAAAAATTAAAACAAAATCTAACAAAAGAATGGATGTTCTCTTGATGGACTTCTCAGTTTAAGTCAGATGTTTCTCCTCAAATTGCCCAGGAGAAATAAAAGAGAATCAAATGAGACATGAAGGAGGTTTAAATGAGTCTGGATTGTAGAGGTGAAATCATCTGGATTTGAGTGAATGTGATGAGAAATGTGTGAGTTTGAGATCTTTTGATTGCAGACGAGACGAATCTGAGCTCAGTTTGACACACTGTTGACATCTCTTCTCAAACTATAATCATCTGTCACATTTCTGACTCTTTTTCTCAGGAGAAACATCTGATGAGACGCAAGCAAACATTTTCATTTAATCTCGCAGATATCTAAAAGAATCATCAAGATATTAAAGAGATCTCATGTGTAATATCTGGTGTGTCCAGGGGTCAGAGGCCACTACAGGAACAGATGAATGTTTCACATACTTGAGGTTTTTCCCAACATGCCTTCTGGACGCAGGGGTCAGAGGTCTTGAGAATGTATTCTCGTCCCCAACACTCAATCTCTATCATCACAGCCGGACGATGTGACAGGAGTGTGATGCAGAACAGGTTTCGCAGCGTTTCGATCCCAAAATTGTATAGATCACACGTTTCCTCAGAGGTGAGCTGGAGAATGTGGGTCACATCTGATCTCTCCAAGACTCCAACGAGAACAAATGGACTCGTGCAGGGCCCGACTGGGAAGAAAAATCGGCCTTGGTCCACATCAGCCCTACACCATTTCTGTAGTTTTAGGAGGGGGGAGTTGGTTGCATTCAGTCCCATTTATAATACATCAGCCTGAGCGGCCCAAGCGTCCGTTCCATACGTTAGCGGCCCACCTGGAAAACGCCAGATGGCCAGTCCGCCCCTTAATCACACGTGCCGCAAGAGATCTCAATAAAGTGTCAAACTGTGCTCAGTCTGGCCAAGACGACATCACGTCAAACCTTAAAGATGTCAGGATTAATGTGACTCATACATTTCAGAGCTGTTCTCTCCAGACAAGCTCTATCCTTCTTTTTATTTCTCCGTAAACTTCATCTGATCTTAACAAATGTTCTTCATACAGGTAGATACATGCAGAGATTAAGGTGGCTCATGGCCAACAGCTGCCGATCGTTCACAGATGGAAAACTACAACATACAGACAGGAAAAAACCATCCGGTCGTTCAAATAAATGCCTCATTGATGATCATGAAAAAATAACATTGGAATAGAGACAATGCTAATTAACAGAAAAGCAAAAAACATCCGTCATCTCTTAACGTCCAGAGATCTCAAGCATCTCTCAGACAGATGATGTCTTGAATGAAAAGATTTGTATTTCAACTCAACAAGACTGAATTTCACAGGATTTCACGGCTCTTTACTCCACTGACAGCATGAACCAGTTCTCTTAGATGTTCGTTTGATAAGAATCAGTGAGAAAGCGTGACATAACTTGTCTTTAAACTGCATACTGTCACATTCTTACAGAAATACATTCTGCACAAGCGTACACTTCTCTGAACGCACACAATGTCCCTCAATGCAAACATGAATCAGTAACTCACCTTTCATGAGGACGACTGAATGCGGGCGGCTCCTCTCTGAAGTGAAATCTAAGGTTTGGTTGTAAAATGTGAAGAGTTTCTGCTTTAGTGGGACCAGTCGGTCGGCTCAGGATGGTCCAAGTCCAACTCCTCCCCCGAGCCCTCCCTCTCTCTTCTATTCACAAAACATGGGCCACCCGGGAGCCAAGCGAAGAGATTGCATAACATCAGCACCCAGCGTCCGTTCTCTCTCTATACTGATCCAATAAAGACTAGAAAAGAAACATTATGATTTACTGTGGCAGAAGATTCACAGCAATTGTTCTCATGGACATAGAAGATTGTCTTTCCTTTCAGTCGCTTGGTTAAAAAATATCCGTTGATATAAAGGATCTTATCTTCACAGTTTAAAACTTAATTTCACATGCTGCCGTGATGAACAGCAATGATGCTGAAATCAAACGGCTTGGCGAGATGTGCTGTTTTATTGTGATCAGACTTATAACTTTAACCTGCATGTTGATTTTAAAGAGGCAAAAATAAATCCATCAATAAACCAAATAGACCTATTATCTGCTTTTATATGAACACACACAAAACCCTACAAGCATCTCAAGACACTCTAGTGCCTACTAAAAGAACCTAGCAACCACCAAGAACACCTTAGTAACATGTCCAAACACCATAGCAACCTCCCAGAACACCCTAGCGACCTCCTAGATCTTTCTGACAACCACTCAGAACACCGTAGCCACCCCCAGAAACACCCTTGGAACCTTTCAGAATACCCTAGCAACCACCAAGAACACCTTAGCAACATCTCCAATCACCATAGCAACTTCCCAGAACACCCTAGCAACCTCCTAGATCTTTCTGACAACCACTCAGAACACCACAGCAACCTCCAGAAACACCCTTGCAACCATTTCAGAATACCCTAGCAACCACCAAGAACACCTTAGCAACATCTCCAATCACCCTGGCAACCTCCCAGATCTTTCTAACAACCACTCAGAACACCATAGCAACCTTCCGAAACACCCTCGATGTTTCCTTTGAGAATACCCTAGCAACGTTGCTCGACACCATAGCAACCTCACAGAACATCCTACCAACCTCTCAAAACAGCTTCCCAGACTACCCCAGGCCTCACAAACACTCTTGAATCTGCTTTATACAACGTAGCAACAACACAGATCACAATAGCAAACTCTCTGAACTTAGCAACGTGAAAGGACATCTTAGCAACTACCTGATAATAACTCAGTACGGCTGTATCATGATGCTTTCTTTGAGGGATGTGAATTATTCTTGGAAAAGGATGTAATTCTACTTTAAGTTGAAGTGAGAATGTTGATGAATCGAGTGGTTGGTGATGTTCATTCATTCCTGGAGTTTCTTCGCTCTTTGTGTTGGGTTTCACTCTTTGCATACTGATGATTCTGTATTTCTCTTCTCATGGGCTCAGTGGTTTGTGTTCAATGACTGAAGAAATGTGCCTCTGTCACCTCACAAACGCTCTCTTCTCTGCATGACATTAAACACGTTCTAAACACGACTCGTGTTCGCCTCGAGATCTTGAAACATATGACATGCAGCACAGAAATGAAGGTGGCGTGAAACAGTTATTTACATAATAAAAAATGAAGCCAATTTAAATACACATCTCAAGTCTTCACATTTCTCAAATCTGCGTTTGATTTGTCAGCGTGTTTAAATGAACAGTATGTATGATGTGTGATTTACAAAACAACTTTCAGTCACTTGACATGACACTTTTATATCATCATGTCTATACATGTGTTTGTTTTGTCTTTCGTGATTCACATTTATCTTAACGTCTCTAACGATTTCACTTCACTTATTCAAATTGATTTAATAAGTTCATTTTAATCAAGGACAAACTCAATAGAGTTCAGACAATACTTTGTAAAGAACACTTTGAAGGAACTGTGCACAGTTCTTGTGTCATTTATTATGTTGGGTGACCTGCACAAGCTTTCTCAGGTCTTGTCCAAATGTATTCTTCCACATTCTGATTTTGGAAGTTGATGTTCTTTGTGTCTGTCTGTGTTAACATCACCTCAGTTACTAATGAAGAGCCCGCTGAGAACAGTTCATGTCTGTCGTCTTACAGCTGGAGACTCTTGTTTAAAACCCCCAAACAGACATGAGGAGAGAGAGACGCCGCAACAGACCTCGATTTTATTTTCTATTTTTTAACTGTGTGAATCTGGTATATATACAAAACCATTGACTGAAAAACAAAACACTAAAGAAGAAAATCCTTTTCTCACTTAGAGTTCTGTAGAGTTACAGAACTCACTGGCGCCACACAGTGGACATTGAGTCCTGGTGCTTACACCTGCCATAGAGAAGAGAGATTAAAAGCAAAACCATCAGGATTAATGTGAGTTTACTGTTGTTCATTGGTAGTTAAACTACTGTAGAGTTAATCTTTATACAGGGGTCACTGTCCCAACCTGAAACGGTTTACATTCATGAACTCTGCGTTAAAAAACAACTCAAAACTGGTTAAACATTAACATATGAAGAAAACTATCAACAAAGATAAACACTATTTTTTGCTCCACGATTTTTTTCTAACTCAACTGTAATAGAACATTTGTTTTCTGTTGGAAAGTTTTTCTCTCAACACTGATGGTAAACCGATGAAACAGTAAAATCTAGAGTCACGTGATCGGTGCAGATTTCAAGAAATAAATCACACACAAAATAAAAAAGGGTTTCATCGTTTATTCACCCTCATGTCATGAGTTTCTTTCTTCTGCACAACACAAAATAATTTATTTTGACGAGCAACACTGAGCCTTATTGAATTCCATTGTATGAACAAAACCACAGAGACATTTCTCCAAATATCTCCCGACTGAATTTTGATTTCTACTCTATTTTTACAGTCATGGTTAATTTTTATTTATCAATTTTTTGGCGATTTGCCTTTAATTGTACAGCTCAGAGAGGACAGGAAGTGAAATGGGAGAGAGAAGGTGGTGGGTTCGGGAGAGGACCACGCAATGGGAATCGAACTAGGGTCGCCCGATGCGCAACCGCGCCACATGTCGGAGCACTGCATAGTAGGCTATCGGCTCCGACGTCACGGCTCATTTTAATATTCATCATGAAATGGATACTCTGGATGGTCACTCCACCTGTGAAAAATAAAAAACAAACCAACAATGTTCAACATGAATGAGACAACAGTAAAAGAGTGTTTTACACTGCTCTGATCTGAAACTTACATCAGCAGTTCCACGAAACGAACATCTTTGTTCAGCTTTTCAATGGCACTGGTTTCCTCCTCTGTGAGAGAGAAATCAAATATCTGCCAAACACAGAAGATGAAATGACATCAGAGACGCCGGGACTGAATGATGAAATCAACTGAAGTGAACGAGGATAAACGCGACACACCTGAAAGTTTTCTGTGATCCGTTCAGAACTGAAGCTTTTGGGAATCACAGCGACTCCTCTCTGAGCGTTGAACCTGAGGGCCACGTGAGCTGTTGTTTTCTTGTATTTCTTACTGATGGAGACTAGGAGTGGATCTTCTAGCAGCGGAGGACATTTCAGATTCACCCTGTGAACAACATTCACACATTCAACACCAACACAGATCGATACAAAATATCATTTATATCCACCGTGTGCTGTATCACAGAAATGTTCTACGGTAATACCACGGTACTTTAATATGGATCATGACTCTAGAGACAGTGATGGATGGGTACCATGATGCATCTCGGGACGTCCCGAGCGGACTGTATCCCACTACTATGATGTCATTCTGCCCACAGAACTCCAGGAGTTTGGGCTGGGTGAAATATGGATGACATTCTACCTGCAGGCGACAACATTTAACAAAATAATTCATCTGTAGTTTGAGTTTCTGACCGTGGTGTTCATCTGTTAGATTGAATGGCCCAATGGCGTGGATTTAGGGGCGGGACTATCTGTGTATCTGACAAACGAGCGAGTGTGTTCGGATACCTGGTTGGAAACGGGTTTGTGCTTCAGTCCCGGCTTGTTCAGAATGAGCTCCAGTTGTCTGCGGTTGAAGTTCGATACGCCCAGAGATTTGGTCAATCCTGCGTCCTTACAGGCTTCTAATGCCTGACAGATATCAAAACGTGAATTAATGCAAAGTATTTCTCAGAATATTCCACGTGAATCAAAAGACATAACTTTTCTGATGGAGTCACGGCCGGATTACCTCCCATGTGGCGCGCAGATCATTCTGGTAATAGATGTACTTCCCGTTCTCATCTTTGGGGTAAAACACATCTCCCGGCTGAGACACAAACATACATGATTTCATATTTAACCAAACCGGTTTTATTTCCCAAGAGGGAAACTAAAAATCAGAAAATTTAGCAGAAGGTGCTCGAGTCATTGACCGATAAAAAAAGCAGTAAAATGAAATGTGAGAATAAGCCCGTGTTCAGACTTGACTTCTTCATTGAAGCTGATTGTGTCTGATTAACATTATAAAACCACCTTTTTAGACGTCAGCGTCTTTTTCTGCAGCTCAGCGTCTTCTGAGGTTACAAAAAAAAGTTAAACATTTCTGGAAAAAAAGCCCTAGGTCAAGCTCCTTTTCACAGCTAACCAATGACACAGAGCCCTGTCGTTTCCATTACAACATGCGAGGAACGTGATTGGTCGATAACGCTCAAACAAATAAAATGGCAGCCGAAACGCCCGTTGGAGAATAGTTATATGTCTGTAATATAATATATGTATGTTTAATTTTCACTTTGAACAACTTCTAGTTGCATTTCTAGCGAGAAATCAGTATGTCGTTTTTTAAATATGTGATTAGTTATTGCAAAGACGCTCTCTGTTTATAATGCAAATACACTTCCGATACGCTAATTGACGTTATCTGTTTCTCTGGGGTGCCTCAGAAGTCATGGCGTTCAGATGCTATTTGTAACCAAACTTTGTAACCAAAATACTTGGTCAACTTTCTCTTGTCAAAAAAGAAGTCAAGTGTGAACACGGCCTAATGATGTAAGCACAAGATGAAGCTGGTGTGAGGCGGTCTGCAGGTTTGGAGACTCACTTTAAATGCGACGGGAAACTCAATGATGTACAGATCCACATAGTCCAGACCTAAAGTCTTGAGTGTTCGCTCTAATGCAGGCCTCACCAGCTCGGGGGGGTGAAACGTGCACCATAACTACATCATACAAACACAGTCGAATCACACATTTACATTCATTCAGCAGACGCTTGCATCCTGAGAGAGAACATTTACATTCGGTCACACGTCATGTAGAAGAAATAACTCAACTGTCTTTGGCTATAAAAATAAATCTGCTTTAATCTCAATGCATGTTTCATCAGTAATGCATCATGTATAGTAAAAACTGTTTCTTCCAATTCAAAAATAAATACAATGAGAAAAGCTTCTTTCTTAAAAGCTGAAGTGAAACTATTAAAATATACAAAAAAATGAAAGTGTACATATAGACGGTTTCGTATTAACAACATAAACCCACCCAAACTGAACTTCCGGTACACATTGACCAACATTTGAGCGTCTGTAGATTATTTCTAATAAAAACTCCAAAGAAACCGAGAAGAAGTGTTATTTGGTTCAACTTTTCTCTTAGATTTTGAATTTAGACTGCGATACCAAGCTCGACCGCGAGATGTCAGTGTACTATACAGGTTCTCTAAAAGCGACCGAATTACAGGGCCCATTCAACGAATTGTTTATTATTAAATGAACTAACTTACAAGAAAATTCAACAGATCGTTTTTTGATACAATTATTATACAGTAGAATAACAATACAGATTAATATTAACATAAATTAAATCAAATATAAGTAGTTATATTATTAGACACTAGCCAAACACAAACCGGAAGTTAACTGGAGGTCAGTCACGCACGCGTCCCATGAAACGGTCTATATCAGGAAAAAACACGTTTTACATATGAGATTTGTGCAGCTTTTCTGTAAGGGGAGTATTATTTAAATGCATTTCCTGAATATATATTTTTTTAGTATATAAAAGCAAAATAATATTTTATAAAACTATGGTGGGTTGTCTATGACAGTGAGCAGTGAGAATACCTTCCCGCAGTAGAAGATCTCTTCTCTTGTGACAGTTCCATCAGCTATCTTCTCTCTGATGGCCTGTCCGACCTCATGTTCATTGTAGTAAACCAGAGCACCATCAAAGTGTCTGTATCCCACATCTATGGCCCGTTTCACAGACTGATATGCTGTTCCTTTAGGAGTCTGACAGTACATCACATTAATAAACTCCTGTTATTAGATTGCAGGGTATCGTCGGTATATCAGATCCGTGGATTTATGGAGGGGTTTCCAACTTCCATCAGCTGGATGTTTCTCACCTTACGGGGGTCTCCGTACGTCCCCAGACCGATGATGGGCATCCGGTTGCCATCACTCAGAGGGATGGAGTGACTCTCTGCGGTCAGCGACGCTGAAATCATGACCGATGATCTGATGTGGCACAAAGGTTCATGTTTATCCCGTCTTATCACGTTTATAGGTGACCCATTTCATACCTTTGGTCAAAAAACCCACATTTATAAAGTGAGAGTACAATATCACAGAGTTTGATAAAATTAAATGTATAAAACCTATAACAAACATCAAAAAGCACATTTACATTTGGCAGACGCTTTTATCCAAAGCGACTTACATTACTTTATCCTATACATTTTACATAGGTATTTCCAATCCCCTGGGATCGAACCCACAACCTTGCGTTGTTAACACCATGCTCTTACCACTGAGCTACAGGAAAGCTGAAGTTAAATACTGTCTGGTGTCTGTTGAGAGCATATTGTCGAATTCTTTACTGATACGTGTGACACAAACATAGAAGAATAATCTTTAAAGAGGTTTACTGTGGTAACAGATGCATTTGGTATTGAAATCTGTAGAGCATTTTCATTTTCACTGTTCTGGAGGAAGTGCTGATATACCAAAGGAAAACGAGTTAGACAGAGAATCACTCGTAAAGTTCACTTCTTACCGGCTTTCTAAAGATGATTTTCAAGTCTTATCGATGAGTTTCTGTGAAATAAATAAAGAGAAGCGTTCCTCAGCATGTGTTTGGCACACACGGCTCTCTCCTTCAGTGTAAATCTGAGATTTATTACATCGTTTATCTTCTGCCGAGCAAACTTTGCACCGATGTCACAAAATGTTGGAGTGCATCCAGAATCCTGCTGCAGGTAAAACAAAACATGTCAGCGCTCACAAACACACAGCATTCTTCAATACTTCAAAGTCCTTTTAAGTGGCATGAGTATATATTTGAAGTCTTTATTTAATACTAACATCAATGTACTATTCAATTCAATTCAATTCAAGTTTATTTATATAGCGCTTTTCACAATGTGTATTGTTTCAAAGCAGCTTTACAGGGCAAACAGGAAAAACAGAAAAGGTAAAACACAGCACAGTGCATTGTATTTATACAACGAGTAAGATCATACTAATAAATAATATATAATTTCTAAATAAATAAATAAATGCAGTCTCCCGGTGAGCAGGCCAACACTGCCCTGCTGTGGCGAGGAACCCAAACTCCAATGATTGATTAATGGAGAAAAAAACCTCGGGAGAAACCAGGCTCAACCGGGAGGGCCAGATCCCCTCTGACGTGTCATAGCTGCACTCAAACTGCTGACATGTGATTTAAGTTTAGCATTCAATACCAAATATTGTAACTTCAGCATTAATGAGACAAATAGTCCGTCTTTGCTCTTTGTTGGGGGTGTATTGGTCTGAGCTGGGATGGTCCGATGGTCATATTTCTCTTGGCTGGTGGTGGAATTGCCTTAGATGGGGCTGGGATGCTCAGTCAGTCTGCAGCTGTAGCTGGCGTTATCTCAAATTGGGGATGGGCATCTGTCGGTCGTCTGGACATGGTGGAACTTCTTCCTACCTCGGGATGGGCATCCCGAAGCAGAGGCGGAAAGAGAATAAAGAGAATAATTAGCGTAGCTGCTGTTCATTAACTATGCACTAAGTGAAAGGCGAGCAGTTTCACGAGTTCACCTACACAGATAATAGAGTAGTTTGAGGGTATGCGTATTTGGCATGCTGTCGGGGAGAGGGCTCCGAGCTCGTTCATTCTTCCGAGCTCAGAGCACTCCCCCCCCCTGTCCGGGGTGAGGGCTCCGAATCCGGCATTAGCGTGAACCCGGAACAGTCCCCCCCCAAGAGATGCAACCGGTGCAGGACAGCAGCCGCATATGCACACCCCCCAAAAACGAGGCTGGTATTGGCTGCTGGTGACCCGGCCTTGCTTGGTGTGAAAGACGATATTGCGTAGTCTGGAAGAGACTCCGGGTGTTATTGAAGCGGGGAATTTTAGGTTTTCTGGAGAAAAAGATGTCGGCTGATCGGTGGTCGCTGCGGCGAAACCGGCTTCTAGAGGAGTTCAGGCTGCTGTGGAAGAGTTAGATGGAGGTACGGGCCCTTGTGGGGTGGTCGCTGATGCAATGTCGGCCTCTAAGTGAGAGATGACTGCTGATGTGGGATGTAGGTGGAGGCACGGGCCCTTGGGGGGCGGTCTCTGCTGCGATGCAAGCCTCTAAGGGAGTGATGTCTGCTGGTACAGAAAGTTGATGGAGGCGCGGGCCTTTGTGGGGAGGTCGATGCTGCGTTGTTGGCCTTTAAGGGAGTGGTGTATGATGCTGCAAAACGTCTATGGAGGCACTGGCCCTTGTGGACGCTGCTGCCATGCTGGCCTCTGAGATAGTTATGTCTGTTAATGATATCTGCTGCTGCAGGACATAGATGGAGGCGCGGGCCCTTGTGGGGGCGGTCGCTGCTGCGATGCTGGCCTCTAGGTTAATGATATCTGCTGCTGCAGAACATAGATGGAGGCACAGGCTCTTGAGGGGCGGTCGCTGCTGCGATGTTGGCCTCTGTATGCAAATGTCTACTGCTGCAGAACGTAGATGGAGGCACGGACCCTTGAGGGGCGGTCGCTGCTGCGATGTTGGTCTCTGTGTGTAGGATGTCCGCTGCTGCAGAAAATAGATGAAGGCGCGGGCCTTGAGGGGCGGTCGCTGCTGCGATGTTGGTCTCCGTGTGTAGGATGCCTGCTGCTGCAGAACATAGATGGAGGCACGGGCCCTTGAGGGAAGGGGTCGCTGCTGGCCTCTGTGTGTAGGATGCCTGCTGCTGCAGAACATAGATGGAGGCACGGGCCATTGAGGGGCAGTCGCTGCTGCGATGTTGGTCTCCGTGTGTAGGATGCCTGCTGCTGCAGAACATAGATGGAGGCACTGGCCCTTGAGGGGAGGGGTCGCTGCTGGCCTCTGTGTGTAGGATGTCTGCTGCTGCGGAACATAGATGGAGGCACGGGCCCTTGAGGGGCGGTCGCTGCTGCGACGCTGGCCTGTGTGTGTAGGATGCCTGCTGCTGCAGAACATAGATGGAGGCACGGGCCCTTGAGGGGCGGTCGCTGCTGGCCTCTGTGTGTAGGATGTCTGCTGCTGCGGAACATAGATGGAGGCACGGGCCCTTGAGCGGCGGTCGCTGCTGCGATGTTGGCCTCTGTGTGTAGGATGTCTGCTGCAGCAAGACATAGATGAAGGCACAGGCCCTTATGGGGCGGTCGCTTGCTGCGATGCTGGCCTCTATGTTAATGATGTCTGCTGCTGCAGAAAAGATGGAGGCACGGGCCCTTGTGGGGCGGTCGCTTGCTGCGATGCTGGCCTCTATGTGAATGATGTCTGCTGCTGTAGAACATAGGTGGGGACATGGGCCGCTATGGGGCGGTCGCTGCTGCGACGCTAGGCTCTAATGCTTAGCTTTGTGCGAGCAGGGAGACACAGAGAATGAGCATGACACTTTCGCCCAAACGTTCTCGTTAAAATTGCGGTTATGCTGGGCTAACTATTCGAAGTTGTATTCAGGTTGGCAGACGACAGACGATGGTGACCTTGCATTAAGCAACCGTTAAATACACGACAGCGGCACACATCGGTATGGCAAAGGTAATGGGAGCGTGCATTGTTTGGGCAAGATGTAAATGAGAACGGCACCGGCACGCTGTATAGAAGCGTATGCGTTTGACTGACGTTCGCTTAGCGGCACGGGCGCCGAAGAAGCGCACACGTGCTGGCCAGCGATATGCTATTCTTGAGAGCGGCAGTGGCAACAGGCAGTGGATAAACCTAAATGTATTTTCTAGTAAAAAGATTGTACTCACCCAGCTTCAGTTGTTTCTCATGCAGAAGACGGGTGTACGACCCTTGAAATGTTAACGTGTTTGCATTAGCGTATCGTTATAGGATTGGGTTAAGATACGGCGATCGTGCGAGCCTGACTAAAGCTGTGTTTATAGTCGAGCCTGGCACCGCTTCGCGAGCCTCCCCTGACCGCGCGCGCAACTCCCCAAACGGACGAGACGTTTATACTTGACGCGTTCGCCGTTGAGGTATTCTTTCAACCGAAAGGGGGCGCTCAAACGAAATCGTCCTGTAAATCCACAGGGTGTAGAAGAAAAGTAGGAATTTTACCGGAATTACGTCAGATCATTCAGAATGGCGTCTTGCGAGCAGCTGCTCGATACGGAAACATAGGAGATTTTGTGTTGTTGCAACTATAAAAAAGGGCTAAAAAGCAGACTGCATGCCAAAAAACGTGGAGATGTAGAATATATTGCTCTTGTGAAGCAGATGCGTGTGATGGACTGGGAAATGCATTTCGAACTATTGTTTGTTGATTTAATACATTTTTATATCAAACTTTTTGTTCACTCTTTCATTTCTGTGCATAATGCAGACACATGTCTACACATTGTTGGTTAGGGACTGCTAAATGTACATTGCCATAAATTAACCCATTGGATGTCTTTATGTTATATAAAATGAGAACATATAAGAACAGTCCAACAGAGCAATGTTTATAAATATCGTTTTATTCTGAAAACAATATAAAACAGACACACTGATGATAAAAGATGTCTGTACAGGCAAACCTGTTCAGCCAAAATCTCTTCAACGCTTTCATGTTGACTGCGGCGCCGCGCGAACTGTTCGCTCGAGTCACAAAAAATGTCGTGCACGCCGCGACGCGAAATGAGTTCGCGCGGACACAAAGCGAACTTCCGCTAACTCCGCGATGATGTCACATTTGACGCGCCGCCCAGGCGAACTAGCGACTGCGTCGACTATAACCCTAGCTTATCATAAGTTTCCTGGCGTCGGCGTCTGAACACTCATGTCCCGTTAGCATGAGCTAGCGTTTAGCAGCGAGCTAGCGTACCGGCAAAAAGTGCATCTGGGAACGAACGAGGTGACGGGCGCGACGTAAACCAGCGTGGATCAGTTCCCGAAACTGCGGGGAAATGTAAGTGGAAATGTTGTTCTAGGGCTCGGGCCTGCTGCTCGGCTGCAGCGTTTCCGTGATCAGAAGGATCCCTTGAATATCTTACGTCCTCCTTGAGTTGATAAAATCCTTTTAGAGTTTGTTTTTATGCGAACAAGCTGCTGTTTTACGTGTGCGTGCGCAACGCTGTTGAAAAACGTCCTAGACGTGATTATTACTTCTTAAGACCTATGGACATAGCGTAGAGAGAGTGAAGGTAAGACGTCTTGAGACTCTCTCTCTCTCTCTCTCTCTCTCTCTCTCAAGTGATAGGTTGATTGTTGTGATTGCTGACAGCCGAGTTAATTAGCTGCTCCTGCTCCTCCCGAACTTAGTTTAGTAAAACACCATATACTGTTAACTTGGGACTCCATTTTCACACTTGTTTTTGAAAGTCTAGTTTTATATGAAGTTTTTTTACATAAAGTTCATTTGTTTGATGTTTGCAGGAAAGGGATCTTTGTACACATTGTTCCACGAAGTCAATATTTCAGTTTTAGGTCATGTATTAGATTCTTTCATATATGGTTTTCACAATGAAAAGAACATTATTTAAACTTTAAATGATTACAAGTTTACAGTATTTGATATAAAAGCATATTTCATTAAAAATGAAGGCACTAAATCTACTTTGAATGTGAAAAACATTAGTGACCCTGGACAACATAACCAGTCTTAAGTAGCACAGGAACATTTTTAGTATTCACCAAAAATTCATTGTTGGGGTGAAAATGACAGTTTTTTCTTTTTGCCAAAAATCATTAAGATATTAAGTAAAGATCATGTTCTAATATTTACAAATGTCCTACCGTTAATGTATAAAAATTCTCCATTTGTGAGTGGATGGCCTTCTGCAGTGCCTCAGATTAATACCTTCAAAGGCAATATTCTCAATATTTTACTTTTTTTGTATTCCAGCTCTGTAAATGTGTTGTTCCGCCAGATAGTGTTCTATCCTAACAAACCATATATCAATACAAAAGCTTATTTCCTCAGTTTTCAAATGGTGTAAAAGTCTAAAGTTCGAAAAATTGACCCTTAAGACTGGTTTTGTTGTCCAGGGTCACATTTAAGTAAGTGTTTTTCTTTCACAGCTCAGGAGATTTTGTACCTTAGTCTCATATTTCGCTCGGCAGGAATAAAAACAGAATCAAATGAGAGTGTAACTGTTGAGACACATGAAGAGTCTGGAGGTGTAAAATGAATGTAAAATAATGTGGATTTGAGTAAATGCGATGAGACATGTTTGAGTTGATATTGAGATTTTCAATAATATTGATTTTTGATCGCAGGCGAGACCAATCTGAGCTCAGTTTGACACGTTGAGATCTCTTCTCAAACTCTAATAAAACACATCTGGGAGATCTATGACTCTTTTCTCAGGAGAAATATCTTAATCTCATTGATGTCTGGGATTAATAATGAGGACATTAAACCGTTCCCATAAGTGATTTATGTTAACTATGGATAATAAATGTGTTGCGATCCTGGAACTGGCTTCACCTCACCACACATCAGTCCTCTCCGAGGGGGGTTACGTCACAGTTTACAGTCCCACCAAACCCCAGCAAGGGTAAAAGTTTATGACCCCAAGTCTCTCTCACACCCTGAGCGCCGAGATCACACGAGTTCCTCCCAAATGGATCTAACAGTTATACATCTAATATGAATAAAAAACACATTGAAATCACACGAGTGTAAATCCAGCTGGTCACGTGTGGAGTCTGTGTTGATGTCTGCTGTATTCAATTGTGTCTAGACTTCCTCACAGTTCTTCTGGCTCGCTGTCTAGAGTCCGGGCTGCCATTACAGTGGTTTTGTGGTTGAAACACATTTTTCTGGGGATTACATTTAATGAGCACAAAAGAAAAACACCATCAAGCTCCAAAAACGACTACCAAGTCATTAATGGAACTCATGAAAACATTCAGCAGCTTTGTGCGAGTACAGGCCGACATTTAATGAGCTCGTAAAATCTTAAACATTTCTTATTTCCAGTACAAACATCTCCACGTTCATAAATGAACTTTCAAAACGACATATTAAAGATATTGACGGGAGGAAATTCTTCAATGATTTGCTCAACTTCATGTCAATCCAAACCTGTCCACCAGTGGGAGCCAGAGAGCAACTGTAAACTGGCCACAACATTTACATTTATGCATTTGGCACACGCTTTTATCCAAAGCGACTTACATTACTTTATCCTATACATTTTACATTGGTATCTGCAATCCCCTGGGATCGAACCCACAACCTTGCGTTGTTAACGCAATGCTCTTACCACTGAGCTACAGGAAAGCTTACGTATGGACACAGTAAGATTACCCAGAATTCAACAATCATCTCATCTGTGACGTCATGTTTATCATCTCAGCATCACTAACCTGACATCTTCTTTTCAATTCCTCCGCGGTCGTAACTTTCCCAGCAAACAACCACGATGCCAAGACTAAGAGACGTGGAGAGCACGGTCATGTACACAAACCAGACGCTAATGGATGACATCACACACTTTACACAAAGCACACTTGTAAATTTCACGAAGAAAGAGTTTGAAACACTGCCGTTCTCAAGACAGATGCTATAAAAATGATTGATTTCACTATGTCGCATCTACTTCCATCTGTTTACAGTGTTTCATATAAACATGTGTAATCCATGACATCATCCATCTGCATTACAGAGAGACAATTAAACATCTTTATCATCACTTTAAAATTCTGTGCATGTATTTGAAAATACGTTTGCTTTGTAAAATAAATAAAAAAGTCATTTTCAAGAAATCTATTGTTTGCACCGAAGGACAGATTTCAAACTTCTTTTTTTAAAGTGATACAAACATATGCAATGCATTAGAGATGAACTCGGCTGACATTTATGCATGAATTCTTCTTTTTCAAAATGTGTATAGGGTCGAATAAATTGTACTAATATCTCACACGGACGTTAGAAAACATCCATCATGACCACTACTTTAGATATGTTGTAATTGTGAATAAAGTTACGTAACTTCCTAAAGACAGAAGCATCTCTTAAACGTAAAAACACTTCAAACCTGGGTTCCGTGGCCCCTTTAAGAGCTGTCTGAGGGGGTCTGCCGGTGATTGCGGCCCACCGCTGTGTGACACAGATAAGACAGGACGGACCCATTGGGAGTTCAAAAGAGTGTTGGAGCCCCCGGCGAGATTACAGTCATTTAGGATGACCTCTGCTGGGGTAATTTCCTTCTCAAAGTCTCAGTTGTGCTGGCCCCTGGTTCTCGTTAAACTCTTGAGAGAGATATGAAGATAGCGAAGGCTTGTGAGCTCTGCGCGTCTTAGCCGTGTACATTAACGCTCCTAAGATGTCTCCGGACCAAGAGTCTGGTCTGCGTCAGAGAGTGTCTTCAGAAGCCCGTATGAAGTCACGTTTGTTCATACTGAACGCAAAAAAAAGTGCAAAATTACTCAAATGTGTTCCGGTCTGATGCACCGAAACCTCGTGGATGCTTCATTCAAGCCATCAAGTGCTCAAATCAATGTAAATTATTATAAAAAAACACATGTGAGGTTTCAGAAACTCAAGTCTGACCTCAAGTGTTACACATTAAACAGGACATGAATGATTTCTCAAATCAATTGTTGCTTTTATGTTTCTAAGAGGTCACCTGGACAGGGCAAAATAAACAGATGAATAAAACAAAGAAACAGAATTACAGTGACAGATTGATGTGCCTTAGCAACCATCTAAATAAGAACATTTTAAAAAGACAGTTCACCCTTCTCAAAAATGAGAATTCTCATAGTTTATTCATACTCACAAAAGAAGATATTTTGAAGAAAGTTGATAAACAAAGAACACTGACCGAACCCCATTGACTTTATTGTAGGAACACAAAACCACCGAGACATTTCTCAACTTCCTTTGTGTCTCACTGAGGAAACACGTTTACAAACACACAAGAGAGAATAAATGATGAGAGAAACTTTATTTTTGGGTGGACTGTCCCTTTAAGAACGGCAGAGCAACACACAACATCACAGATGATGCAAACATCTATTAGTTACATTGCGCAACATTTCTTTCTGTTATTTGCCGTAACGGTGAGAGACACAGTGTGTGTGTGTGTTTCTCCAGCTGTGAGCATGTGGCTTTGATTATTGGCCGCTCTGCCCAGAAGGAGTCACTGATTGAAGCTCCAGACTCCAAACTGTTCATTATGTCGTCTGGCAATTATTTTACTCATGCTTGCTAATTTCAGGAAATTCGATTTGTGTGTGAGACACATGTGTGTCTTAGTGTGTGTGTGTGATTGTGTGTCTACTCACTGGCCCATCAAATCTAAAATGTGAGTGTATCCTGAGGTCCGTGACTTTAAGCGAGGGTCCTGCATAGATCACAGTTTGAGAAATCTCAGAACATCTACTACTCAATAAAATGAAGACATCTGCCACCTCGTAACAAACCCTCACCAGAAACCAGTTCATTCAGTGTGCTATTAGTATACTTCTAAAGAAAACATACTTCCAAACTTTTTATGTACTTCTCAGAAAAACACAGCTGTAAGCTTGTACTTAAAGACATAAAAGTACACTTTAAAAGTTGGCCAATATAGTTCCAAGAAGAACTAAAGTTGCATGTTTTTTTTGTAACGCAATGAAACTCTCAACATGTTTGTCTTCATGAGATCAGCGTGTCTTTCTGCCCACAACACTCTAAATACATCTGCAAACGTAGAATGTTGATGTTTGTTGGCATTTGTTGGGACAGTGTGAGTTAGCCTAAGTAACCGTAGGATGTCTATGGTTGCTAAGCAACAGAGCCACTTGAGCATGATGATGTGCTGCTGTCACATGTGTATTTGTTCATCTTCATACAATCACAATTGGTCCATTTATAATGACGAACAAATTGCCTACAACAAAGTTATCAGATAGAATCATCCAAAGAGAATTTTGAGTCACAAGAAATCTCAATTTCTTTCATAAATAAAGTAAAAGTGTTTCTCAACGATCATTGATGTAGTGTTCCCCCGGCTGTGAAGGTTTGGTGAAACCATCGGTCGACCACAGAGTCGTCTGGAAAGAGAGAATCAAATCAATCAGTCGAAGTTTCAACAGTCTGAATTATTGCTCAACGCTCTCTGGGAGTGAATGACGGTAAAACACCGACGGCGTGCATTCTTCACATTTCACAGAATTACATTTCTAACCAGCAACAGAAATATGTCATGTCTGCTGATTGAATGATTTTCAACCACAAAGGAAACCGAACCCTCCGTGTGCACAATATTTCAGCTTATGACTGAGATAACATTTCATTTTGATCCGTCTCTTTAATCAAACCCGTCTCCATACTATAATGAGAGATCAGAGATTGTGGTTTTACTATTGTAAACACGACTGAAGTAGAATAAAGACATACTTATACATGTTAACTCTACTTTGAGTATAAAAGCAAGGTTCTAAAAGTGATTAAATTAAATGTTTAAATAGTATTTGCAGATATGTTTTTTATCTAAATTAAAACTAAAATTTTTATAACCGTTTTCGGTTTTTTAATTACATTTTTATTATAATGCAGAGCTTACATATTTACATACCGAATACAATCAGGGATAACTTTACAATTTGAAAATATTGACATTATCTATAGCAAATCATATATTAACCGATGTAACGTATTCGTGTATAGAATTTAAGTGCTATACGTCACTTCCGGTTGAACGCTTTCAGCGGCTTCTACGGTTGTGGCTACAGGGATACAGCTACGGCCGGAAATGGTGCAAAATCTCGCCATAAAATTACAATAAATTACATCAACTAACGCCTACACCTACCTCAAACCTAACCACACACACCATATATATATTTATAAACTGTTTTCAGCGAGACAAAAAGCTGAGAGGTACAGCTAGCTAAGCATTCGCCCTCAAAGATTAGCAACGCCATAACAACGTACTAATAGAAAACACCTTAGCAACCGATTATGACAGCCTGGCAACCACCCACAGCAAACGAGGATTTCTAGGTCGATTAATTCATCTCGAAGTGGAAAACGACAACATTAACTAAAGTGACTGAAGTATTGTTGAGTTTAATATTTTAGTCAGTCAGAAGCGGACCAGCCTTGAATCGCGTTTTCTGAGAGAGTAAGGCCCCGCCCACCCGAACGCGGCTGACGCACCGAACGCGCAGCGCGGAGACGCGCTCATTAAAACTCCGGTCAGTCCGACGGCGGCTGTTTCTCCTCTCGTGTGTTTTTAGAAGTGAACTTCATTGCTGTGTTGTGATAAATGGCTCTCTGTGCGATAGTGCTGATGTGTCTGTGCGGTGTCCTGAAGGCACAGGGTGAGTTTACCTTTAATATTCACCTCACGTCTTCTTATTCATCATCTTTGAATGCGTTCATCTCATGTCTTAGCTTCAACATTTACTGTTTTCTGATGTTGATGTTTTATCTCACACTGGTGAACATCTATGTGTACAGATATGTGTACTTATCTATTATTGAAAGTTTGTAATGTATGGATTGGTATGCTACCACATAGTTGTGAAGTGTATTCCGGTATATTTAGGAAATTTCTCCTAGGAAACAGTTTCCTAGGAGAAAGTGTGTGATAACCCTCCTTTAGAATAGAAAAGAGAGAAATCATAAAAAAATAAAATAATGGGAATTGTGTTGGTTTAATTGGACCTATAATGGCTTTCAGCAGGGGTTTTTAAACATGTATATTTTAAATGTTGTGAAGAAATAGTAAATCTCTTAATGAATATTTATATAAGTGATTATATAAAGTGTATTTAAATTGCATATAAAGTGATGCAGGACTGCGTTTTAAAACGATGATTTAACTCAAATGACATGAGGAATGTGTGTATACGGATTATGAGGGGCGGGGTCTGTGATGATGAGCGTTTGCATCAGCCAATGAGGTTCCGTTATACAAGAACGTCCCACAACAAGAGGAGAGCCTCAGATGCTGACCTGAGATCAGTGGTTTATGACTTAGATTCAGTGTTGTGATAAAAGAAAGTCTAAACAGTGTTGAGTCATGGGGGGCAGCACCCCGCTGGTTCTAGATGTTGATTTAGGCTTTAACGGCCGTCCGGGCTCAACAAAGCCCAGGATTTCTGGGATCGAGTGACCCCACATAGAGCCTCTATCACAGTCTGTACGGCTCCACAGGTGAACTCACCAAAAATACAAAGTTTATTCTTCACACATTTGTGTTATACTGACAGATTTGGGTTGTGGTCGTAACTCACGGTGACATAAAACGTGTGTTTATTTTCACATCGCCAGCAGAACTCCACCAGTTTACCTGCATGATAACATGTGGGTGCGCTTTGGGTTATGAGGCTCGACTCGACTCGTCTTTAACACAGTTGTCAGGTGCTGAAGTGCATTATGGGATTGCTTTTATGTGAGGTTAGGTTTAGAATGAGGTTGCCGGGAGTGTTGAATTATTGAACGTGATTGATTGGGAGGGTTAGGAAAATGGAATTTCTGTCATCATTTATTCACCCTCTTGTCATTTTAAGCCTGTATGACTTCCTTCCTTTCGCAGAACACAAAAGAAGATATTTTGTAGAATGTCGATAACTTTTTCCAGGGACCATAATGGAAATAAGTTGTTGTAACCTTTTTGTGTTATCCTTGACAGGAGTGTGATGCTTATGTATTGCTACGTTATGTCTAATAAAGTAAATAATAAAAAAATAATAAAATCAACAAACGGTGGCAGACATTGACTGGACACAAAACTAATGCAAGTGAACGGCTGCCATCGCTGTTTGGTCAACAACATTTCTCAGAATATCTTCTCTTGTGTCCTGCGGAAGAAATAAATCATACAGCTTTGACGTGAGAAGAGAGTGAGGAATTCATGACAGAATTTTCATTTTTGGGTGAACTATCCCTTTAAGGAATTAAATGAGATTAAAATAAGAGAAATGTGGCTGCGCAGCCCGAATCATTTGTATGGTTGTTGTCCGGTGTGAAGGTTGGCGATGGTGATGTTGTGAGATTATGGGCATTTTGGAACATTCTTCTCACTGTTTAATAGAGACACAGAAGAGAGAAACTGAACTTAAGAATCAAAGCTAACTCGCTTTTAAGAACAATTGAACTTTTTGTTTGTTTTATTGACTTTTTAGAGACCTCTTCATACAGACATGAATGTTAAAGTTTACTGCTCAATTAAAATAAAACCTAATTCACGTATTAAAGGGATAGTTAAGCCAAAAAAAATCTGTAATTTATTGACTCTAATGTGTTTGTTTCTTCAACTCAACTCAACTCAAAAGAAGATTTTTTGGTGGTCAACTTTTTATTGTTACAGAGTGAACATATACAGTCTTATACCTGAAAAAACTATACATCCCTCTGAACACTCCCTCTCACATTAAAAGAAGATATTTTGAGAAATGTCTCAGTGATATATTTACTTATATACTTATATATATTTTTATTTATAATATATAATATCTCTGTAAAGAGAAAATTCATATAATTGTTCTTATGGCTCGTTGCTCTCAATAAAATAGAAACGAGTGCATATAAAATCCATTTGGCATTATCATCCGTGCGTCTGAAGCAGAGACGTCCAGAACCACTCGCATGCCAGAGATTTGTCATGTTTTGGCAGAATACGGACACCATGGGGAAATGATCCGGTCCAGTCCAGTTGTGACTGTGGACTCATGGTTCTTTGGGAATGTGGAAATTTTGTGCTGTTTAATGGTTGGGAGAGAGGCAGAGGTGTTTACCGCGGTTGGTCAGCCGCCTGCCAGACACAAAACATTTGGCACCGATGGAAAAATACTGCTGGAACAAATAAACCAGAGAGAAGAGAAGCAAAGCCGAGCAAGAGAAGAACTCTTTCAAATCTTCGGTTAGCAAATAGCTTTGAAGAAAGTGAATCTGACTTTAAATGAGTAGAAAAACATAACTGGATATGAGGCCGGCCCAAGCCTGTACGGGGCCCTAAGCAGAATTTGATATGGGGGTCCCCCTGTGCCTTCAATACAATCGATTGTTGTCAATGTTTGATTATATGCATGCACACTTTATACCTAACACGTCCAATTTTATTTCTAGTTGTAGCTGTGTTTGGGATGTATGAATGTCATAAAAACAAGAGGCACCGAAACCTTCATACAAGTGTATTGTGATTGATAATTTTATTACTTCAAATTTAAGGTGAACTGTCCCTTTAAATTCTGAGCACAGACCATTCAAAGGTTCTGGAATTTATTGTTAAATGCATTAAACTATTTGCAAAGAATGTATTCAAAAGAAACTATTTTTATTTTATTGTTACCACAACCTATAGACGCTCTTTTAAAGACACAGCCCTTGAGGATGATTTCATCTTTTTTTGTGTGTATGTACTTGTTAACGATTTAAATTAATTTGCAATATGCAGACAAGAATTATTAACCTTATCCCAAATGAAACTCTGAATTGAAAGAGAATTATAAATGACATGAATCGCGTTAATTACATATTTTTAATCTACATCAGTCATGCGTCGTTTGCTTCAGTGAATACTGTTGGATGTTCAACATTTCTGAACAAAGAAATGGTTCTTTTAAGAACATTTGAATGGATCGGTTCTTTAGAGAAACAAATCCATGGATCTTCTATAGCATAACTGTGAAGAATAATTTGTAGGACCTCTGTTTCAAAACTCATTTTATTTTTAATCTCCAAAGAACCAGTCAGTCAAAGGTTCCTTAAAGAATGATTTCTTACATTCACTTTAAAAAAATAAATTTTCCTAAAGAGTTCTTCGTCAGGTTCTCTCAACACCCACTGTTTGACCTTAAGGTTCTCTGTTGTGTAAGAGCGTAACAAGTGACAAATGAAACCAAAAAACAAACACGAGAGATGAAAATGATACGACAGTGGATGCGTCTCATCTCACATCATCAGTCGTGTCATGAGTTGGAGCATCACGAACCCTTAACTGTGATGGAGACGATCTGCCAAGCTGCTCTTATGGACGTCACATAAGAATAACATTGAGCTGAAGACACTTTTAAAATCATCTGATTGTAGGATGTCTGTCTGTCTGTTTCAATAAACACATGACATATAACGCCTGGAATATATTTCAGACTAAATAAATCTCTCTGATTGGAGTTTTAAAGCGACAAGTCTTTCCTGTTTTTATTTTCCAGAGACGACAGATCCCATCTCACTGGATGACTGTTGTAAAGATGGTAAAGAGAGAGGTCAAGAGTCACAGGACTGCTCCAGCCTGCCGCTCATCTCCGAATCCACCACCTGCAGGTCAGATCCGTCCCAGCAATCGAACACTTGAAAAGTTTTAACTGGTGCCAGTAAAAGATGATTCATATCCCCATGTGTCCAGCAGTGATCTGGACCGGTGGTTCAAACTGGGGGCCCAAAGATGGATCTGGGGGGCCACAGATTTTGTGTTATTTTATGAAATATAGAAATTCATTGTAGATTTTATGCAAACAAACATAAAAAAAGAAGACCATCAACCAAGAAAATTGTTCCAGCATTGTATTACTAAATATGATTTTGGTTTAATTAAAATTCTAAGTGTAAGGTTCTAAGTTTTTATTTGGGGGGCCATAAAGCAATGCATTCTACACAAAGTGGGCCTTAGAACAAATAAGTTTGAGAACCACTGATCTAGACGGCCTCACGAGACACAAATCAGGTTATTTGAGTCCAAATCTGCTCAGGGCTCATTCAGTGGAACAAACAATGTCAAAGGTCTCTTTCGTTAGAATATAAAACAACTTTATCAAACATATGATGGCTTCAATCTTTGAAGCAACACTAAGACAGTGATGACGAGTTTTCTGTGAGCTACGTTTGAGTTCAAGTAAACTATGAAACACGTTTGACACTTGAAATGGTTGTTACTTATTTCACAGAATGAGACTTATATTGTGGCTTAAATATATGACATGTTACGTAGAGAGTATGTCCCAAATTGACTTTTGAAACTCTTTTAGAAGAAATGCAAGTGTGAAATGACATTTTAAGAGCTTTGTTTCGTTATCACCCCTCAGCAGATTTTAACTCGTTTCCAAATCCACAAAATTCCACTTAGACAGACGGTGAAGAAATATCTGTGTGAAGATCAGGAGATGTGCTCTCAGACCAGTGTTGAGATGATTCTGTAAAGATGGATGAGTTGAGTTTCTCTGCACCTCACGTCAGCTCAGCGGACCAAAGCCAGACCGTGACGTCCTTTAGACGAAAGAGTTGTCATAACATCTTAACATCTGGCCTGTGATGTGGAAAGATGGAAACAGTGATTTGATGTTCTTTCCCATCTGATCTCTCATTTATTCATTTTTGACCTTTTATTAGAAACTAAATTTGTTTGTGCGCTTGTCACACATTGAGACTCGCATGCTACACTAAAATGTGTATGTTTTTTGTCCACAGTATGTGTTGACATGTATATTTTGTGATTTGTGTATTATAGGATAGCTCAGGAACAGTGTTGTGCTGCAGTTCTTGAAGACAATACCTGTACCACCGGCATCAACATGGCGAAGGACCAGGGAAGCTGTGATGCTCTTTTATCCAGCAGTACATGTGAAACAAAGACATCCAAGGTGTGTGTCTGTCTGTGTGTGTGTGTGTGTGTACTTGTACATCTATCTTCATGAGGACCAGTGTGAGTTTTAGACCAGCAGAGTGAGGACTAAGAGAGTAAAGAGAGGACATTTGAGCAGGTCCTCACTTTCTGAGACCCCTTTAAAGGGCTGTTTGAGGGTCAAGACCTGGTTTTAGGTTATAATCAGGTTTAGGTTATAATCAAGTTTAGTTTATAATCAGGTTTAGGTTATAATCAGGTTTAGGTTATAATCAGGTTTAGGTTATAATCAGGTTTAGGTTATAATCAGGTTTAGGTTATAATCAGGTTTAGGGTATAATCAGGTTTAGGTTATAATCAGGTTTAGGTTATAATCAGGTTTAGGTTATAATCAGGTTTAGGGTATAATCAGGTTTAGGTTATAATCAGGTTTAGGTTATAATCAGGTTTAGTTTATAATCAGGTTTAGGTTCTAATCAGGTTTAGGGTGAGGGTTAGGGTCAGGTACTCACTTCTGAGAGTTAGGGTAAGGGGCTAGAGATTGTGTAGTGTCAATGTATGTCCTCATAAAGATAGCTGTACAAACATGTGTGTGTGTGTACCTGTGGTTGAGTGTGTGTATGTGCGTGTTTGTGTATGTGTGTGTGTGTGTTTCTGTGTGTATTATAAGTGTGAATCAGAGTAACTGAGTCTAAAATGAACACACGGCAGCACTAAATACTAACAATGCTCATCCATTAAAACAATTTTAGAAAACTGTAGTAACCATCAATTTAACATCGTCTCAATGCAGGAACATTAAAAAAAATACTCTTTCAAATGTACAAACAAAATAGACACAATCTTAACTCAAAACATACACAAAGTTACATCTTTGGTTGAGCATACCAGTAATGAACAATCAGAAATACATCTTATGAAAAAACTAAAATATAAACAAAAATAAGAAGGAAAGAAAGAAAAAAGTCTCACTGCAGGAACTAGTTTAATTATGATATTTAGTCTAAAACTATGCAAATAAAAATGTCAGTCTACCACAAAACATGATTTCTGCACTTTTACCATAGTCAAAATTCACAGTTTTCACAAGTGCAAAGTTACAAAAAATGTCTCTCAGATGATGCTGTAGTTTTTGCCACGTCTACACACGTCACGTGATCATGCAGACGCGTAGAGCTACTTAGAAGACACTTGGAAGATTAAGAAGAGAGGTAATATATCTTCACTTGAAGCACTCCTTTCTTTCATCATAACAAACTTATGAGCATCTCATAAAAATATGTGCTTGTACTGTAGTGTATTCACAAATCACACTTTGATTTGGAATCGTATCTACTGCAGTGATTTTCAAACGTTTTCAAGTGTCCAGAGAGCGATGGCAGACTCATTTTTTATCCGGGGAGATCTTGTGTATACACGTCTGTGAGACGCGTCACAAAAACATCATCAATCTGTTTTGTGAAGAAAGAGCTCTTGTGTTCATCAAGCGATGAGAGCGGGCGATACGAGCCTTTAGATGAGCTAAAGATGAATATTGCTCTCTGTTTATATTGAGCAGGAGTGAACTTGCCCATGTCAGTAAAGTAAAGAGTGTTCCTGTCAGGACGGATTAACATCAGCCAGGATTCTAGGAAACATTCGTCTGGGTTTGTCAGCGTGATGCTGTAGAGATATTAATCATGTAAAGTAGGTCTGAACGCAGAAATGATTGATCACGGTGTGCGGTTTCATCCAGCACAAGACTGGAAGAGTTTAACATCTCTGCATATATTTCTGTCTCATCGCAGGTGTTTCACAAAACTAGAATCAAGACAAACGTTCATCACCTGAGGGTTGTTTATTGAATTATAAAATCACTGAACGTCTGAAAGTTTAGAATATTTAAACTAGTGTGTCAAACGATTAATTGCATCCAAAATAAAAGTTAGTGTTTATGTAATATATGTTGGTGTACTATTCATATTCATTTTGTATTTATGAACACATGCACATAAATGCATATATTTATGAATCATTTAAAATATAACAATTAATAAAAGTTAAAAAAGAGTTTCAATTATTGGAAAATATAAATAAATACATTTAAATATTTCCTAAATGTGTTTATAAATACAAGATGAATATGCACAGTACACAGACATCTATTATATAAACACAAACGTTTATTCTGGATGTGATTCATCGATTCATAGCCCTAGTTTAAACCTTTTGAAAATACTTTCTTGAAAAACAAAATTTCAATATAGTAGAACTCCATTTGCTCTTCGACTAAAGAGAGATTTTTTTCTGTATGGAGTCTTTAGTTTTAAGAGAATAAATGATGTGATGTTGTTGTCTGCAGATGTGTTGTGAGTGTTGTTTGCTGGGCCGGGCGGCTCAAGAACGCGGGCTGTCATGTGACCTCAGTCTCCCGGTGGGGTATCAGTGCGGTCTGGTGTCTCGGGCGTGTTGTGTCGACCGCTCGCCCGGAGCTGACGTGAACTCTACAGACGGTGAGACACAGACAATACTGCTCACAGAGGTCACGTCATACAACACAAGAGAATCTCAAAACCAGCGCACACGTGCTTTTTATTGATGATAATTGAGTTCTGTTTCCCTCTGGTGGTCATGTGAGGACATCTCTTTCTTGTCTTGTGTAGATGAAATTAAATAGATGAATGGACATTAAGTGTGAACCTGTACATATAACTGCTCAACTCTAATGATTTGCTTTTAAATTCATTTGTTTTGTTTGTACAGGTGGAGCATTAGTGAGCGATACACCGACTGCAGAAGATCGATGCAAAGGTCTTTTTGTTTATATACATTATATATGCATTACAGAAATTAGAGATTCACACTTTTTTTTAAAGGTTTAGAGTGTCTTGACTGAAATGCTATTAAGAACGTTTTGATCAGAAAATATAATTGTACCAAAAGATCTATTCATTTTGTTACCAAATATGGTCAGAGGCGTTACATTTCCCTCACACGCTAACAGTATTCCACCAATCACTACACACTGGTGAACGGACCCATCAGAGCACACCTCACTTTTCAGATCCATGAGCTTTGTTTAAAATCTGTGCGTTTCAAACGAGATACAAAAATGCACAACCTTAAATCTAAAACACACCATAATATTCATTTTAGCCCAGTCATATGACCCCTTTAACATAATTCTCAAGGTTACCTTGTTATTCAACAGTTTGATAAGTTATTCTTAATATAGTTTTTCCATTAGAATGAGAGAGTGACACTTAACGTCTGTCATGAATGGTCGTGAATGTCAGTATTTTCTGTGTTTATGATCTTAATGATGTTTGTGTGTTGAAATAAAAGTGGCCAGATGTGCCCAGCGCTGTGTGAACGGGACCTGTGCATGTTTCAAGGGATACAAGTTCAAGGCCGATGGACAAAACTGCGAAGGTGCGTAAAAACATCCCTCAAACCCAAACCACAACATCAGTCTGTTTTTAATGTCTCTCTCTCTCTCTCTCTCTCTCTCTCTCGCTCTCGCTCTCGCTCTCGCTCTCTCTCTCTCTCTCTCGCTCGCTCGCTCACTCAGGCATGAACTTTGACATTTTGTGAAAGTGTTTCCCTCTCACATCTTTATATTGATCATGAAGGAGAAAGTGTCTCTCTCTTGCAGACATTAACGAGTGTTTGTTGGGCGCTCATCTCTGTCGCTCTGGTGAACGCTGTATTAACACCGTGGCTTCATATCGCTGTCAGAGGGAGGTGAGCTGTGGAACGGGTTATGAACTCACAGACAACAACAAATGTGAAGGTCAGAAGACAAACAGAACCGTTTATTTTCATAAAATAATCAGCGTATCATTACTCGCCCTCCTGACATCACAGATGTATGGGACTTTCTTTTACCACAGGAACGAATCATTTGTTATATTAAAGGTCCAGTGTGTCATTTTTTGTAGGATCTATCGACAGAATTGCAAATATAATATTTGCGTTATCTCGCGAAACGTTTGCGGTCCCAGAGAAACATTGCTAGTAGATTCCCGGACCAATAACTCTTGAGCTAAACGCTGTTAAGACACAAATAACACATACTTCCTGACACAAGGATCAACAACCTAATCTTCCTCAAAACGAGTATATAAATTGATCTCTATATGATCAGGCCACATAGACACGTCTGCAAAGTGACTGTAAATCGGAAGAATTTAAAGAACTTAAATGTTACACCAAATTCAGATTACACATTAATATTACGCTGAACTTAAACTGGTTTCAGTTATACTACAGTATGTAGCACTAAAGTTAATTAGGTCTTCTATTGTTAGAAGCCTAATGATCTTCAGGTTTAGCACTTTACAGATGATTGCAAAAGTTTTGTGAGATAACGCAAGTATGTTTTCGAGAGAACGTTAAAGCTTTAAAAAAAAAAACTCTTCCCTTTCATATATTTTCCACCCCATGTCCCTAAAAGAGCTCCGTATGATTCTATCTACATATACTGCGAGTGAGCGGTTGGTTATAAACATGCATCATGTGTGTTCTTGTTTGGTTGAATGTTGTTCAGACATTGATGAGTGCGAGTTAGGTTCTCATAACTGCGCGGCCGGACTGGAATGTCTGAACACGTTCGGATCGTTCCGGTGTCGACCCATAGAGCAGTGCGGCACAGGATTCATCCAGGACGCTCTGGGGAGCTGCATCGGTCAGTCTGTCATCAAAATAACAGATTCCTTGGTTTGTAATGTTCGTATTTTTACGTGTCATTTGTTGTTTCGTCCCTTCACAGATATAAATGAGTGTTTGACCATAACCGGACCCTGTCAGCCGGGTCAGATGTGTCTTAACACGGTGGGCTCGTACACGTGTCGGAGAAACTCTGTTAGCTGTGGCCGCGGGTATCACCTGAACGCTGAAGGGACTCGCTGCGTAGGTACAGAAATGAGCGTTCCTTTGAAGTAAAACAGATTTTCTTCTCTCACTAAAGATGGCGTTAGTGAAAGACATGGTTGTGTAAACTCTCTCTCCTGTGGATGTTTGTAGACATCGATGAGTGTGCCGGACCTGATAACGCCTGTGACGGTCATGGCTGTATTAATCTGATGGGATCGTACCGCTGCGAGTGCAGGTCCGGTTTCAACTTCAACAGCATCAGCAAAAGCTGTGAAGGTGAGGACATGTGTGCAAATATCTGCGTTCAAATCCCACGAGCCATAAAATATACAAGAAAAAAATCATAAACATCCTTGGTTTCTGTTCTTGATTGTCAGACATTAATGAATGCCGTAATTATCCCGGCCGTCTGTGTGCTCACAAGTGTGAGAATGTGCTGGGCTCGTATCAGTGCAGCTGTACCACTGGATTCAAACTGGCCAGTGACGGACGCAACTGTCATGGTGACGTTTCTTCAACAAAACATTAACAATTAACAGTCAGTCTTTACGTATAAACACGCATAGAGCGTCTCACGGACACTTTCACACACAGATCTGAACGAATGTGAGACCGGTCCGTGCAGTCAGGAGTGTGCGAACGTTTACGGGTCTTATCAGTGCTACTGTCGCCGTGGTTACCAGCTCAGCGACATCGATGGAATCACCTGTGAGGGTGCGTTCATCCAACTCCACTATTCTCTTTATATTACAAAGATTTCAAAACTTTCTCTTCATGGTTTTCGTTGTCATCAAAATAAATGAAAGTGTGATTTCTCTGTCTGTCCTCAGACATCGATGAATGTGCTTTACCCACCGGTGGACACATCTGCTCGTATCGATGCCACAACACCCCGGGGAGTTTCCACTGCACTTGTCCCGTGAGCGGGTACACGCTCGCCCCCAACACCCGCAGCTGCCAAGGTCAGAAAACACCACATTAGAAGTCTAAACCCATGAAACTGACATCTGACTGTGACGCTAAGGTTGTGTTGTTTGTTTTTCGCACGATCAGACATCGACGAGTGTCTGGCAGGTACACACACCTGTACAGAAGCCGAGAGCTGCTTCAACGTTCAGGGAGGATTTAGGTGCTTGAACTTTGAGTGTCCGGCCAACTACAGACGTTCAGGAGAAACGTAAGTGACATCACGCATCCAGACAGTCTGTTAGATTTGTGTCGTTGTGATGTTGAGTCACAGTCAGTGTGTATGGCTGTGAGGGTGCTGAATGGCACAGGTGAGTGTTGTTAATGTTATCAGATCTGCTGGTCACAGTGTGCATGAGTGCAGCGTTCATGATGGCTGCAAACAGAATGCATGAAGAATAAAACAGACAAACTCTTCTGCCGATGGAAACACAATACAGCACAACAGTGAGCTCCAACCATACCGGAAATTAGCAAATTTTATGTATTTTTGTAAAGGTTTATGTATTTGCCACGCCTATCCAACGCATGGTCAACGCTTATCCATCGCTTATCCATCCCATATTCAACTCATAGTCAAAGCTTATCCACCACTTATCCAATGCAAAGCTAACGGTTGTCCAACGCTTATCCAAAGCACATCCAACGCATAGCTAACGATTGTCCAATGATTGTCCAAAGCCGATACACCGCATATCCAAAGCTTATCCAACGCATATCCAATGCAAAGCTAACGGTTGTCCAACGCTTATCCAACGCTTATCCAACGCATATCCAACGCATATTCAACGCATATCCAACGCATAGCTAACGCTTGTCCAACGCATATTCAACGCATGTCCAACGCATAGCTAACGGTTGTCCAACGCTTATCCAATGCATAATCAACGCATATCCAACGCATAGCTAACGATTGTCCAACGCATATTCAACGCATGTCCAACGCATAGCTAACGGTTGTCCAACGCTTATCCAATGCATAATCAACGCATATCCAACGCATAGCTAACGATTGTCCAACGCTTATCCACCGCTTATCCAACGCAAAGCTAACGGTTGTCCTACGCATATCCCACGCATATCCCACGCATATCCCACGCATATCCCACGCATATCCCACGCATATCCTACGCATATCCAACGCATATCCAACGCATATCCAGCACATATCCAGCGCATATCCAGCGCATATCCAGCGCATATCCAGCGCATATCCAACGCATATCCAACGCATATCCAACGCATATCCAACGCATATTCAAGGCATATCCAACGCATATCCAACGCATAGCTAAAGGTTGTCCAACCCATATCCAACCCATATCCAACGCATATCCAACGCATATTCAACGCATATCCAACGCAAAGCTAACGGCTGTCCAACGCAGATCCAGCGCTGGTCGGGAAGAACTTCCTGTCTTTTAACACTACAGAAACATTTGAACTAAATACCTCCACCAGAACACCGAATCAAAAAGTTAAAGGAACATGTTTAAGATTGAATTATATATGTTAGACTTGAAAATGAATCAAACTGAAACCGGAAGTGCCAGTGTTTACATCTGGCGAAGTGTTCTATAACCGTACAAGGACCAGGAAACATTTAAAAAAAAAAAAAAGACCAACTTTAGGAACCCAACTGTTGTGCTGTATACAAGACCGTTCAGTCACTCTGAATGCCACGCCCCCTCAAACAAACCCCACCCCTCTAAAATCACACTTTTCTGCATGTGGTGCACCGCAGCGTTCTAACCCCGCCCTCTCTCTCTCTGTCTCTTTTCCCTCAATTTTCCTCTCTTTGCAGCCGCTGCGAACGCTTGCCTTGTAATCACAGTAGCGAGTGTCTGGCCTTGCCTGTGAGAATAACCTACTACCACCTGACATTCCCCACCAAAATTCCCATTCCCACCAACATCTTCCGCATGGGTCCCTCCAACTCAGCGCTCGGGGACGACATCGAGGTGGGAATCGTGGACGGTAACCAGGAAAGCTACTTCTCTGCCATACGTCAGGATCACGGCGGCGTGCTGGTGGTCCAGAAACCCATCGCGGCCCCTCAGGACTTTGAAATCTCTCTGGAGATGAAACTTAGGCGATACGGACACCTCAGCGTTTATCTGTTCAAGATACGCTTGTTTGTAACCACGGAGGACCTGAGCAATGCCATCACTGAATGAAATGAATTGATGTGTTCTTATATCCATGTTTCTAGAAGCGCACTGCTTTAGTAGTTCAAATGTGATACGAGAGAGTGTCTCGAGACCGTCCATTTGGATACTTTAACAAAATCACAAGAAATATCAAATGCTAATCCTTCTTTAAAGGAATAATTCACCCGATTATGAAAACCTCTCATCATCTTCATGTCATCCCAAATACACTTACGACCACTTTGGTTTTCTTCTCATATTGGACTCAATAATATGTCTGTGAGTCACGTTTGAAGCTTATTTACAGAAATTAAAAGAGTCTTAAAATATGGTGAAAGTGATGATAACTAAAAATCCTGTCGGGATTTGTCTCATGACAACATAGCATTTGAGAACTTAAAGGACAAGTGAGAACCAAAGAAATGATCAGTTTTAGACCTGTATGATGTGATTGTTGGTGTTTAGTTTCACTAAATAATCTCAAAACAGGAATTTGTGATTTCTGGAGCTTTTGAACATTTTGTTCAAACGTATTTGTGATGACATGAGTGAGTAATTGATGATTTTATTATATTCGGGTGAACTGTTCCTTTAAGAAAATCCTGTTGGCATTTACTCGTCCTCATGTTATTGTAAATCAATATGCTTTTATTTGTTTAGCGCTTTATTAATGCCATTTGATCACTAAACATACAGAACGAACGCTCTCATATGACTTCTAAAGGAGTTCCAGTCATATAAAACTGCTTTGATCAATATTATATGTTTAATGTTTTGTAGTCGATATAAACTATATTAGTATGAAAAGAGAAAGATTATTTTAAAATCCACTTTGTGTACCAGCAAACAGGTTACAGAACACAATGGAGGTGAGATGATAAAGGTTTTATTTTAAATGGGGCATTGATAACGCTGTGGTGGTGTCACGTCGTGAGGACTATAGACTTGAGCAGAACGTTACTGCTGTGAACAGAATCCAAACACTGAGAGCGGTTTGTTCCCCGTGTATCAGAACTGCTGTTATGTCACTTCTCTGTGTAGTCTGTAGTGTAGTTAACAGATCTCTGATGTCCACCGATGGCCTGATCTGTGATCTCTGATCTGTAAACTCAGCCACTAGATGGCGCTTTCAGCCAAAGCAAAGCAAGTCAACCTAAGTGAACGGTTGCCAAGTCAGTTTATTCCTTTAGATTTTGTGTTATTCATTCAGTCAATTGATTTCTAATAAAATATTACCGTTGTCATTGAGTTATGATTGGTGTTTGATAACATTGGTAATGATTTTTCTGGGCCTGTTGCTCTGCGCAGGACGGTTGAAGGGACAGCAGGTGAGCTGGTGATGATGGTGGAGGTCACGCCTGTGTTCGGGTTTCACTGCACAAAGTTGTATCGTGTTGTCACATCTGATGTAATCTTAAACCAGTCTCGGGTGGTTAGCTGGTTTCTTTTTTTTCTGGGTTTATGGGGGGGGTTTAAAAACATGTGGTCTGCCTAGACCACCCTGTTGAAAAAAACAGCATAAAAAACAGGTTTGGTATGTTTTGATGCTGGTTTCTCTTGGTTTAAACTGGTCATGTGCTGGTCCTTGGCTGGTCTAAGCTGGTCATGTGCTGGTCCTTGGCTGGTTTAAGCTGGTCATGTGCTGGTCCTTGGCTGGTCTAAGCTGGTCATGTGCTGGTCCTTGGCTGGTTTAAACTGGTCATGTGCTGGTCCTTTGCCGGTTTAAACTGGTCATGTGCTGGTCCTTGGCTGGTTTAAACTGGTCATGTGCTGGTCCTTGGCTGGTCTAAGCTGGTCATGTGCTGGTCCTTGGCCGGTTTAAACTGGTCATGTGCTGGTCCTTGGCTGGTTTAAACTGGTCATGTGCTGGTCCTTGGCTGGTTTAAACTGGTCATGTGCTGGTCCTTGGCTGGTTTAAACTGGTCATGTGCTGGTCCTTGGCTGGTTTAAACTGGTCATGTGCTGGTCCTTGGCTTGTTTAAACTGGTCATGTGCTGGTCCTTGGCTGGTTTAAACTCGTCATGTGCTGGTCCTTGGCTGGTTTAAGCGGATCATTTACTGGTCCTTAGCTGGTTTAAGATGGTCCTTAGCTGGTTTAAGGTGGCCATGTGCTGGTTTTAGCTGGACATGTGCTGGTCCTTGGCTGGTTTAAGCTGGTCAAACCAGCATCAAAACATACCTTTTTCAACAGGGCAGTTCAGCGTGGCTATACTGGGAGACCAGTACAAACCAACTTAAACTACAATAGACCAGCAAACCACCAGGCTGTTTGAAGCTGTCCCTTACAAAAATCAACAATAATTTTATTATTAATACAACCAAAAAAACGAAGCAACTACAGTGAAATGTTACTATAAAAAGCATGCTTCATTTTTATAAATGTAAAGAGTGAAACACGTGCACTTTTGCCTGCTATGTCTCCAAAGTTATATAAAGCATTAATACTGTGAAGTTGCTTATTTTGATTTAACTATTTGTTTTGATCATCCTAGTAGCTCGGCCTGTATTCGGCACATGTGTTGTAGGTTGTTTCCGGGCACGTAGTGTCCCCACACAGCTAGGTGGCGTTGTGCTGGTTTCCATCTCTCTCCCACACACACACACTTTCTGACAGTGAATAATGGGATTCTGGGCTTTGGACAGTGGTCTGAACAATTTGTGGCGGAGCTACATCGCCGCTGCGCACCAAGAATTGAGGCCCACTGTATTTGTGTTGGTGCTTTATCAACACACTGACTATAAATAATAATTACTAGAGAAAAAGAAAAGAGCTTTCGCTTGACCATGAGCGCAGCCATCCAAAAACTAGTTTTTTTTTAGTATCTCCCCTCAAGCAACACGTTGGGATATGTCCACGTGACGGGCCGAGCGACGAGTTTACCCCCTGGATGAGGGGAAATTACCACTTGCTGTAAGACCCTGATGTTGGCTTTGATGTTCGCTGACAGGCGGGTTTAGCCTCGGGTCTTAATTTGCGGCGTTCGCCCCTCGAGTCGGAAGATCCGTCCCGTTCTCCCTCCTCATGTCGTGCACAAGTTGGGTATTATAAGCAGGGAGAACATTTGGCGGTTTTGGCCCAGATCTAAGCAAAACATGGACCCACCCGCTAATTGCTAATTACAGGTCCATGCCCAGCGGTGGCTTGACTTCTCTGTAAGGGGCTTCTCCCCTCTCGGCCGGTAACCTGATCTGAGCTTTGGGGTTTAGCTACAGCTCCTGCGTTCCATGAAGAGTGCAGAGATGGATGGATAACTAATCACGGCACGTCTCCAGACCTCTCCGGCCCGCCGGGGTCTAATTCATTTGCGCGTTAGTCTAAACAGATGCACGCATTCGACTACACTTTATTGGAGTTCTCCAATGGAATTGGACCACGAGAATGTGGTAATTCCAGAGACGAGCAGATCGTGAGACAATTCGGAAAAAGTGTCATCCCCTAAATTCACACGTCTAGGGAAGTATTTAAAAAAAACTATGATTCATCTTGATTAATCGCATCCAGAATACAAGTTTGTGTTTACATAATATATATCTGTGTACTGTGCATATAATTTTGTATTTATTCAATCATACACATACATGCATAGATTTAAGGAAAATCTTAAAATTAATAAACATTTATATAATATTTAAATAAATGTAAATGTAAATATTTCCTAAATATGTATTCATGTGTATGTGTATGTATTTATAAATACAAAATTAATATGCACAGTACACAGACATTTATTATGTAAACAAACTTTTATTCTGGGTGCGATTCATCGCGATAATCATTTGACAGCCCTAAATAAATGCGAGCGACAGTCATGTCAACCCTGTTGTAGACGGAATATTAAACACCTCGGTCGAATAATTTCCTTATAATAGAAACAGACTCAAATGGGTCGATTGTTAACATCAAGTTCATAAAGTCCGGAGAGCGTGATTCAACGAGAAATGCTTGCGTTTATGTTGAGACGTCTGACTTGTGGTTGCCAACATGGCCAAGACTAATGTCTTCTCGAAGTTGGCCACCGAACCAAAGAGATCTCGATGAATCTCTCCCGGAGTCCTTCTTATTCACATTTGAGCTGTTACAGAGATGTGCTCCAAAATCTTCGCCCGAACACCCAGAGAACGTTCAAAGCGCAGCTTAAAAAGAAGTCAGAGGAGTCGAGTAGTGTTGTCAGGAAGTCCATGATTTAGGGCTCCCCCGTACCATAAATTCCACACCAAATTTTGGGACGCAGAACCGGGAATGCTGTGCTAAACCAAATGTTTTCAGGAGAACGTTTTACATCAATGTCACAGTTTTGAAAAAGCATCGAGTGGCTGACAGGAAACTTGACCGCCGATTCTCCTGTGGTGGGATTTTTGGCCTCTCGTCATGTTCTCTCCGGCCCCCCTCCCGAAAACCTAATTGTTTGTGTTAGGAGCTCCGTTTTAAGAACGCCCGGTGTATTTGCGCACATAATATTTATTTAGTGAAGGTTTCACCCGCCTGCTGGGTGCTTGGTTCTGCGGTGGGTTCTGCTGGAAGTCGTCCGGTGGTTGGAGACCCTCAACTGTGAAGGAAGATTATTTTCCCCAGTCAACACTAGAGATCAGGGCCTGTTTGTCTGAGACGTCTCACAGAGGATCCTACTGTGCCTGAAGCGGCTTTGCATTGTAGCGTGTCTTCATTGAAGCCGGTGTGGACAGAGAGAAACCCAACCCCACATCGTTAGCGTGTATTCCTTTGGCAGAAGCAATGTTTTGATCAAGAAAGAAACTTTCATATAGTTCATGACGGTAAAGTTTAGATGGTTGAACGTTCCTCTCTTCCAACAGGTCAAGGATGGATCGTGCAGATATCATCCAGTGTGGGAAATCCTGCCAACCTAATGACAAATCCTGCATCCAGAACCGCATCCAGTCCATCTCCAACACAGCCATCTCGCTTCCCACCTTCAGAGAATTCACCAAACCAGAGGGTACGAGCTTTCATATCTAGATTTGATTAGCCAAGCCAAGTCATCGTAAGCATGTGGTTATTAAAAAACGTGAGTTGTGCGGGTAGCTAGCCATAAACATGTCTAGCAAACTGACAAGCTTAACATGATAATCTGTTGACTTTTGCCATGGTGATGTTTGACGGCCTAAACTATATTCATTGCACTGTTTGACTGATCCCAAACTTTCTTTCATCAACAGAAATCGTGTTCCTGAGGTCCCCCATACCTTCAAACCTCTTTCAGACGGAATCCACGGATATCTTCTACGACATTCTCGACGGGAACGTCAACAACTCTTTTGACATCATCAAGCGTCTGGATCACAGCATGGTCGTGGGTGAGTGTCGCTCCGGCATGCGGCTAACAATGCCGTGGGACCGCAGGCTCAGGAATCCCTCTCTGGAAACTACATTCGCATCAAGTGGTTTTCTGACCTAATTTCCCATTACCAAAGATTCTCTCCGTTTTTTTCTACAAACAAACCAAATGCACATGTGTCTCTTTGCGGGGGAAGGCGAGCGGGAAGCATGAATCTCGAACCGAGAAGCTCATTCAGTCTAACTGCTTCCGACAGTGTGATTTCTATCTTGGTTGTGCTGATGATAGCTCTGCGTCTTCTGTGGCCTCCTCTGGACGTTCCGAAGGCCCGTGTGTAGACGCTCGTCCATGTGTTGTTCATCCCCAGGCCGTGTTTTTCCTTTGCTAAGCATGCGGCCTTGTTTGCCACTTTTGTGGCACGGCCGACTTTAATGTGCTCTTCTACTCTTCGCTGTGTTTTTCTAGGACGCTTTGAAAAGGGTTTTTCGGTGTCCAGATGTTGGTGTACTTTCGCACTAAGGTTATTGGGAAGGGTAACCGTACTCGGCTTTGAGAAGTTAATGCGGGTGAGACTGATGAGGAACAGGCGCTCTTTTGACGTCCGCTGACGGAATATAAAAATGAAATTCATTCATAGATTATATTAGCTGGAGGGGGATGACATAATAGAGATCCAAAAACAATCTCATGCACAACAATAGCCATTGTTTGAGTTGATCGTGCTGCTTAAATGACTTAAAATATCTGTATTTTACATTTTAACGAGTGTTTTTATATCAAAGAAAGGACCCCCACATATTATATCTTAACTCTTTTTCTCGGCCATTGATGAGATTTTCATTTCTGGACATGCATCTGTTATAGGGTAGGGGGCGCTGTCACTCACTTTCTGATAGACCACAGCATCAACGTATGCCTTCTGAATCTGCTCTGACGATAAGAGTTTCCCAAAATGTTTTTTTAAAGCTCTCTTGAATATTCATACAACCAAACATTTTTGTGGATGTGATTAAAAAGGTGCTCATGGCTGGCAAGATTTTTACAAAGCTTGTCGGGGAAAGAGTTAATAATGGTTTAGGGGGTGGACTCTTGGTTCATGGTTGGTGGCTAGTCATTATTAGTAACAGTTACTCAGCAAGTATATATTATGTACATGTAGAACAAGTCTGTAAAACAAAGTGCCCCCTCACTTTAGAGTTTGGCTTGCAAGCAGCCCTTAGCAACCAGACAGACGCACCCTGGCAACCGCTCAGAAGACTCACGCCGGCAGTCTGGTTTAACGTACCGAAGCTTTGCAGCACTTACTAAATTTACTCCTCAATGTGCTTGAACATCAAAGGCGTTCTGAGATGAAATCTATTGTGATGAAATCCTGAAGTGGCTCATTGATCTCCGTGTGTGTGGACCTCATGGGCAGTTTCCCCTTGTGCCAGAGAGAAAAGACTTCCTAAATCACCATCGCACAAAGACGCAAAACAACCGGCAATAATGCAGACAGCAGACACTTGTGGTCGTGTGGAATCCTGGTATGATGTCATGTGTGTGTGTGTCTGGACGGGCACCAGCGTTATTCCAGCGGGTACCACATGAAAGCCTCTGAGCGGCCATCTCGTTCTCCAGCGCTGAGATCTTTCACAAACAGGCTCAGGGGGCCCCGCGTGCCCTGTGCGTCCCATCTGGGGCCTCATATCGTGACCAGAAGCTCCTTCAATTAAAACTCGACGGTGGTCCTCCGCTCGTCTTTGCCATGAGTCAGACGGGTTGGAGAACAGCTGGTGTGGATAAATCATGGACTCAAACCGGCGCAGCGGGTCTTCATCTAGATCTCCCCTCGGGCTCTGGATTAGAATAAAGAGGTTTGATGTGATTTATGGAAGAAGTCACTGGTAAAATAACATTTGTTGATGCTGTGATGCATCTGAGCAACGTGATGATGGAGAACGGCCAAGCACATATATCAAAGCACACATTAACACAATACTCTACATTTGTGATGTTAGAGATAGATTGTGTAGATTATGTAAGAACGGTTGCTTTATTCACATGATTGATTGAACTGAACCTAGAACATGTCCATATTTAACCAAACCATTGGTTGGGTGTATCTTACATCTATTGGTCAGTTTTGTTGTAGGATGTTGAAATTGTTCTTTATGTTTGTGGCTCAGAAATGACAAACTTTACTCAACTCGTATGAAACAACCATTGTTTGACCAAACACACAGTTCCTCACTTCATTGATGTTTTGGAGCCAGTGTTAAGCCGCACAAACACTTGTGTTGTGATATCATTTTGTGTTGTTGGTGTTGCAGAAATCATGGATAGATACAGTTTTGTTGGTTGAGTTGATTTCATCGCTCGTCTATCTGTCATCTTTTAGTTCTTCGGGGCGCTCACCAATGAAGGGAAACAGATTGAAGTGGTCTCCATGAACGCAGTGGAATAGCACCTTGTGTTTGTTTTTAACACTGTAGGTTGGTAGGCTGTTTTCACGGAGAGATGAGAGAAGCGGCTGGAATTAGACAGTCTGGGAAGAGTCAGCAGTTTGACAGCTCACTGATGACACGCACATTCAATCGCACAACTCTTCACAGTGTGACACAAGGCAACATATATATTCAGTGTGTGTGGGTGCTGATGGTGTGTGTTCATTTGTTTTGTTGAGGTATACCTACGTGTTGGTGTTAAGATGTGTGTGTAAGTGTTTGTCTGGATGTTGGTGTGTGTCCTGCTGATGTGTTTATGTGTATGGGTGTGTGTGTGTGTGTGTGTGCTGGTATGTTTGTGTGTCTTTTTATGTTGGTGTGAATATGTGTTCTTATCTGTGTGTGTTGATGTTTCAATATGCCTGTGTGTTGGTGTGTGTTGCGTTACCGTATATTGGTGTTAGTTTGTGTTGGTGTGTTGGTATTCTGGTGTTTCTTAAGCAGTCTGTGTTGTTGTGTCGGGGTGTCTGCTGTCTAAAAGTTCATTTGTGATGGTATGTGTGAGTGTTGAGGTGCCATTGTAAGTTGTGTTATATTGGTGTTAGTGTGTGTTGGTATGTTTGTATAATGGTGTGTGTTGGAGTGTGTGGTGTCTGTGTCTTATTGTGTGTTGGTATGTTTGTATGGTGGTGTGTGTGTTATTGTGCATTTGGATTTTGTATGCTGTTGTGTGTTGGTGTGGGGTGTCTGTGTGTTATTGTGTGTTGGTGTGTGTTAAGATGTATGTGTTGGTGTGTCATGTTGTGTTGATGTGTGTGTCTTGGTATGTTTGTGCGTGGTGAGGTCTCTGTGTATTGGTGTGTGTTAAGATGTCTGTGTAATGTTGTGTTGATGTGTGTGGTGTCTTGGTATGTTTGTAATTGTGTAGGTCTCCGTGTTGGGGTGTGTTAAAGTGTGTGTGTTGCGATTTTTGCAATCTGTTGTGTGTGTGTGGTGTCTGTGTGTTATTGTTTGTGGTATGTGTGTATGCTGGCGTGTATTGGTGTGTGTTAAGATGTCTGTGTTGGTGTGTAATGTTGTGTTGATGTGTGTGGTGTCTGTGTGATGGTGTGTGTTGAGGTCTCTGTGTGTGGCCGTTGCACAAGTGTTGTGTTGACTCTGATGTGCAGCTTGAGTGTTGAGGATGAATCTCTGGCGTTGTGATGAGGTATATTCACGAGAGATGGAGGATAGGAAAAGCCCAGAGATGAGGTGACTCCCTTCACTGTCACCAGCATGAGGAATCTACTGACATCCACATTCACTCAATCTCTGTCCCTTCTTCTCTTGAGCGGCTCTGGCTCTGAAACATCTGCTGTGGATGATGCACCTGTGGTCAGGAGTGGGTCTGTGTGATGCTGTGTGTAAGTGGAGGAGAGCTGGCGGTACGGCGGAGACGAGCTGTCTGTGATCAGGTATGTGACGTTGGCAAAGGCTTCTATCCTTCACACACACCGGAGGAATTTTAGTGAAGTGTGTCAGAAGTGAAGATGCTGTGGAGGATCGAGGATCTTCATGAGTATGTTTAACAACCAGAGTAACGCTACAATTCACCCTATTAACTAGTTTTATTAGCATGACTATTATTGTCTTATGTGCTGTTTATTAGCACGTATAAAGCACATATTCAACATTTGTGGGTGTTTGTGTGTATGTCTGTTAGAGTTTGTGTGTGTGTAAGTGTTTGTCTGGATGTTGGTGTGTTGACTAAACCAACGCTTAAAAATATAAAGTAAATGAGTTTACAATACTCATATTAAGGCAATCAGTTTCCTCAAACGGTTTGAGTCACCATAACTTGTTGGGTTTTACAGTGCGTAGTTTGCATTATATTATATTTCGATGTATTTTTTTCTAGAGTTCAATCATTACTGCATCACATTCCTGAATTTGTGCATTTTCTAATCTAAATCACTCCACATCGACAGCATCGCAAACAACACGAGCGATCTTTTGTAAAACATGACGGCGTGGTTCCAGCCAAAGCAAACATTCCAGATTCAGTCCAGGCACTTGACCGCAATGATTCATCACTAATTGAGCCTGAGACACCAAACCGCACGTGTGGCCTTTGAGAAAGTCAAGTCAACTCTTTAGTGTTGTTTGGATAACTCAGCCGCGCTTCCCAACAAGCGCATGGCCGGATTTGTCGTGTCGTCGTGCGATGCCACGCTGGGGGTGTGTGTAGCTTTAAGATATGTGGGCAAACGTCTCTGCCCTTTCCTGTACCAGCTAGCGTGTCATTATCCAGTTGTGCGGTGGTGAAAGTCATTCCTTGCATTTGTCTCTGGTGTCAAACCTGCCCAGTTTGGATGCTCTCAGACATTTCCTCCAAACGCCGGAGCGACCAGAAAACCAGAAATTGCACTGTTTACATGTAAACCTTCAATATCGTAACCCACGTAGCCATCGAGGATGACAAATGGTTGTTGGCGCGGACTGGACTTTGTTTGTGGCGAGCGTGTGTGCTGCTAGCGAATGCTATTTTGTTTTTCTTGCTCTTTAATGGCATTTTGAAATGAGCGTGGGAAACGGAGATTTGGACATGTTGGCGGTTTAGAAGACGACCACAGACACATTCGAAGCTTCTGAACAACAGCAATGTACTGTAGGGTGATTTCCCACGTCCAGAAACACTTTGATCGGTCGTGTTCATAACACTGAATTCCCAGCGAAACGCTTGCAACTTGTAGGTGTTGTGTAACTTTTTGTACTTTGCTAAAATGATAAATAACTCTCTTGTTTTTTTTAATGGCTGTTGAGCAGGGATGGCGAGTCAGACGTATTTGCGTAAAGGTCCATGTTCACAAACATGTTTTATGTCAGAATCACGTTCTTTTTCTTTGTTTTAGTCTGTGAAGGGTCAGAACTGCTATCATCACCTTCCTTTATTTGTAATTAGGGTAAATGAAGGTGGTTTGGAGATCGGCTCTTATAGTTTGACCTTTGTTTGTATTGCGGTGTAGTGTGATGTCACAGCTGCTCTATGACTGCTCTTTACCATCAAACAAAGCTTTACGTGATTGTATGGTGTGTGTCATTTAAAGGGCAGCGTATTTATGAGTTTCTCATTATGGCTCCTTTAAGGTCTGACGTTTTGCCAACTTAAATATCAAAAATGAAGGGAACGTTTTTTCTTGACCGAATTTTGTCTCCAGTCTTTAGAGAACTGATGAAGGGCATTTTCCAAACAGCCCTTGGTGAAGGGGACGCCATTTGTAAAGGCGTTCTAAAGGAAAGGGAACGCTTGAATCCCATCGTGAGGAGCTCTTTCAGAAGTCCGTTAGCGAAGGGCACATGCCATGGTTGTTTCAAAGAAGTGAGTTTCAATTGTGATCACGTGATCTTGGATTACAAGATATCGCAACGCATTTTGAAGCAAATATGGTGCGGGATTTTTACCGTTACATAAATGTAAATTCAATAATTTAGTTTGTATATGTTTTAAAGTACTTTTGTCAGTGATAAATATGATGTAAGATTGTAAAATATAGAATAAGATCATTTAGTTTATAGTTGAGATCTCTTCTCAAACTCTGACAGACATATCTGTGACATTTCTGACTCTTTTTCTCAAGAAAAACATCTGAGACACACATGAGACTTAAACAAAAGTTACTATTTGCTCTCCGTTTGTTCTCCATGATGTCTATGAGAAACAAATGAGATATTAAAGAGACGTCATCTGTGATCTTTCTCTTCTGGGAGGAGTGGAACGTCATCTATCCTCTTCTGAGAGAGTTTGATGTGTCCAGCCCGTACAAACACAGGATTTTCGACTCTTTCTAATCATGTGTTCAGTGGAAGAGAATTTTCCAGCATTCTTGGCTCATTGGTGAATGCTGAGAGCGGGTGTGGTCTGTCAGCTCTGTAATGTAGAATGTTTCAATCCCTTTGGGAAATGTTCTTCCTTGTTTCTCTAACAATGAGGTTGAGCGATGCATCCATCATCACATGTCAAGTCGCTTTGTGTTTGTCAAGAGTTGTTTGTATTTCCATAAGCTTTGGGTCCGTTAATAAACCACCACACGTTAGATTTCGAATGTCTCAGAGAAAATGCTGACAATGTTTTGTTTCTGTCTGTCCATGTCGTTCTCAGGTGTGGTCCGGCAGGTGAAGCCACTGGTTGGTTCTTCGAGCACCGTGCTGAAGTTGGCCATGAACCACGTCATCAACGGAGTCATTTCCCACCAGAAAATCATCAATGTTCACATCTTTGTGTCCGAGTTCTGGTTTTAAAGAGGTTCCCTTCAGCATCTCCTGACAGTAAAGGTGTCCATTATGAATGCATTACTACATCTTTAAAAGTTGCAGAAAACCTCGAATGAAAATGAAAAACATTTTGTCGTGAATGACTCACTCTCTAGTTGTTCCAAACGTGTTTACATTTCTTTGTTTGGTTGAACACAGAGAAAGATATTTGGAGGAATGCTTGTAACCAAACAGTTCTTTGACCCCATTGACTACCATAGAAGGGAACATGACAATGGTGGTCAAAAGTGTCCCAGAACTCTTTGCTGTCCTACATTCTTCAAAATATCTTCTTTTGTATTCATTAGAACAAAGAAATGTATAAAGTGTGGTTCCCTTCTATGGGAGTCAATGAGCTCCAAGAACTGTCTGGTTTAAAGCATTAGATCAGAACAAAGACATTGATACAGATTTGGAACAACTCGAAGGTGAGGAAATGATGACAGGATTCTCAGTTTTGGCTGAATGAAGTATCACTTTGAGGAATTGTTTATCCAAAGATGATAATATCACTGTGGTTTTTAACCACTAGATTGTTTTGTCTGTATAATACAAAGATATTTTTGAGACTCAAAGTACAGCATATTTCTGTCAATTAAACCTATTTTAACCAGGGTCAAGCTTTAAATGACAAAAGGCAGTAAGAGTAAGTTAGTAATATGACTTCTGAGCTGTGCTTTGTTCGAGGATCAGGCCACAAGTATACAAAGTCATTAATCACTGAAAATACCACTTAAAAAGCATGCATAAGTCGTCGGCTTTAATATGATTACTTGTGTGATCATTTAATTCAAATCAAACATATTAACAAGTTTTTACAACAAGAAATTGACAGCAGGACACACCGGAAGGTTTAAATCAGTGAAATGAGAATGTTTTTCGCGGCTCTGAATGTTTTTAAGTGTAAAATGAAAGCATGTTTTCCTCTTTTGTTATGGGACTGACAGCGTTTGTAAGTGTTATTGCGAGATGTAAAAGAAACATGAATGATTATAGACACGACGACTCGACACTGATTGTACGCTTGTGTAGACACATTCTGCTTTGCTAAATGTATTTTATGTATCACCAACTGTGTCATTAAAAACTGTTTTTAGATTTCTACTTTTGCTGTCCGGAAAAGTATTTAGTCTGTTGACTACGGAAATGCTAAAACGTGCGCTTGTTAAAGTAAATTATAAGACATGTAGGGGAAAATGTAAAGGCAGCCGGTTGTTATTACAGAAATAATCCCCGACATTTGAAATATTTTATCAGCTCATTTTTACTGAATGTAGACTATTTACTTTAGGTTTTAAGGTAAGAAACGATGTTCAAACGTCACAAATCGGCAATTTGGTTAGATCATTTGTAAATATAATCATGTATGTTATTAAAAGACATGTTTAGATTTCATTTATCAAAAAAGTCAGAATTATTTGCTGCATCCGGGTAACCGTGTGTTATTAGTTTTGAGCGGTTGTTATCTGTGAATAACAAACCTGCAAATGTTGCGAGTGGGCCAATCAGAAGCAAGCATTCCAACGAGCTGCATAATATTTTTGAAATGTTTTTAAGCTCATTTGTAAAGGCAAACCTTCCAAGAGGACATTTAAGCCAAACAAGATGAACATGCAATTTGCTTTAATCGTTTGTAAATATGTTATAAATTATTTTATTTAATAATTATTAGGTAATAACAAGTATTTCATAGGGCCGTGTAATTCATGTTTACATGGTCTGATGATTTTTTATATAACATCATAACGTAACGTAATATTTGCTAATCTTTTTTATGATTTATTTATGACATTTTATTTGGCATCATTAAGTTTCCTATAGCTCTAGTCATGAGACCATTTTATCTATAAATACACACCGCCCATCCCTTCAAGTAATGAACCTACTGTATATATATTTTTATTAGAACCCTATCATCTCTGGGTAAAACATCCACAGAACTCAAAGCGTCCCCATATAGAATGAGTTGGTAAAAATGAGTAATTGAATTATTTCACGAGCTTATAATTTGACCATAATTTGCTCGGGTTGATTCAAATCATTAGTAAATCAAACTTTCCATGTAACTTGGCCGAGCATTCAGCGGGAATAAAAGGCCGCTGGTTTTTGCGTATTGGTCAATTTAAGAGCTGAAAGTCAGGCCAGCGAAAGCCAATCATTCCCACAATCCTCTTGTTGGACTGGCAGGCTCTTCATGCCATGCATTGATAAATCCTGCTAAGTGCTGCTCATTCTCAGCAGTGGAAAGTTGGTCGTGGCGTTTGGAGGGACGGCAAGAATGGAGACCGCATCTCTTTTAGTGAGGAGCTATTGAACCGAGACTGTCTTTCCTCAACGTCAGGAGACGAGAAACAAACCGCTCCAACTTACTTCAGCAGATGGAGAGGAGAGACCGTAGCCATAGTTCACTCATGAACGCTGCCGACGAGAAAGAACACCAGCGAGAAGCTCCGTTCTCATTTAAGGATCGGATGTTTTCCTAAAAAGAGAATCAAATGAGACATGAAGGAGCTGTAGATTGTAGAGGTGAAATAATGTGGATTTGAGTTGAAATGTCAGACGAGACAAATCTGAGATCACTTTGACACATTGTTGAGATCTTTTCTTTAACTCATTTCTGACTCTTTTTCTCAAGAGAAACATCTGAGACACACATGAGACTTAAACACAAATTTCATTTGCTCTCCATTTGATCTCACTGATGTAATAACTGAGATTTTTAGGACGTCTCATCTGTGATCTGTGAGTTAACAAAGAGTGGAATGGACCAATTCAAAGCATTTGTTTCTGGACATGAGATTAGATGGAGACTACTGGACCTAGTCTTCACACTTATGAACCTTTATGAATAACTCTTATGCTTAAGTGTAAGAATAAGAATAAAATTACGTCATTCTTAGAATTTTGACACACTTCAATGTGGCTTTATACATTATGAAAATGTCTCTCTTTGTGTTTTGTTTGAAGGTCAGAAACCTTCTCTCGTCTCAAGGTGGACTTCCATATTGGCACATTATTTCTCATCAACATCTCTGTTGTCTTACTGTATGTCAACAATAAACTTAATGTATTGTTTAAGGGAAGGATTTTTGGGGGAAAGATTTTATTAGCGGACAAAAATGAAACGTAATGTTACTTTTGGCATGAACGCTGCAACAAGACTCTGGAGTTTTAAGCAAATAATAACACCCGTGTGCAGTGTGTGCAGAACCAGCGTATGGGGCACGTGCAGAGTAAAACCCAGCACAAGAATTCTCATCTGTCTTCATGCCACACACAGCCAAAGCTGGATCACATCACGACATGACCTTGGACTGTGTGTGTGTGTATGTGGGCTGCTCATTGGTGGGGTGGTGGTCAGGGCCCATGGGAAAGGGAGGCTCTCTGGATCTTGAGACCGGAAGAGAATAAAGGGTGAGATACAGTGAGAAAGATGAGACGTGTCTGGGACGGGGCCCAGCTTCAGGACACACAGACGATGGGGTCGCATCAAATGCACACTCACACAAACATGCTCCCTTTCCCTCCACCCCAGCCATTCTTTACCGCAACACATGTTTTAAAACACATGCAAGATGATTTAATCAAAATGTTGTGGGGGTTTCTGTAGCCGTTGTTTCTCATTATGAAAAACAAAAAATGAAGGAAGAATTTTGGGACGTATATACCATGGCTCTATTGAAACTAAACGCTTTAATCTTTGAGTTTAAATCCAGACAGATCACTTTAAACCAGGGCTGTCAAACGATTAATCGCAATTAATCCAGACTAAAGTTTGTGTTTATATTATATATTTCTGTGTACTGTGGATATTCATTTTGTATTTTAAAGCACATGCACATATATGTATAAATATTTAGGAAATATTTATTTCTTTATAAAAGTATGTATTTATTTATATTTACCAATAATTTACAAATTATTGTTTATTTTTATATTTTATTTATCTGTATGCATGTATTTAAATGTGCTAAAAAAAAAACCACAAACTTTTATTTTAGATGCGATTAATCGTGATTAATTTTTAACACGTTTTCATGAAGACGAACATTTTACATGTGTTAAATGTGCATGGAACGTTCATTTACGATGAGAGGGCTCTAAAAGTTATTTCCACATCAGGGCAATTCCAGCGTAATGGACGTGACATTTTGCGTAACAGACGCGACATAAAAATGCTCTGAGATTGAACGATTATTCCGATTATATTGAAACATCTGTTTATATTTTACTGAACCCTTGTTGATAGAGTCTAAACATCAAAAATGTCAGTCTATGAAAAAAATATATATATTTAAAAAAAGGGAAATAAACGTGCAGGTTGTGACACTAAAAATGAGGGCGTGGTTTTTGGGAGACGATAAAATATGTAGGATTTCTGTAAAATAAAAAGCACAATCCTTAAGCAATAATACCTAATGATGCCTCTTTATAGAACATCAAATAGTTACTTAATATTCATTTTCATGTGTCCATTTATGAGGAATATGAAGCGTAATTGTTGTGACAATCCTGAAAATGGCTCTTACCTGACTATGAAAAATCATGAACTAAAAATAAAACAAATCCTTTTCAAATGTGGAGAGAGATCTCATGTGTATTTAAACCACCAAATATTAAAATCTGGTCTGTTACCAGAGTAAAAAACGCTGGTAAAAACTTTTTTTGTGTAGTAAGGTTGACATTTTTGCAGAATTGCGCATTTGTTATGCCATTTGAGAAAAGCGAAAAATGTTTAAAGGTAGATTACACACAACTTTGTTTCTTAAAACTGTGCCCTTGATGTGTAAATCATGCACAGCGAGAGCAGAAAGTTGATTGATAGGATTGATGTTCCTTTGAGTTTCCAGGTGAACTGATCTCGTATCAGCAGAATTTCTGTAACCTAACAGTCAAACCTTTGTTCATGCACATTCTTGCCATTCATAACTCATAATGGATTTCTCCAAAATCTACAGTTACAGCCGAAACACCATCAGATCTGAGAAATCTCATACCGAACCATCATAACGCTGATGTTTTACTGTAGACCAACAGGTGGCAGACCTACACAACACTACCGTCTCTTCCTATTGGCCAGCACACACAGATAAAGAGCCATAATGATGCATTATTACTTCTCAGATGATCAATGAGGATCATCTAGGTTTTGAACACACATGCAAGCGAGCCATCAGGGGCGCAACCTTGACCCGAACCCAAAGCGCTCGGTTGAGATGTGTGACTCCCCATAACTTACAGCGCCGGTCCAAACGGCCTTTAACCAGAACCACAGTCAAACCCCCAGCCAGAATACACACGAGACACAGACGGATGGATCGCAGGGCTTTTGGGACTTCAGCCACGCTCATTGAAATTCAGACTTCACAAGCCAAAGCCGTTCTGTTAGCGCTACTGTCAAGAAGAGAGGCCGTGATGTTGGGTCTTGCGTTGCCCAACGCTCGATGACGTCAGTGAGGCCTACACGCTCCTGCATCCATAAGAGTCCCAAAATAAGGCATGACATCAGATTGTAAAAGTTGCTTTTCATTTGATGGATAGTTTAACAGTAACTTTATTTATGACCGGCACATCATTATTGGTCTTTTATGGCCGACAGTGACATTTAAAACAAATGTTCTCTTCAGAAGAATATAAAGCACATTGTTCATTAAAGAAAATCACCAGACATCAAACGACACATTGGCTGCAAATAGGCAGTAACAGAAAATTTGACTTCAAAGTGAAAAGAGATCGCGACTGTCTGTAACTGACTAACAACCTGATGTTTCGTGTTTTCTTTTTCATTGTAGGCAGACGTGTGGAGATTTTACATCATCAGTTTTTTAAAGGAGACGTTCTTTGTGTAGCATGAAGTTACACTTTGGGTTTATATTTGAACGATAGTCAAGTTTGATGGTGCGCTTATTAGAGAAACCAACATCATCAATAGATGTAGAGAGACAAAATTCATAAAACTCGTGCGGCAATACTGTAATTTTACAGAATTTTATAAACTGAAACTGAAATTCAATGTTAAAACTGAATTTAAATTTTCTTAACTGATTTTTATGTATTTTTATGTATTTAAGAAATACGGTAAAAAACCTGTTAAATTACAAAAAAGACAACAGATTAAAAAGAACAAATGGAAAAGGATTTGTTTATGTATATTCTTAAATCCTCTAATTTTACAAGAAAATAATACTTTACGATATATTTCTTATCTTTCTCCAGTTTACAGAAAATATCATTTTTTTTGCAGATTTTTTACAGTGGAAAAAAATGAGGAGTCCAACATGAAATGATCAACATCTCAAATGTAAAGTTTACTGAAAGAGCTTTGAGGAGAAGAGCAAAAACAGAAAAGTAACTAACACAATAACACAGAGTAAAAATATGATTTAAAAAAATAATCATGTTATAACCAAAGTCTTCGTTTCTTGTTTTCTTACGATCTTGACAGATTGTATGTTTTAATAATAAGACGTGTACTGCATTTGTTCATCCAATGTCAATGTGCTTGTTCTTTAAAAGCGCATTGTTTTAGCACTTGGGTTTTTGAGAATGTGTTGTAAGCTGTAGTCTGATTGTGTTTATGAAAATACTAATGTGAGAGAAGTTAGTGAAAAACGAGAAAAAATAAGATCTGTATATTCCTTCCATAAAGACAGAATGAGAGAATTAAAATGATTTCTTTCTTTTTCCCAATAAAATATGAAACACTAACATCAACGTTCCAAAATGTTTCTGTTGTGATGTAGCTCAGTCTATATGATAATATTCAATAGGCCAAAAAGGAAAACACTTTTTTTACACATAAGACCCCTGAGATGAATTTACCCGATGCTTCATTATATCTGATTCTGACTCAGTGGAGGTAAATCTCAAAGATTCACAGCTGTCAATCATCATCATTGATGTAAATGTTCATGCGATGCTGTGATGCTGAAGCCTAAAGAGTGTGACCGATGTGAATCAAGACGTTTGGCATCTGTGTTCATCACACAATGTTCCCTCGCCCATCACATTCTCTCTCTCTCTTTGTTTGTTTGTCTTCCTCTTTCATTGTTGTCTCTCAATGTCGTAAGTCACAGAAACATCATCGAGACGTGGCACAGCGAGGGCCGTCTATCCAGCGTTCCTGTCTTTGAAGCCAAAGAACAGCCATGAATAATCGCCCTACAGAAACAAAGCTCTGGCGTGTCATCGCCGATAATTATTAATACACGCACTTCTATTTTGAAAGCCATCCCAGGCCTCTTTTGTTGGGCCGTGGAATGATATCCATCAATATGTTTTTGTCTTGGTACCAGAGTGGGTTTAGTTAATGCTTAACGGCATGAGAGGGGCTCGGAGAGGCCTGCGCTATTACGACACTTCCAAAAACTCCTTGATTCCTCCTGCAACCGCATTCCTGCATAGCACCAGACAAAAGGAACAAAAGCACCCGTTAAGGATGTCACCCATGTGACCTCTGACCCGGGTGACCCTGAGCTCATGTGGGTGTGTGTTACAGTTCACAGATGTGTCTCTGCACATCTGAATAACTGATGTCTTCACATGATTTCTGAGTGTTTGAATTGAGCAATCGTAGCAAACATCAACAACACTTTCCATGGCTCTACATTACCTTCTTTTACAGGAACGACGTCTGAGGATGTGAAACCGAATCAATCATGCGTGTATGTAACATGTATGAGTCTCACTGCCCTACAAAAACAGATAGTTTTTCTCCATGTATTAAAGGTCTAGAGTGGGATATATAGCACCCACTGGTGGTGAGTTGAGAATTACAACCAATTTCTCAGTCCAAACACGACGGTGGGCACCACAGTACACAAAGATGTCGTCCGATGAGACAACATGTCTTCCAAGGGGCAATCTTCAGGTCTCTCTCGTGAAACCAACACGGAAGTGACTGAAACTGCAATTCATTGACTGGCCACTAGAGGCTGGCTCCAAAACTTTACAACCCATCCGTTTAGATTAGATTAAGCCTTAATATTATGCATAATTAAGGTCGTGGTTTGTTTCAGCAACCTGACACATATTTATCAGCTCCACCCACATCATGCCTCTTTGTCCATTTTCGATTATCCAGGAGTGACCCGCGATGACGCTATGTCAAGATGGCGATGACCGGCTCTGCCTACTTTAGGCTTCATTTTCACACTTTACAAACCTACAGGTGACGTCACGGACACCACGTCCATATTTTACACCGTCTATGGTGTCTTCTCAGTTTGACGCAGGGAAGAGATCATGAGTGCGTTAGAAAGAGTCATGTCTTATTTAATACAGGAAATATAGGGTCTGTGGATTTTAAGTATGAAAAAAAGGATAAAGTCAGGACCTGTGTTAATATTCTAAAGACTGTCCAGTAGGATGCGCGGTACTAAGGCTTTCAGCGGAGATACTCATAGATGAAGATTCTTTCCAGCAGAGAGACGTTGGAGAGAAAGATGGTCTAAAAATCACCCCGAGGAGGTTTCTTTGACTCGGATCAGCGTGTAAGTAACATTGGTTTTTATGTCTGTAAGAACCAAAATTTGTTGTTGTTGTTGTTGTAATATTAGCTTGAGCGTCATTGTTTATCAGGAACCAGTGTGCTGCTTGTCATTTTCCCCCCAGAAATGATTATTTAAACATAATTCTTTAGTGCAGTGGAAGCGCTTTGGCTGATTTCGGACATAGCAAAAGGGGGTCAATGCGAAGGGTCAATTAGGCACAATCAAAATCAATATGACACTGATGCAAGAGCTCATCTCAAGATGATATTTGAAGGAGTTGTTTTTGATGAAATTGTCAACTTAGTTGTCTCAGAGGTTTCTATTGGTATTGTTCAGAAGAATCAAAAGAGAATCAAAGGAGAGTGTAATTGTTGAATCACATGAAGAATATTGAGGTGTAAATGAATGTAGATTATAGAGGTCAAATAATCTGAAGATTCAGATGTCAGTTGGTGATCGTTTTACGATTCTGCAAGATTTCCCCTTCTTCATTGATGAAGTAAAACCATGCGTCATGTCAAGTATGAAAGTATTGTTTCTATTAGTTTGATCAATGTTTAAAGGGGACACAGAGGTTTTTGGTATTTCTCAGATTCCGGGACAGTGACTCAAGCGTTAGGCTCTGTTTGTTTTTGGCTCTATGTCGAATGAAAAACATGACGGCTGGATGTCTTGCAGGTTTTCTTGTCCGTCATGATGCAGGCTTTTTCAGACAGTGACTGTGACTAAATGTTTTGTCTGACTGATGTTCTCGTGTCAAAATCTTGGAATTTGTTGAAGAGCAAACAAGTGCATGCAACGCTAAATAATTAACAGATAGATGGTTAATAAAGACGAATGGTTTACTAGTCAGGTTGATGTTGAAAGTCACACAGGTTTGGAATGACATGATGGTGAATAAATGAGGAACAAATTTGGATTTTTGAGGGAACTATCCCTTTAGTAGGAGTTTTGACCAGATCTTTGAATACAATGCCGTCTTTCTGAACAACTAAACCAGGTTTAAGACCACCACCAACACCCCAGCCAGGATTAATTTGTTTTTTTTTTCTCACCAGTGAAAAGTGTATTTCAGAACGAGACGTTTGCTTTGCATTTCTCAGGGCCGGGAAGGTTGAGGTGTAAACACTGACGGGATAATTGTAGGCTAACATCTCATCTTTTCATAAACTCAGCACGAAAAATGTTGATTTATTTTACATGGCTGACCCAAACTTACAATTTTTAAACCTGAGAAAATGTCATTGCTTTTGGAGCGCCGCACAAGCTTTGGCCACGAGCCTCTACTGACCTTGAGCCAGTGGGGACCACACACATCACTCATCCTGGCGTGAGTCCTCTGACCTCAGACAAGTGTAGAGAACAGTGACGAGAGCTGAAAGCTCACTGGACACCAGAATATCTTCCCTAGGCTTGACCAACAGCGATGCCCACGATTCATTTAAAGGAACAGTTTGGCTGGAAATGACGTTTTTATCCATTTTACTTTACATGAATCTACAGTAGGCCTACATAAAAGCACTCCTTGTCCACACTAGCGTTTTCAAGCGTTTCCCAAATTTTGCTCATCCTAAAACGCCTAAAAATGATAAACTCCCTGAAAGACTGCATGTTTGTAAAGATACAGCAATTTTAATCAGGCGTTTAATTATGTAAAAATATTTTGAGCTAAGAAAATACAATGGGCTTGTACGACAAGATGGCGCGGGTGAGCTTTTTCAACACCAGAGTCGGCAGACTTATTTCTGATCGTTTAACAATATCTAGTTGTTTTGTCTTAACGAAGTGCTCAGCAATGAAAGAGGATATGTCATATCGCTGATATATTACTTTCTTCTTTTTAATCGGATAAACAGCCGGCCAAAATTCCTCCTTTTCCCAGACAGTGTTATACAACCGTAAATTACTCTGCCGACTCTGTCTCACCTGAGCCATCTTGTGCAGCTAGCGAATGGAACGCTGTGACAATGGTGTTCTCAAGATATGTTTTTGAACCCTAAAATAATATGTTTAAAATAAAAATGCACATTTGTAAAGTGACACATGATGCAAAGGACAAAGGTAATGAATTTTTCCTATATACATCTTATGGTGTGTCCCAAAAGGGTTTTATAACTATTATTACGAATGCAAAACGTATGCTATGAACGAATGCTATTCGAAGGTATTACGTATTTAACTAAAATGTGAAATAGTTTGAAATCTACTTCATCAAGCACACACTTCTTATAAGTATTCTTATTGTTATTGTTAGCTCATTGACAAAATGTTAAATGCTCAGTTATAAGTTGCTAAATAAATACATGTAAATGTTGTTTACTGCAACATTCTGACAAAGCTAAAATCTTCACATGTGTCGTTATGACCTGCGGTGCTTTCTTTGATGGCAGTGCGTAGCGGGCATAAGAAATGTCATTAGGAAACCATTTCTCCTCACTTTGACGGCAGGATTTATGATGTGCTAAGTGCAACGCTTACACTAGGGGTTGCAGACCTCCTCTTCAAGAACCCCTAATCTCTCAACAAAAGAGAGTAAACAAGGGATGTCTTTTGGAATATGTGACTTTTTTCCGGCGTGGCGGCCAGCACCAGTTTAGTTCTTCCAGTCCTGCTAGGGACACATTTAAATGAGCTGCGGTCGCAGTTTCTTCACACACGTGGTAGATTCATGGAGATTCCTCTTTTCTCCTCGCCTGGCTTCCCCTCGGCCCGATCAGGCTCAAGAGAACCACATGCCAGGGTCACTCCTCTCCTCTCCCACCCTGCCAAACCAGAGCCATAATTGTGCTTTTGTTTCAGGCGCTGCCCTAGTAATAAAGAAGAGAGAAGCCTTGGAAAGGTCAACAGAAAGAAGAAATGGGTTCTGGAAGGTAAAATATTCTGTCATCTTTTATTCAGATTCAGGTTGAATCAAGCCTCTATGACTGTCATCGATAGTATGTACTGTACAATAAAAGTTGTCAAGATAGGTCACTAGTGAGTTGGGAATGGTATATCAATTCCAATTCTGAATCAAAAGGTTCAACTTGGTTGATATCTACTGTAAATGATTAACTTCCACTATGGAATCCAAATTGGGAGTCGATAAGAACCAGAATCGATAAGTGGAATCGCAGAAATTCAAACGATACTCATGAGGATTTGTAATGGAGCATCAGAATGCTCATACACTGAAGAAAGGTTTCCTTTAGCAGGGCCTCCTGGTTCAAACCACGGATTGTAGAACACGCTGGAAAAGTCAACCATGAGGACGGACCCGATGGGACCATGTTAACAGCGGTGAGTAATTATGGCGTGCTGAAGCTTCTTCAGAATTTCCTCCATAATCTGGTTTATGAAGGATGAAAGAGGTCTCTAGTCTCTTCCAACGACTGATGATTAACATGAAATATTCACTCACAAGAAACTCCCTAATGTCACAAATTTAATACATCTGAGAAAAGCCTTTCCCGGGGCATCCAGCATTTCCAGAATCAAGTGGGAAGGAAATGAAATAAATGAAACTAAACATTTTAAAATAATAACCTAAACAAAAACGGCTTGGCATATTGGACAAAAACCATGTCATTGTTGTTGCAATGGTAACATTTGTCTTTTAACTTCAGTCTGAGTATCATTTATTATGCCCGCTATGTAATGTGTTATGTTCTGCTGTGTGCACACAGGAATTGTGGGAAATCTTCGGCAGTGCCATCCGACCACGTCTTTGTCTTCAATGCCGGAGGAAAATGTCATCGCTCAGAGGTTTGCTCTTTAAAAGCTCTGTGAGTTTTTGGTTGTTTCAAATATGTTTCAACTTTTTCTCAGATGATTTTATGCAAAGGGCGAGTAAAAGTAGACACAAATAAGACGACTGTTGACAAAGACTATAGACCTATAAATTATAGCAAAACTCGTTGGGTCTTGGAAGTATTTTAAAAATATACATTAGATAGTTTTAATATTTTTGAGATATATACTGGATGATTGAAAATGTATTTAGAGAAATCCTGATGTTTTCATATTGTCTATCGTGTAACTCTGGGACCATTGGAAGTTGATAATGCGCATGAGTTTGCACGGAATCCCAACACTCGTTGGAATGAGAATATCCACCCCAAACCACTGATCTTAGATCTGTCTATGTTTTCCCAGTCTCTCGTGCTGTTCCCGTAACCCACTGGCTCCCGGCTCCAACAAAACCCTGTAACTGTGACTCCTGGAAGCTTGTGGCTATTTCTGTTGTGATGGACAACCTGACGGACAATAATCTGTCCAGAACTCGACTTTTGGAGAGCAGAGTTCATTCGTGCTGAGCGGATTCCCAGCGGCTCTTGCCAGCATCCGTCGTGAACGAGTTGAAAACAGTGACTCCGATATGTGATCCAACGCAGTGAGTGCACGGTTTGTGCATTTGTTAAACCAAATTTATTTACTCGGGGAAGGCTAATGGGGCGTTATTATATCTGTCAGTTTCTTGTTGCACGGCATACATTAGCCCGGGCTTCTTGTAAGAGGGCCTCAATTATAGTCGTGTCTATACAGGGTCAGTAAGAAAAGACAGACAGATGTCTTCCTGATCAAACCGTGCTTATCCGAGTGAGTCCCATTGACTTGATGCATTGGTGTGTTTAAACCACGTATTGTACGCTTGGCTCGCGTAGACAAATGTCTACATTGGGGCTTTCAACTGGGAGTTTGATGAAGTTTATTACAAATCAATTATATTCTAATGGCTGACAAAAACGAATGGGGCTCTCATATTGATGTAGTTGGCAAACGTATCCAAACAAAGTGCTATTAAGCTTTACATAGATCAATACAAATGGAGGCCGGTGAACCCTATAAATATTGTATTTTATGTTCATTCTGTTTGCTTAGCTTTGTGAATTAGCCGCAGTTGATCTTTAACACAGCAGGATCTTTTTGCTTCTACAGACTTAGATCGGTTGAATTGAATGCTAAAGGAACATTTCTTTTTGACCAAGTGAGTGCACTTGTGGCTTTCAATAGTCTTAAAACCCAGGAGCTGAAGAATTTACCTCAGACAAACAACAAGGCCGAACGACTACAAAACAAGTTAGTGTCTTTTAATGCGAAGCAAACACCAGGGATTTGTTTGGCCGACCTTGCGTACTAGTGTTCTCTCTGTATGTTTATTTTTGTGTTTTTTATTTGTTTCAGGCATTTTCCTGTGAGTCCTCCCACCAGAAGATGCTTGAAAGGGTGATCCCACCAAAATGCAAATTACTACAGAGTTGCTGTTTTTCTTGCACATGTCTTATGGGGCCCTCAGATCATAACAGAGGAGATGAAAACTATTATAGAGTTTCCCAGTGTAGAAGCATGTGGTTTCCATGACTGAGGCGGTTAATGAGTTGGTAAACAGTGTTTCGGAAGCAACTTTGTACGACTACAGTCAAACTACTCTTTGATAAAGTAGTTAGATACACTAGAGTGCAGTGAAAGATACCAACCCACATTGAAATTAAAAGAATAAGCGAGGGGTCACTGCAAGTCAAGGATCTGGTTTTTTGACGTTTTTGGGAAGGGTTTATGTTTCACACTATGCACATGTGACACGTAGTTAAAGATATTTGTGTCTTTAGCCGCTTTCCCTCCAACTCAAACGCCGTTGACCCTGTCTGTGGTTTCTTCCTGTCACTCTCAGAACAGAACAATATTTTCCCGATTAATTAATTTCGGCCAGCAGAAGTTCTCTAAAGCATATAAATATCACAAAATGTCTCCTTTATTGCAACCACAAGGGATGTTGGGATTGTCCAAGACACACAACCTTCCTGGAGAGGTCAAACACCAGCCCTATTTTCTGCTCTGGTGGGCAGGGAAAGCGGTGGTGACCATCGGAATGTTCTGGATTCAGCTTTGTGTTTGAGCTTTGCTGATACCCTTTTCCCCATCACAGCACCACCAGCCCCCGCCGGTTTGGCCCATGATCCCCAGAACTGGTGGCTTGATGCCCTGGCACGTGCTCTGAATACACCCCCGCTCTCTCCGGGCTGGTGTGTGCAACTTCCGGAAAACATCAATTTAAATGTAATCTGTGGATTTACAAGCGCATCTGATAAAGGTTTGTGTTCTTGGCACTGACCCCTGACGGTGGAAGTTCTCATTTTTTTACGGCCTCCTTGTTCTCTTTTCTTGAAAGGACTGGGAATGGATTACTGGAGATGCACAGGGTCCAATTAAAACTCCTTGTTTTTCCCATGGCTTCCGGACGTTCGTAAAGGTCTTCCACTACCAAAGATTACCAGGTCAGAAGTTAAAGGCCAATCCCAGTGAGGGCAGAGACACGCCTAAGCAGGTGTTGACCTGAAAAATCCTCACCGTTTTAATGATCCTTGCGCTCATCCGAATAACAAAAAAATGTGTTCCCATTCACTTGTTTTAGCCCGTGGGGAAACCTCCCTTTCTTCTAAGCCTGGCTAAGTTAGCTTTGTTTCCTAAAGCTGCACTTTAAGGGGATTAATCTGTGAGCCAAATTTACCACCAGCCTGGTGGACGATTGATTCCTGCGCAACAATTAAAATTCCGGCATTTGGCGTTCCAGATATTCACGAGAGGCGAATACCACAGGTTGGCACTGACTGGGCGACAGTGGCGTTGTATCTTAACATGAGGGTGTTATTTTAATGGGAAAGAGATGGTAATTCACCCGGTCAACGCACAAACACAAAGCAGATATAATGAGGTGAACCAAATGCTGGCAGGCGTCCATTCTCACAATCAAAGTCTGACTGCCGAACAGAAGCATTCAATAATGTCACTGGCGGCAAATCTCCTCCCAAATGACACTCACTTTATGATGTGTTGTCTAATATAGTCTGGGCTGTTTTTCATTTTTAATTGGTTAGCTGTGGAATATTGTTGCAACAGGAAGGTTTAGTTTTAAGTCAAAGAAAAGTTGTGGGATTGTGACCTTTTTTATGTCACTATAGTGAGAAACATGTAAATTTGTGATGTAGACCTTGATACCCATGGTCTATCATTCTTCCTTTTTTATTTTATTGCAGAGGATCCTCTTGTCCCTATATTGTCAAATCATACGATAACATGAATTATTAGGCTTTATTCATGTTATCAAGGAATTTTCCCCAAAACTAAGGAGTGAGAAAGTCAATGGTGTATTTTCTCATGGCTGTGTCTGTCACCTCCAGGAAAAACTCTCTGGCCTGTCACCAAACCAACAGAATGTATGCGGCCACCTAAAGTTCCAGAGTTTCCTGTTTACAGCAGCGTGTGAGAGACACGTTCTTGGTTTGCGTTTTCAAGACATGCTTCAAATTCTTCATGAGCACCTCTCCTATATACATGTACATTAGTGCGGGCCAACCTCAGCGTCACAACATCGAGTTCCCCAAAGTGTGCTGGCAGTTTTTACAGGAAGTGTGCTGGACGGATGAAACCGCTGAACAGCGCTCTCGTATAGTAGCCCGTCAGAAACATGAATTATGAAATGCGCATTCACTGGGAAAAGAAGAAAACCGCAAAGACAGATCAAGATGATGTGGTAAACAGGGTAAACGCTGGGCAGGAGTGACAGCACATGAGCGATTCATTCTTTTTTTTAAGTCAGCCGTAGTACTGTTGTTTTCCGTTCATCTCTGAACTCTGTGGAAAGTCGTTTTTCCTTTGTTTTTCACAGCAGGATGACGTGTCTGTCAGTTTCTCTTTCACCAAACAAACTACAACAACTCCGATCTACACTATATCTGAAATACATATGGAGGCCCAAGACACAATCTTCTATCAGATGCTATACGGCTTCTGCACATGAACAACTCAAATAATGATTCACAATGATTCATTACTGCATTAAATTTAAAATGGGTTTGTTCCGGTGGTAAACACATGTCTCCATGGTTTGCTTAACAATTGCAAGGAATTGCCAGGGAGCTCTTTTCCAGGCCAACCTTCACATTACACATCGCTCCGGAGAGAAGACATTAAAGAAACAACTGAAGACACACTTGTCTACACTCACCTGATTTACACCTAAATGTGCTTTTCCACAATCAAATAATCACCGTCCAGAGGAGAAAAAATCAGTCACAGTGGAGGATGAAAATCTTCAATTTTCGCGTTTTGAGAATAATGGCGCGCAGTATGAATAACTTCATGGGAATCTATTGTTTTTGTTCTAGCGCATTATTGAGATGAACATTTACTTCGTTTTTTCATGTTCAGTGTCTAAACACTTTACTCTGTTATTATGTATTTAAAAAATAAAATGTCGCCATATTTCCCTAGTTTGAATATTGTAAGGAGTCTTTGAACTTGCTGTCTTTCTATGTAAACGACTTTAAAGTCCCAGTGAATTTAAAAATGACAATTCTTATTTTTTCATGAAATATCACAGCGTTTATAGTAAATAGCTCATCAATGTGGGTCATTTTCTTTTTAAAATTCTTCTACACTAATAATCTTCAGTTCAGATCTGAAAATACACTTCCGCCCTGTAATGACTATCCATCTGAAATGATGTAAATTAGACGGTTTGGGCGGAGCATCCGTTAACTCCTCCCCTTCAACTGTCAGTCTGCTGCTAGTTTCATTTCAAAATCAATGCAAGAGCTGTTTTTACAAATCCAATCAATTCGCAGTGAAAAACGCAAGCCACGCCCACTATTTTTCTCATTCGAAATTCCGTTTCACAAATGTGTCCGAATACGGAAGTAAAACCGATCATCAGCTTCCCATTCATGGGGACTTTAATTAGAGACTTTTCTTTATTTACTAATGTTCTGTTTGCATGACAGATTTAAGTCAAGTATGCTCTACAGACTAAGTTTAGCACACATTTTGTAAAATCTGTTTAGACTATTACTTGACTTGTGTTCTGTATCTTTCCAGAAATTGCACCCAAAGATGCACAAGGTTATTTTCAGGTAAAATGTGAACATTGTGTTGGTGGAAGTTGGAATATTTGTAATCGATAATTAGTGGCCTTATTCAAACACGAAATTAAATCTGTGGGCTTATTTCTTTCAGTCCTTATAGTGAAATAAACAAAAGCTGAAGCATATGTAACATTTCCAACAGTGCACAAAATGATCTAACATCTGGATCCTACTCCTCTGTCTGTGGATGCATTCAATGCCAAGTGGGTTATCTGTGGACCAAACCAGAAATATTTTCTGTTAGAGTGAAAAAGAGGCAATGCTGAGCCACATGTAGACAGATGATTTGTGTTTGTTCCGTTCCTGCAACACTCTCACCACATATATTTTATACATTCATAGAAAAACTGAAACACGGCTTTGTTATCCCACAACACACAACGCCTTAGAACATGAGCAACATTTGTGAAGTATTTGTGGTTCTACCAACATTTCCAGGTTGAAACTAATCTGAGATGATTACTAGAACACAAATGTACCATTTCATTTGATATCATCTTTGTTTTATCAAATTATGATATAATATTATCATTCGCTTCTCCAAAAACCACCACAACCACCAAATGCTTCATACAGAAAAAATATAAATAATCTCTTGAAATATTCATCTGTAAAAAACACCATTTTAACAGTATAAACCTTTTATATGTTTCAGACAGGGCTGGACTAGGACCCAAAAGTGACGCTGGAAACTCCTGTTCCTGCCCACCGCCCATCTGCCCACCGCCCGTCTGCCCACCGCCCATCTGCCCACCAGGAAAATGTCCAGTATGCCCGATAATCAATCCAGCCCTGTTCACAGGTTATTTATGATCATTATCGGTTTTTTACTTTTCATGTTTCTCCTGCTAAGAGGTCAAAGCTACAGTGACTTCATTTCTTAATAAAACTAATTATTTGGAAATTGTAGATTAATTTGGTTAATAAAAATACAGATTTTTTATGACTGTGGTTGGCTTTGTGAGACCAGTTATATTGCACTTAAGCTTTTTTTGTTGTCCTTGTTGTTCCAATTGCTTCCATTCTTAACCGCATTTTTAAATCTCTTTGAATTAAAGCGTCTGCTTAATGACTAAATGTAAAAACGGACTGTGATGTTGGTATACCTGTAATGTGCATCATTTTTTTTAAACACCTTTCATTGGTCTGTTTCATGGGTACATTACCCATGAGAACGATTGTTTTTTTTTCATTTTATTATATTGCCCAGGAACTTGATGGTGTTAAGGTTCATTTGACCTCAAAACTAGTATTCGGAGATTTTGATTATTTTGGTCAACCCTATCAATGGCTCAAATCTACACGCAGCAAGCAATCCAACCACTCATCAGAAATGTAGACGGCATCACAATATTCGAGTTATCAACCAATCACTGCAATTCAAAGTAGCCAAGATGTTGCGAAATTGTCCTCCGCCCCCTTGGGCTAAAGATTAAAGTTTAGACAGTGAAGAGGACATTGTGAGCCGCGGAAAGATCCAAATGCGTTTTGTAACTTGCTGAGTGCATGCAGAAGTGAAAATGGAGGGGATAAGCCACAAATTATGGTTTCTTGTGTGAGGTAACACAGTGATCCATAGAACTGGAACCGAGTCAGGAAGTTTCTGTTCCTGTCTACAAAGGTGTCACAAAGTCTTTCCACATATGCAGCTTGAAGTTTAAAGTTGAGATCTCACATGGGTAACTTCTTCACTGGGTTGATTTACCGCCACAGTTCTATGTGGCTTTCATTTACTCACATGCCCCTCAGTGCTTGGCAGGGAAACCCTTAATAATATAATGTTTCCCTCTGCGTGAGGCAAGGGGCAATTCAGTGCCTTGTTGAAGTTGAAAGTGTGCCCAGTCGCAGATCTATTGTGCAATCCGCTGGCCTGGTACACGTCCACTAGCGTGCGCTTACCGGGTGATCCAAACGCTTTTGAACTCCCTGCTGAGCTATTGGGGGAACGGCGTGTAGCGTGAGTTTCTACGTGTGGTCAGTTTTGTTTGGGTATCCAGTCGCAGCTGTAACGTGGATTCCCAGACATCTTAGCCTCCTGCGGTCGGACCATCACCCAAAGGTGTTCGATGCTCTTGGCGGTCACGGTCGGGCGATGAGCCTTGTGGTTCTGCTATGCTCGTGGGGTTAGAGTGGCTGCATTTAGATTTGTGGCTATCTGCACTAGCTTTTCTTGGACCCTCGCTACTGTGCATACTGGCATGGTGGGGATCTTTCTGATGAGAAAGCATCTGACGGCTGCCAGGATATAACAGGATAGCCCTAAGAAACCACTGCAAATAGATTTAGCTGCCTGAGTCCATTTCGGAGAGAATGAGCTAGGTCAGACAAATGCTGCTGCGAGACTTTCTCTTATCAAATTTTATATCAAATACAAGGTTATATTGGCTCTATATGCGTAAAGGCATTACAGCAAAACTCCATGTCTTTTGGAAAAAACCTGCCTCCTTTGCAGGGTCGTGGAAGGGCGGGAGTCTGGTGGAGATGGTGGTCTAGTGGGTTAAACCACTGAACTGGTAATCAGAAGGTTGCTGGTTCGATCCCAGCAGCCACCACCAGTGTGTCCTTGAGCAAGACACTTTACTCCATGTTGCTTCAGGGGGATTGTCCCTGTAATAAGTGCACTGTAAGTCGCTTTGGATAAAAGCGTCTGCCAAATGACTAAATGTAAATGTAAAATGAGTCTATACTTCTAATACGTGTTGGTCATGCATTGTCCTAACTAGAATTACTTTTTCTGTTCTTTTAAGGTAAAATAATGCAAGTCACCCTGTTTCAGGATCAGAAGAACTTCTGTATGGACTCTGAAAGCACATCCACCTGTTTGCCTCAGTCAGCAAAGGTTACGCAATGTGACATAATGAGGGAACGACATCAAGTCGGAAACCGCATGGGAAGGTGTTCTTCCTTGGCCACCATTATGGAATTCCTTGAGTGGAGTGTGGCAGCCCACATGGGGGAAATACAGTTGCCGTAGTGGCCGGATGGTTGCCATGGTGGTAGGAATCAGAGCGATGACTGCGAGGCAGCCTCTACGTAAACAGAAAGAGTGACTCATGGCTAGACGCATGGATGTCTTCTGTATAGATCTGTCCTTCATGGGCACATGACTTCTGCACCCTTTCCCAATAGCTGCAGATCTTACCCCTCTACAGACCAAACCAGACCTGACCACGGGCACTGCTCCACGCACATGCAGGAACTAAAAAAGGAAGCCTTAAGTTCTTTCTCATCTGCCCGGGCAGACATTAGACATTATTTGAGCGGAATAAATCGCCCACCGCAGTCTTGGTTCCTCATTCGGGATAGCGGCAGGTTTTCATTTTGACCAGCTGACTTTGGCCCAGGCTTGGATGTCTAGAAACCATTTATGGAAACATCTTGGAAATGTGAAAAATCACCTAATGCTATAAAAATGATCACCATTAATTTTTAAGGGTAAATTTAGAAAAGAGATGATGTAGGAAATGTCTGTGGCTTTAAGGTAGATGATCGTCACATATGTCAAGATTATTTTATAATAACTAATTTATTGTGTTATTTAAATTGTCTATATACCCTCATTTTTTAAAGGTTTTAAATACAGCATTGAGACCTCCATTATGTCTAAGCTATGATACTTATGCTGGGAGATAAGATATCTGAAAAATTGTAAAAGCAAGATCATTCCTACAATACATTCTCAAAAGATTTGAAATGTGTTATGTGAAGTCAAGTTACTTTTAATGTATATGTATTATTATTATTTGAAAACGAACAATAATATTTGACGTCTACTCTAACGTTGACTTTGTGAGAGTCGTCACGTGCTTCGCCTCCTTGGCTATAACAGCGTGGTCATTGTCGCACCTGTCAGTCTTCATTCACCTGTTTGCTCGAACCATAGAAGGATTGGCCGCAAACCTGCGATCTGCCCAACCTCACGACGATTCATGAGGGATGTTGATGTGTGAGTCTGTTTCTCATGGTCCATTTTGTGACGTTCCGTTGGCGTGTCGGTTTTTACGCCTTTAATAAGCTGGAGATAATGATTCGTTTCTGCTCGAGCGTTTATTGTCGCGAGGGCCTTTCAACTAGCTTGAATGCGCTTCTATGTGGTTTCTGAGGTGCTTTGATTGGTTGCGTGTTGCTGGGACGTTTTAATTGGTCGTTTGAGCGTTGCTTTGCGGTTGCTGGGGCGTAAAGAGTGTTTAGCAATGGCAGTGATGGGGCATTCGGGTGGTCGATAAATTGCGTTGCTATGCTGTTGCCAAGGTGTTATGGTGGTACACAAATTTCCTTTATTTGCTTGAGTGTTCTGAGTTTGGTTGCTTCGTGGTTTTAATGTCTTTTGTCTCTTTCACAAAGTGTCACGTGACAAGACAGAGTTACAGGTTTGTTTCAATCACAAACTGAACGTTTGAAAACTAGTAAGTGATACTTGACACCCCTAATAAGCAATAATGGAAAGATGTAATGCAAATGTGAAATGTATTAACATGATAAAAAAGATCAGGTGTTGATGAGGCCCAAAACACTAGATGTCAGTGTTGAGTCTCAGTCTCACCTTCAAAAAGCTCATTTACACCTCAGCCGTGTTCTCCAAAAGTGAAATTTGGTCAAACCTTTAGAATCCATTCTTTCAGAGAGTAAACCTTTGATCTTAAGGTTACCAGCTTGTATGTTTATTACAGTACACCATACCTCCATTCATTTGTAGTTTCTGCCGGATAAATGTGCTCTTTTTTGTTTATAATGGTTGGAGAACAGTCAAGGGGGCACACGTTGTGTTTAATGGATGGATAGATATAGTTTATGTGTCCGTTTGAAAGATTGATCACAGCGTAGGAGGTTCCTACAGAATGCCTGGAATCTAATCTATGGCAGGACTGGACAATATTATTGGCTTGACCTTCCACTGTCAGTGTTTTACACAAATACACACAAAGATTTGGGGCATTCAGTCATGGACCTCTGTGGTGTTGTTGAACCTTATCCTTAAATCACTGTGTTCTTTAGAATTTAAATGAAAAAACTAATCCTTTAACTATGATTTGGTGGAACTGAACAAATGAGATTATCATGACACCACTTGTTATTGTGATACATATTAAGCTTGTGAAGTAATGAAATATGTAAAATCTTTATAGTGTTAGTTAGCTGCTTTTTAGTTGAGTTATTACGGCACAAACCAACGACAAACCAGTTGTATATTAATTGGAATGCACAATAAAAAAACATGATTTTTGGAACCAAACTCTTCATTTTTAGTGCAATGTAGCAACTTGTTAGCCACCACCTTTTTAAAGACATGTTTAAAATCCCCAGTGTGGTGTTACTGTGTTTTTAGGTCGTAAAATAAAGTGTATAAATATCTTGAGCTTGTGGTTACTAAAAGCCCCAAAAAATACAAATAAAAAAACTTCAGCTATGTGCTAAAATGCTAACTCATTTCCAGGTTTTTGCCTAGAAAACTATGTCATGACATCATAAGGCTTTGTTAAAACTGTGTAAGTTGGATTGAATGTTTCACAGTCCACTATCATTATACACAAAACAGCATTTCATACATCTTTTAATGATTTTTCTTGTATGTTTTACAAAAATTCATAGATGCTTGGTGGACTCCTCTTTAAAGGGATCCTAACATGCTTGTCTTGTTTTGTTTACATACACTTCTGTTTCTTCCTTGTATCTTTAAACCTTAAACCCCTAAAGATCTCTTCATCATCACTGGGTCCTTCAGACCGAAAACCCTATAAACCAGATGAACACATCAGTCAAGTGACTCTCATCCGATGGGATCTTTGTGCATTTCTATCTGTTTGGATCTCCGGCGATGGCAAAAGCTTAAGTGCAAAAACGAAAGTTCTTTGAGATATCGTTCAAACACGGTACATGTTTTGTGGTTTTGGTCAATTGTTTCCTTCCTGTAAACAAAATTTGGCCAACATGTTCACTTCCAGAGTAGAGCAAGAATTCATGCGTGTTGGATAAGCGTCTGTGTTAGCATTTCTTTCTACACATTTGCGTATATATCGAAGATCTGTAAGTTTAAATATCAAATATTCAATTTTTTTTAGCAAAACTTGTTCCACGACACCTGTGATCTCCAACAACTAGCTACGATCTAAACAAGTGTTTTTAGAGAGAATGTTGTTGTAAGGTCCCCCTGACTCTATAAAGACGTTTCTGGGTGTAGCGGCAGCTCCTCGTCACGCAGGAAATGGTGATTACGCTCTGGTTTGTGGAATAGCAATTATGTGAACAGTGACCTGTAATCTGTGGGTTTCCATGATATGATGTGTGTGTGTTTGTGGAGGGACGCAAAAGATGGAAACACTTAAGATTTTTTTCTGCTTGGGTGAAGCAGTGGTCCATGACACATTTGAGACCTTCATATTTCCTGCGGCACTTTTCAAATGTTCAAAAATGGCATTGATATGTTATATTTGCATACGGACCCCAGCGAGAATCCGAACACACCGCACGGTTAAACTTCCAAGTATAAAACAAATTATATTAATAATAGACATTTCTTTAGTCTCTTATAAAAATGCATACTAGGATTTACGGCTGCAAGATAACTAATCGCGATACCACTAAATCCTATTGGAATCGAGTTACCTGCGAAATGCATAATGTCAATTTTTTTTTTTTAAAACGTAGCTTGTCTGTGAAGCACGGCTCTGGGATCAGTAGGAAATGCTGCTCGATCTAAAAACAATGCGAGTTTGAGTCGGTAATAATGTGCGTTTGAAAAAGCAACAACCATCAAACATGAGCATTATAAATATACTCTATTATCATAAAAATACCTGATGAGGCTTGAGTTACATTGATAAAAATAGCCATTTCCTAGATTCTAGAACGCGTCATGGTCTTCTTCTGCAGTGCGTATTAGGAGTTTCTGCTCGAGAGCGCCCTCTGGCTTTCGGATGAAGAAGTATTTTCCTGTACTTCACTCAGAAACTGTGCAGAAACCACGTGATATTTATCGTCGGTTTATCGTGGCAGCTCTACTAGGATTGATTTTGCGGTGAAAAGCTGCTTGATTTCAATATTTGCAATCTGCAATATTTCGCAATATTGTCTAGCCGATGGATTAACGTAACAAATTAAAATAAAGAGACATACACTGAATTTTTTGTCATTATTGTAAATTGCGAATTTGTTTTTTTTACAACGACGCAGAACAATGCCTTTCTGTTGATGCTTGCTCTTTAGAAGATGCTCCCGCATTTCTACAAGCAATCTGTTAGATGTTGTTTGCAGGAGAAGTGTTTGACGGCCAGTAAAGTTCATCCTGACCCAATGACCCTGGTCAGGCACTGTGTTCTTCTAAAGTGTCTTCAGACAGGACATATTGAGTTTGTTGCCAAGCAAGGCGAGCTGGACTCTCGAGTGACTCACTATCTGGCGCAGCTTCAAACTTGGCTTTACAAACTTCCATTGTAACTTCCTGTCTTTAATCTGTGAGATCAATGAATTTAGCATATTTAATCAAAACCCCTGTAACACACACACAATAGTCTTTCTGATCTAAATCTCTGTTTTGAAAGGACTGTTTGATATGGGCAAATATCTAACCTGAGTGAGGCCTCTTGTTTAAGAAAGGTGCGCACCTGTGCATGCCAATGCCGCCCCTCCAACAAAACACGCTTCAGTTTCAAAGCCCTGAGTTTGATTCTTGTTCCTTGAACATTTTACAATTAATTAATCAAAATATGTTTTTTTCTGATGGTTTTTAATGCATGTTCATGCAGAAACCAATGCTAAAGTGCTCTTGGTGGTTGCTATGGGATCAGAGCGAAAAAAACAACCTGATGACCAAACGTTTTTGTGCACTGATAAATTGGAACATGTATTGAGTATATAGGTCTCTCTCTCTCTCTCTCTCTCTCTCTCTCTCTCTCTCTCTCTCTCTCTCTCTCTCTCTCTCTCTCTCTCTCTCTCTCTCTCTCTCTCTCTCTCTCTGTTTGTTCTGTTGAAGAGATGTTGGTCTCTGTTTGTCTTGTGGAGTGAAAATCTTGTAGTATTTGTGGATGCTCCCTGCCCACCGGACCCGACAGCTTGAGTCAACCCTGTGAATGTACCGGCTTGGCGTCTGCTATGATACGTCTGAACTGGGGCAATAAACAGAAACAGTTCTGGACCGGTGGAGCATGTGGAGCTGATAACATTTTCTAACTGGTAATCTTTAGTTTTTAAGTAGCTACGCAGGTCTCATAAAATGACCAAACATCTAAGTCACCGGAAAATAAAACTTCTGTCATCATTCATTTCTCCTCATGTGAAACACAAAAGAAGATATTTATCAAAACATTCTTCATAATATCTTCTATTGTGTTTTGTGTAGTTTCTTTTATCTTCTAAAGAAGACAGAGAGTAAAGTATTTTTTGTAGGGGGCAAGATCATGGGTAAAATAACCAACTCTGTTATTTTGCTCCAAATTTTAACCGCGATTAATAAACAAGTTTATTTTCTCAGTTCAGAACTTTAGTCGCTTCAGTTCATGTTTGTATGTGAATATGTTATAACTTCTTTGAACTTCTTCAACACCTTATTTCAAAGCACGCAATTAATCATCTAAACACTTGAATTTGACATTTCGCAAAACTTCCGACACTTGGGAATGAAACTTTGCTATTCCGTTTTTTTTATAAATCATTCCTATTGGTCACCCTTAATGTTTGTCGGATGGTTTAAATAAAAGTATGATAATATTAGAAATTTGTGCTTGCTTTTAAAACATTATCACAACGATTATGCTCAATTAATTGTGGGATGCATAAATGGTTATCACGATTAAATTGCGATGAATCGTTCAACCCTCATTTTTTCGTGTGTGTTATTATTTACATTTTCTCCGTGTGTTTGACAAGATCTTTTCCGCTCTGCTGCTCTTCTGTTCATCTGTATTTAGCAGTGCAGTTCATTTTGATGTAATGAGGAAACGTGCGCTGTGACTCGGCAGGAAACGGCCGGTGTGTTTAACATCCCAGTACTCCGTTCTGCTCTCATGACTCACGGCTTTCCTTGGCAAACGTGCTCGTGCAGTCAAACTGTGCGCTAACTGAACGTACCGCAGGAGGTTTCCCACAGACAGCAGGTGAAATAGACGGGAGGTTCTGGATTTTGACAAGAATGTTTGTTTTGTCTTTTCATGCTTTCTGTGTGTTTTAGTTCTTTTCAAATGTAAGGCTTGGCTTTCCAAGGAATGTTTGTTTTTTGCATTGCTGACGGTAAAGAAAGTATTCCTTCCCGTTAACCAATGTGTGATTCATTGTTGATGAACCGGTTGTTTGTTGATTCAAGATCTGGTATCAGAGTTTTAGAGTTATCTGTACTCTACTTACGAATTCAGTTTAAGTGAACGGTCCAGTGAGCCGAGGACAACCCCCAGTGCATGCTGGGTAATGGATGGACGCTCCTGAAGCCCACATAGTAAGATTATTCATGCATTTCAGATTGAATGTATTTTGAGCTGCGAAGGCTATATTTCAAAATGTAAGTAGCATAAGCTTAAATTATAAAGTAGAAAAAAGATCAAGGCCTGTTTAAGATACCTTGTTGACCAAATTGTTTTGCGTTACATCCTTAATAACATTTTATTAGAAACAACATTCATATTGTATTCTAATCGAAAAAAAGTGGTGTATAAGGTAGTCATTTATTAAAGGAAGTGCACTAAGAAGGGTCTGTCTGTGTAACATCAAACGGATGACTATGTATAAAAGCGTAAAGGTAAGATAGTGGGCTGATACTGCTTGATTTAGCTCTGAGCAGAACGAGGGTTTTCATAAGACCATGGATCTTGGATAATCTTCTGTGATCTAACGTCGCTTATTCGTGTCAGGTCTTTGGATCTTTCCGCCTAATGCCTGAAGATGTTTAGTAGGCTGAGACGGAAGATCCCATCCAACTTCACGTGAACAATAACTTCATCCGTTACAGAACGTTCATGACCTACGTGTGTTGATTTCCTCTCTCCGCCCGACCCAACAATGACGGAACGGTGACGAATGGCAGCGTTTAAAAGGTTTTAGACAGATTGTGTACGCTACAGTCTGCTGTTTAAATGTGTGACGGGACGTTTGCTAAACCCATTGTCCAGACAAATGGCTTCCTTTAGCTAAAGAACATGTAAGTATGCCGTGGAGACGTTCCTTAGGGTTCCTCAGCGTGATCTACGAGACTCTTCATCTTTTGTGACTTGCATGCTCCTTATTCTCTTTTTTGAGTGATTTGTGAAAAGTTTTGTTTTTACAGTTCAGAGCAATAGGAAATGCGGTCTGTTGAATTTTAGTTGATGCATGTTTGGTCTGACACAGCACAAATGATATGAGATTGAACCTTGGGCTTGCCGCTTGTGTTTGTACTGGCAGGATCGGAGGATGTTTTCCTTCACGAGTTTGCCCGCCACGCCGCGCCGATTCCACTCCCCGCCAAACTCACACGACCCGTTTCAGATCCGTTTGTTGTTCTGAGGCCTTTTGCCATGTATGTTTTATGATGTTTAGGAAATCATAATTTCGTTTTAACATTTATGGTCTGTCCCATAAAATATTTTTTTCTGGTTCAAACGTATAATGAGCAATTAAGCGATGTTGTTTTCTTGGCGAGCCTTCTGACCATATTTTTTGGCAAAAAAAAAAGACGCTTGTGCTCTTGATGACCTTACGCTTTATTCTCAAAAGAAAAGCAAATATAGGATATCGATCTTCTGCGACAGAGCTCTTATTGCTTTTTCAAATAAATTACAGATACTGATTTGCACGTTGTGACCCTGAGAAAGCGCTAGTAAATCAAGAATTGCGAAAGATGCATGTCTTTCTCTGAAAATCTGGTGTAAACTCTTGTTCTGTTTTAATATTCGCAGTGAACCCGGATCGCCCGACAGCATCTGTTGCCCGTGTGACGGTGACCTCTGACCCTGTGTACCGTGCCGTGAGAACTGTGTCCTGGCTAGCCCACTGAGGTCATCTCTTTCCTGCGATTGGTGCAGTTTGGTTCCTGCGTCCGCGGCCTGCGGTTTCGGTGGGTTTACTGCAGTCGGTCATGCGTACAGACATGAGAATCCTTTGTCGTGGTTTGGGTCACATGGCAGCGTGCATCTGTTTTCTTTTACTTCATGGGCTGAGAAGTTCAGAAACTTCACCTTCGGCCAACATTTAATTAAAAAAAGAAGTTTGCTTCAAAAATATTCTACTGCTGTTAATATAAACGAAGAAGTTTTAGTCGGATGCATGGAGGCCATATTGAGTGATCGCTACGCTGCAAAGATGATCGCTTGCGTTGAAGTTCATTCGGTATTTGTAAGATCATTGTCAGGACATCTCTGTCTTTGTCTGCGAGAATATGTGATGAATGATTTCATTGTTTTCCGCTCTGATTCTGTTTCGCCGCTGTAGAAGAAGTTCATTTTGTTCCGCTCATGTATGCAGGGTGAAGCCGAGGCTCAGAAGTGGCTAATATTTAACTAGCTGTAGAATCCATTAGGGTGGTGGTAGTGTTTGGTGAACGTTTTGTACTCTTTGACAAATATCTTTTGGCTGAATGTCCGCGCACACATTTTGCTTCTGGAGATTTTCGTACCAGAATAAAAACAGCACGGATTCCCAACCACTGGATAAAATCAGACCATGCTCCTTGTTTAAATGCATTTACAACAATATAGTTTTATCGTAAATACTCTCCAGAAAAAAGTGCTGTTATGCAGATTATTTCAATAGAACGACAACACAAAGTAAGCCAGGTGGTCAAGCCTCAAAACATGACGCAGAAGTCTTCCATGTTCACATCCTGGGGTTTGATTTTAAAATGAGCATTCATATAAACATACTTAGAATTGTGATTTATGTGGACACTCTACAGACTGTTTCTATGCACACACAGGATGACATCAAGTTTAATACATGAGCCCCCAGACCTTCTGAAGCCATAGTATTTAAGAGTAATAATGTAAAAGTGTAAGATGCTGTTAAATGAGACTCAAGCCCTATTCACACGGGATCAGTATTATCTGGGGACCTCGTGTGATTCATAAATGACTTCCCCACATCTGTATTTCATGTGATGCAATCGCACGAGATGATTTGACTCAAATTTACTGACGTATTTCCTGGATGTGATCGCAAATCTTTACGTATAGTTTGTATAGCCTATTGTTCTATGTTGTTTAATGATATATGAGCGTACCTGTCAGCATTTGAGACCCGCCATCGCGGGGATCTTCTGTCTGGTTCCTGGTCAAGGGTCTCAAATGCTGACAATGTCACAAGTGTTTCCATGATAAGTAAATAAACAGGAGACTCCTTGTCAAAACAACAGTTTTGGCAACGTAAGGAATGACCCAGGAACCAAAATAATATCAAAACTTTTCAAAACAGACTCCATTATTCGCAAACAGTGGATAAAACCTTGAAAAAAAGATCTATGAGCTACCAAATCACAGAAATTCAGATTCACACGGGACTAATATTATCACAGGACCTCGTGTTCGTCAAAATATGGTAGTTTATTTGTTGGGGAATTCTTACTTTGCGAATTAAAGACATGGCCGATTCGCACGGGATTAAGATTACAGACAATCTCTCCAATTATTACAAATGACCAGAGGCCTGATTCACAAAACATTCTTAAGAAGAAAATTCTTCTTAACTGCCATGTTTTTTCTTAAATTATAATATAAGACAAAAGTTGGGAATGTTACGTTTTCCTGAAAAAACTTCTTAAGACCATTCTTAATTTTTTTGTCAAGATTGGTCTGAAGAAGAATCCAAATTCTGGAAACAAAAGCTGTCGTAAATATCATCTTAAAATGAAGACGGCCTCACGGTTATCTTAAATCTCTAAAGGTTAAATGTTTAATACGTGTATTTGGTTGTTTCACATGTGACATGTATTGAGCCAGAATCATTTTCACGTTTACTTCCCATTAAGGAATATTTAATTTGATATAATAATAAGGTCTAACCCACTTTAGCTTTCATTATGAAACTGCTTTTTAAATTATTCTGGGACAGTGACCTGAAACGGGTCTTATGCCATAGTAACATACACATTTTTTTTAATAATTTTGTTATACTATTAGAAGTATATTTTTTAACGCTTGCTAACATAGGCTATTAGCTAACGTGTGATTTGTAAATGCTGTTAAACACATTACATGCTAATATATATATATAGGCTACATAGGAATGCTACTATAAAATGAATATAAATATAAAATGAATGCTACTTACACACATTAAGTTTATTGTATAGATAAACATAAACAGTTACCACACGAGCAAGCGAGTTAAATGATATTATTTTATTCTTGCGTCAAAAACTTTCTTAAGAACGTCCTATAATTTATCTTACGAAAGTTATTTTATTTTCTCTTAAGAACATTTTCGTGAATCCGGCCCCAGAGGTCTCCAGGTAATACCAGTTACCAATCCAGTGCAAATACGGCTATAGACACGAGAGCGAGTAAATGATGCCGCAAGTGTTTTTTACTCTTTGAAACTTTTGAAAATGAAAGTTTCAAAACGTGTTTGTTGTAGACAGAAGGGATTTGTGATTAGAGCAGATGAGGTTTTAGAGATGAACTGATGAATTAACCGTATGTGATATTTAATAGTTTCTGTGGACATGTGCCAAACTTGCTTAGGTCCGGATTAAATAGAAAATTGTATATGTTCCAGAAATGAAGATATTAAAACAGTGGGGTGTTTCTTTAACAGTCGAGAACAGAGTTAATATTCAAACGCGGGAGGTGATGAGGAATGCAGAGTTGAACATTAATAGATGATGAATTGACTTTCATATAAAGTCAAATGTCTGAGGTGTGAACACCGTTGTGAAGTGTAAAGTTGTGGGTCCGTCACATCAGGCTATTGGAGCTGCTAACTAATATGTTTCAACTCTTTGTGATGTTTGTGTCTCCTGGGGGTCAAAGGTCAGCTCACTCACTTCAGGGTTTTTATGTGTGGTGATGTTTGAAATGATGTCAAATTAACACAGCTGTTGTAGGGCAGGAGAAAAGAGCACACAAAGCATTGACACACAAAGGATAAAGATTGAACACTGTAGACAATGTGCAAGTTTTATGTATGAACAGAATGTCTTGATGGTCTAAGTGATGGGACGTGGATTTTAAAGTGGGGATTTCTGATTGGATGAGCCATTTTCAAAACACAGATCGACTGAATGAAGGGTTTTTAGGAGGTGGTGCCATTCTGGTCTTGAACACGCGAAGGCCAACTGTACCTTTAAGTGGCTTAACCAATGTGATTAAAAGTTCCAATAAAATTCGATGAAAATGACAATTATTAAGTTATATAAAACATTACTTTTATTCAACTAAACAGAAATGTTTTTTTTAATCAAAAAAGGTTTGATAGCCTACATTAGCCAACTGAATTAAGCAGTGTTACTAAATGATCAAAGCTCATTCACACCTTGCGTTCTCTGTGATTCACTTTAAGTGATTCAATGATCTCTTGTATTCGCTAGTGACTGAAAAGTTTAAATGAACGCAGCAATTCTTGTGAAGACACATAATTTTGGCGAGAGACTGAGGCGGCACGACATTGGACGGATGCTGTTTTGAGTAGGCTGTATATTTATTATGTAATTGAATTGTATTGTTGAGTAATGATGAAAGAACAGGTGAATCTAATCCAGACGGAAAACTTATTTTCTGTCTGATAACTTGGATTTATCTGTGATGTATTAAAGAGAAACAAAATGTTCAAGGGAGTGTTTTCGTAAACATGCTTTATCTGCACCCATTACTTTATGTTTATACATTTCATTACTTTATTGAACTTTCTTGGCACTGCGCCTCAAGAGAATATTATTACTTGGTAATTGATTTAGGATTATTTTATTTTGTTTGCGGTTCCACACTGATGTTTTATTTCTATAAGACGGTAATTAAACAATTTCTTTTGAATTGCAGGTTACAGGTTATTTGCGGAGCGCAGTCATCAGGATTTGAAACAATAAGTCTGTGGATGAACTGATAACATGGAGACAACCGTTGGATTTGTCTCGGCCTCGCGTCTGGAGGTCTGCCTGTGTTCCAAACCACTCCAACCTCCAATTTACAAAATGCTTTTGGTTTTATCGTCCGGTCCAAGAAGCAGATCTTAGTTGATTATGTTAGTTTATATTTTAAAGGCTAGACGTTTGAAGAGGAATCTGTACATGAGCGATATTTCAACAGCGAAGCTGACAGCCCGTCATCTCTTATTGGAAACAGCGGCATTCTGAGGAAAATCGCTGGCAAAACGTTGTGTCAGATTACCTAATTGAAAGCATCCACCGTCTACACACGTCTGTAAGAAGGTGACACGCTTCAAACAATCAAGTAGACGTGTTAACGTTCAGGCTGGCAGATGTTTATTTGCACATGCGAGTCTGATAAATCCAGACGCTGGGATTTAGGAAGTGAAAAGTCAAAGAAACAATGAATCTACAAACATCTGTTGTTTAACCAATCACAATTCAGAGCCAAAACCCTCGATTTTGTTGACAGTTTTAAAGGTTTCAACTCGAGTGTTGCAAAATGATGATAATTTGTTACAAATATTCTTATCTTATGTTTTCAGTTTATAAAGTTTGAAATTTAAAAGAAAATAATGTAAAAGTTCAAGTACTTTTGTTTTTATTAATAGAAAATTTTAATAATTTGCTTGAATGTTTTCAGTTTATAAAGTTCGAAATTTAAAAGAAAATAATGAAAATATTCAAGTAATCTTGGTTTTATTAATATAAAATATAAATAATATATATGAATGTTTTCAGTTTATAAAGCTCAAAATTTAAAAGAAAATAATGAAAAAGTTCAATACTTTTGTTTTTATTAATATAAATATAAATAATTTGTTCGAATGTTTTCAGTTTATAAAGTTCGAAATGTATAAGAAAATAAAGTAAAAGTTTGAGTAATTTTGCTTTATTATTGTAGAATATAAATCATTAAATGAATGCTTTCAGTTTATAAAGCTCAAAATTTAAAAGAAAATAATGAAAATTTAATTACTGTAGCTCTTATTAATATCAAATATAAATAATTTTTATGAATATTTTTCTTTGTAAATTAGCCATCAGTTTATTTTGTGTTCACACTCGCCAACACTGACAATACAACAAAAAATAATAATAACCTGTTCACCTGAGGGTTAACGTGCTAAATCCGGGTGTAGGCCACCACGTAACCGTACATCTAACCATGGGTGTCCCTCACATCAGATCTCATCTCCGTCTTTAACACAGCAGGGGACACAAAACACAGCGAGTTAATCCGACTCGTAATAACAGGTTATCTGAAAGGGTTTTGTTGAGACTGGGATGGGGGGGTACATCCGGGTTTTCTAAAATGGAGCTCTTTCACAGTGAAAACACGGCGGTTGCGTTATTGTCGAGTGGCTTTTGATTCCCACGCGAGGACCTAATGCGGGAACACAACGGCTCCGCTGTCTCTCACCGCTGAAGAGCGAGGCCTCGAGAAGACCTCCATTAACCGGCGCCGGGGATTAAAACTCCACCTCATCAGCCGCTAAGGAGTCTCGGACCCTCGGTCTGGCTCTTGAGCGCTTTTGACCGTTGCGCCTCTTTCTTGCGGCTGAATGCGGGGTTCACAGTTTGTTATATGGAAACAATGCGCAGGGGTTGCATGAATGGCGAGTCTCCGCGAGCTACACATCCTTTTTCTTCATTCTCTGCAGTCGTTGTTCCCCTCCTTCTCTTTTTGTGCTCCAAGGGAACGCAATTAGAGTGGGGAATTGGCCGGGTGGAGGCCGTGTACGGGGGGAGAGAATGAGAAGGCTATTATCCCACTGTTACATGTGAATGGAGAGCTCCACTCAGAGAACACAAAAGCTGAGAGAAAAGAGAACGGGTCAGCCGCAGCATCAAGCTTTCCCTGCAAACTTTCTGACACGTCGGGTTCAAATGAAAAATACATACGGTTCGAGCGTAGATCTACAAACTAGATGTGTAAAATGCGTTGGCCAGATGTTTGGGGTTTCGTAGCTTGGTGGTCTTTACAGGCCCAAGTCAGAAGAGAGAGGGATTTGAGATATGCCACTATTGTACAGCGGTAGGTTTTTCTTACCCATCTACCAAGTCTGTTTTCTTAGTCGTATAAAACATGACTTTAGATGTTTCGGAAGAAGTTTAACATTTCTCTTTATTGGTTTATCCCAACCGTCAGATTCAGGACTGAGCGCTAGTGCTAGCGCTAGCATAGCTCCGTGGTAAGAGCATGGCTTCAGCAATGCCAACAATGGGTTCGACCCCAGGGATTGCACATTCTTAAATACAAATGTATAGAATAATGCAATCTAAATGTAAATCTAACTGCCAAATACATAAATGTAAATGTGATGCTTAACATGTCAAGCATTATTTAATGATGAAGATAACAGCTCAAATAATTTGCCGTTGTAAGAATTTGATGAGAAATACATGAAGATTTAATTTGCAAAAGAGATAACTCTTCTTTTATTCTGTATAAATGGTGTTTTTTATTGTGCATTCCAAGAAATATCACGGCAGTTGGGTTGTTTTGTGGAATAATAACTAAAAACAACACGATTAACAAACACAATAAAACATGATTTTTGACATTTTCTAAAATGGTTATCGGTTTTTGCAAATTTCTTCAAATATAAAATCATATTTATATTCAAATGAAAAGCTTTCTTCTAGTGCAGTGGTTAGCGTATGGGGCTAGCAACGCCAAGGTCATGGGTTCGACCCCAGGGATTGCACAATACTTTAAATCAAATGTATAAAATAATGCAATTTAAGTCGCTTAAAGCGTCTGCCAAATGCATAAAAGTAAAATCTCCGAATTTGGCAAATCTGAGGAGTTTAAGACAGTTTACACGACCTTACATATATCAACTTATTAAGCGTAATCTGCGTAAGACTGTGCATGTAAACGCACCCACTTTGTTTTATCATTGCAGGTAAATGAAATGTGTTTTTTATCTACAGTAGGCTACTGTACTGTCATAAATGATGGATGTCGGATGAGGAATAGATGTTGGCTCTTTCATTTTGTCATCGGTGGCATCATCCAGCATTGCTCTGAAAATACTTTTTTGTATAAGTCATGACTCTTCACTTTTTCCCTTCATGTTGCTGGTGACATTCTGTAGAGCGTTTCCAAAAAAACTGAGACAAAAGGTCATGTCTTACGCACGCTTGCCACACAGATCTCAGGAAAAAACGTAACTGTGTGGGCAAGGGGTTAAAAAAAGAGTTTAGAGAGAGAGAGGGGAAAAACTTCCCCGTGTATAGAGCGATGTGGTGAACTTTATGATACAACGAAAACAATCGAGTTACAGAGACAAGTACAGTTGTTAATATTAGCATCAAATGTGAAACGATGAAATATACAAACACAAGACTTTTACTAATCACCACAACAAGGAATGTTAATGCAAAACACAAGGAATCGTAACCACTGGAGATGTCAAACCGTCATACTTCTAATATTTATTTGTTCTGTATTACTGTTTACATGAAGCTACATTTTTATTTACACATTTGGCAGACGCTTTTATCCAAAGCGACTAACATTTGTTTCTGAATAAGTGCAATCTCTGAGATCGAACCCTTGACCTTGGTCTTGATATCGTCATTCTCTAACCACTGAGCTGCAGGAAAGCAATATTTCTATATTTGGGAAGTGTGCAATGTGTCTGTTAAATTAAATATGTATAGTTTTATTTATTAAGCATTGCATCTGGTATCCCTTTTTTTTGGTATTGAAATTAGCATCAAGAGTCGTGAAATCACTAGTTATTGATGTTGACTACTGAACGTCTGTCATTGATAAAGTTGTATACGTGACCACCCGGGTGAGCTTGTTTATTAAATAAATGGAGAGATTGTGTGGCGGTAGTGGCAGGGCATTGACATCTAGAACAGCTCTGTTTAATAGTTTCCAGGCTGGTCATGAACCACTTCCTACATCAGAGCGGCTGTTTTTGACCCCAAGGCCCCTGCCCTGTCTGGGGCGAGAGAGCCACAAACACACTAATGCATCTACATGCTGTAGGTCAGACGGTTTTCCACTTCTAAAAATTAAAAATAAATACTAGCATATCTAAAGAAAAAATGATGGCTTGTTTTAAACCATGGTTGGGTAAAATATGAAGAAAACCAATCGCGAGGTTATAAATTCAACTCTGCTGGATTGGCGTTGAAAGAACCCAGCACTTTAAGTTGGATCAACCCATCATAGTTAACTTTATAACACAAAGGTTGGTTTGTGTTATAAATTTGTGGGAGATGTAGTAAAATTTGTAATAACATTTTATTTTTTATGATTTGACCTGAACACCTCAGTAGTCTCACGTGCGTCTCAGATTCTCCAATAGTTCTCAAATCTTCAATAATTCTCAGATTTCATCCCAGATTCTCTGATCTCTTTGGATCTCAATGATGTCTCAAACTGTCCTCAAATTTGCATCAGATTCTTCAAATGAGAAAATTTAAATATCTGAGATGTCAAATGTTTAGACATTTCTGCTTTCTCTTACTAACCCTTATTAAAAAGTTGGTATATAAAAGTAAAACAGCAAATTGTATTTGCAGTCGGGCCACATGTGAACAGTTTTCCTCTGATGTCACGGGACACAGCGTTTGTTTTATAACATCACTAACTATAAGACGACAAACCGACTTCAGACGTCAATGTGTGGAAATAGAGAAGCTTATCTTGATTCCGACTTCAGTTGTGTTTTGTGTCATATTTTGGGCCTGACAGAGAAGAAAAAGGGAACATTTTAAAATCTGTAAACCGCAGAGATGTGGATTCAGCAGTAGCACCCTTGCGTGGCGTACGGGCTGGTGGTACTGCACAGATCACTCGTACCGGGGTGGCCGGTGGTCCCCCAGTTCCTCAGACCCGGCAGTAGGCCCCTGAAGGGATTTCCTGACCCCGTGTTCAAAAATAAGAAGCTTTTACGACTTAAGCGGCGTATTTCAGGGTCTGCCAACCGAGCTCTGTTCCACCAAAAAAACAGGAGGCACGGCCGTGTGAGTCAACGTCTCCAGAAGGGAATGGCCACGCTCGGCTGACAAAACCACAGGGGTCCGTAATGGTTTCATTGAGTGGGTGAATGTAGAGATCATTTCTGTACATATTCTGTAGCACCGTGATAAATCGGAGCTGATGGGTACAAGCGAAGGATCTGGAACGGATTGTGCTTGCATGCGTCACGAGAGAAGACCCAAGCTGACAAAATCTGGGTTGTTTCTTTCTCATCACGATTCCCCCGAGCAATGCCTCTGGCGTGTGAGACGGACCCTCGGTTGTGGCCTCGCGTTGCGCGCTGGTGTATGTGACAAAGGCTGTTAACATAGTATTAATTAGGACCCAAAAACAACAATTCCTAAACAATAAACACGCGTCCGCAAAAGCCACCGCTGCCTCCTCGGCCCGGTCCGGTTTCGGCCAAAGAAAGTAAATCCAGTAATACATTCAAGATTTGATTTGCCTCCACCCTGTACGCGGGGCTTTAAATGAAATGTTATTCAACAGACAGAGGCGTACGATTGTCATTGAATGAAGGAAAGCCGAGCGTTGAAAAGACGGTGTTCCTTACAGCCGCCTGGACGCGGTCCAACGCAGATGTGCACGCTGGCACCTCCACTCATTTCACAACTATATACTGTATTTTTTGAGTTTGAATCTTGTTGAGTTTTCTTCACATGTTTAATGTGTTTTGGTGTGTAACTGTGCTGTCTACAACATTTTTTTGTTTTTTTTTCAGCATGTGTAGAGAGGTGCTACTGAACATTCATTGATTTCAGACTCGATTCATTCATCAGTTTCTGCTCGGCCAGTACAGTTAAACCTTTAAATAACTGGAGCCCAGTTTTCCAAAACACACGCTAATCCTAAACCAACAGTAAGTGGAAACTCAACATCAGGAGATTAAGTCAAAGACTGCAGATCTGTTACAGAGCGCATTTCACGCAAACCAGATAGTTAGTTGTGGTTGCGTAATGGTTTAAAGCAAGTTCGCTTTTTATTCAACCTCATGTTGATCCAAACCCACACGACTGACCCGTGCAACACACCGGCAAACATTTAAAACATGTCTCAAGAGTACATTATAATACCAATAATAGTAATAGATTGTGCATGTTTGTGTTTTTCTATTGTTTTTGTCTTCAGAAATGTCATTATGAAAGCTCACATCTTCCTGCAGAATTTAAACATTCATCGTTCTCTAAACCTACTGTACAACCCCTGAAGTCTGCATTTATCATTGAGTTTACATGCACAACATAAACAGACATCTATCTTTTACAAATCCCATGTTCAACTTCACATATTTACATGCTTAGTAATAAACCTGTTTTGCAGAAAACGTCGTTTTCATGGAAGTTTGAGACTTGCCGGGTTTCTGGCGTGCAGTGACGTCACCATCAATAGTTTGTTTAGTCATTAAAAATGCAGCGGGAGAACGGTCAGAAGCTGTATTTATATCTCGTCTCATGTCTGCAGTACCTGCATATTCAACAATAGTTCTTCATTTTGACGTTTCTACATCAACTACATGATTCCAGAGCTGACTTTTATACATTAATTTACTATTACTTCCGTTTGGGACTTTAACTATTGCGCTGTCAGACATGAGCGCATCAACAAACTGAGAGAAAACCGGTAAAGCGCCGGATAAAAAAACTAGCTCAGCCGATCGGGTTTTGGTTACGCTGTTTGTGAGCTTTCCCCGGTAAAGAAAACCGTTTACACGACCTTACATACATCAGCTTGTTTAGTCTTACGGCGTAAGACTGTGCATGTAAACGCACTCATTTGAAATATTTGAAATCTTGTTCTTGTACAAGTCAGCACAGATAGGGGTATTAAACTTTATTATATTATATAAAAAAGTATTATTGTACATAATTGCGTAACACCCAGTCATTGTGTCATGAGGCATCTTGAGGAATCCAGTGAGGATGAGATTTAAAATTACGACAAGTGTTGTAAAAAGTAATGTTGTCCTGTCGCCTCAAGCGCCTTCTCGCGTCAGGTGTCAATAGGGTATAACTTGATTTACACGAAAATTTACTCTGTCTGTACTTTTATTTATTTTTATGTTAGTTATTGTTTTTTCTTTCTTAGTTAAAATTGTAACTGTAATTAAATTTAAATGTTAATATTAAAAAAAAAATAGTTGTTTTGTGTAGTCCATTCCTAATTTTGCTTTGTGTGAAATTACATTAAAAAAAAATGACACGTGTGTTCACCTGTAAGTTTTCACCCGACAGATAAAATAAAGAGAAAAAAATCTCAGAAATTGAATCTCATAAACATATATAACTGTATTCATGTGTCCTCCTCCAGTACACGTGTGTGTGTGTGTGTGTGTGTGTGTGTGCACAGGGGACTCTGGTATAAATGTGACTGAATCACCTCATAAGTGAAATACCAAACCCGGTGAAATCGTCAACCGCAAACCAACACTGCGGTCCAAATGTTTTTCCAACATGGCATGTATTTATCTGAAACATATTGGGATTAGAAAAAAAGAGATTTTTCATTTCCATGACACTAGAGAGAGGATACAGGAGGTGACTGCTGGCTTACAGTCTTTACAGAAGAACACTGTGTGACACGTCTGTAACGACAGAGCCTCAACCAAAGGTTGCGAATAAAGTAAACATTGAAAATAAAAGCGCCACGTCATTACGATGTCTGTTTTTCCATTAGCAGCGTCTTCTTCACGACTGTGGTTATTCACTTTCTCTGTCTCGCTCTTTCTGTGAGCGCTGAAAGAAAGCCTTCACAGCAGTGAGAAAGGCAAATGAAGTGAATTCAAAGTGGATGATAGACTCGTCGAAGACGAGGTCTTAGCGTCTTGGTTGACAAAGGTAAGTAATGAGAGTTGGCCGAGAGTCTGGACGTTCCTTTAAGGAGCACTGAGGGTCTGGGCGGTGGGGGTTTCGCCGGGTGACATTGGGCCTTTTGTGGACCGAGTCAGAGATGCTTCTCACGGGCATCAGAGTGTCAAGATTGGTTACCTCTAACCAGCGCCGATTGTTGGCGAGATGGATGGACCCTCTCGATTCAAATCACAAGCTCTTTAGAGAGAAAACGGGGGAGCGTGACCACACAGCGACGGCTTAGCATTCATTCACGCCGCGGGATTCATTGACCTGTGCGGCATTGTTCGACAGGTCACTTCCCTGAAACCGTAACCTCAGGGGTGAGAATCATTGGAATGCTCAGGACGACATTCCTCCGCAAGACCATTGAGTCAGATTGGCACTCTGTGTTGGCCTGCGGTAACATTCTCCACCATTAGTTACTGGTCCATGGAGACCGCGATGGAGAATAGCCGTCACTGTCCGAGCTGGAGAAACCCTCCTGGTCTTATGGGAAAGTGAGGGCGTCCAAAAACCTCTGAAGACGTTCAGCGTAACAGACGGAGTTAGATTCATTTGATGCTGTTAGACCAATGAATAACTCCCCCTGCCATCGGTTCATTTATTTACAACGTTATGAGAGCATATAATGTGTTATAAACGTAGTTTTAATGTATTAATGATCCCTTTTAATGCACCTTGTAATGCATTATGGATCAATGTAACTACAGGTAATACATAATGATACTCATCAATTCATTGTTCAATTGCATTTTTAATTGGGTTAAAATTCTTTACAACAAAATGTAATGCAGTACAACACACTTTATGAACGATTATAATGCATCTTACCCTTAACTAAAGGCTTTAAAGTCCCAGTGAAATAAAAAATGACAATGGCTATTCTTTCATGAAATATTCCAGCGGTTATTGTCAATATTTTATCAATGTGGGTCATTTTCTTTTTAAAATTTGTGTTTCCTCATAATCTGAAAATGCACCTCTACACACAAAAAAGTTGTTGAACGAATGTTAACTTAATTAAAATAAGGAAAACTTTTCCGAAAAATTGAATTACATTTCTCCAACAAAAAACTAATTCATTTAAATCGATTATTTACAATCTTGTTGTATGAACTTACATTTTTTTAGTAGTCTTGATTAAATTAATTTGTGTCATATATATTGATATTTTACATAAAACCAATATGTATTTTTTTATGAAAGCATTCGAGAACATTATTTTATATTATACATTTATAACATTAATTAGACATTACTTCATTTCACTTCAATAAGAAGTTATTGAGTTAATAGAACCCAACAGAATTGCAAATGCACACGACCTAACCGAAGGCGACGCTTTTCTGAACAATGGTATCCACAAAACTCCCAAATATAACAAACTCTTCAAAACCTTAAAGATAAATGATCATTAAACAATAACTAGTGTTTTTTTTTTACTGAAAAATGCATAAAATAACACTTATATAATACAAGTCATCTGCCCCCTTGTAACTAACACAACTCCTTTATGTCGTCTCGGCATGAATAGATTTAGTTATATGACTAAACTTAAAAAAATCATGCTGTGACCAAATTTTCATTTTTTTTGGTAATTTAACTTAAGCAAGTTAAGTAAATTCAACAAGCAGCAAAATGCATTTTTTGAGTGTATCTTTGATGACATTGGCCAGACAGCTTGGGCGCGGCATCCGTTAACTCCTCCCCATCAACTGTCATTCTATTACCAGTTCCATTTCAAAATGCAATGGCTGTTTTACATCCAATCAAATCGCAGAGAAAGACGAAAGCCACGCCCACTATTTTTCTCTTTGAAAATTCCATTTACAGAAGAAAAAACGACTTTAAACTGTTTCAAACTGTAAAAAAAACGTTGCGGCATTCAATGGACAGTTTGGGCTAAACTGAAAATTCTCTCACCATTTACTGATCCTCATGTCATGTTAAACCCGTGTGAGTTTCTTTCTTCTGCAGAACACAAAAGAAGATATTTTGAAGGACATTGATAATCTAACAACACTGAACCCCTTTGACCACTTATAGACAACAACGACATCATTTTTAGCTACAATTGTATTTATTGTCCAAGTCGTGAGTTGCTGTAACTTAAATAAATTTGAAGTGGTATATAAATGAAGAGAAACATCACATCATTTGTTACTGCCTAGAAGCTATTGTATTGTTATTTTATGCATTTTAAGGAGAATGAGAGTAATTGATGTGTTCATTTAATGCCAAAAAGTCATGTTTGGAAGGGTGGAATCAGTGTTTCTGTGCCTTTAAAAAATGATGTGATCAATAAGTCATGTCAAGTTATGATTTTTACATTACTTATGCTCAGAAGTTGTTATACTAAACAGTCAAATTGATTTGCATCCTTTGGCTTTTGTTATTTTTTTTAACAAATCACCAGCAAAAAGTTCATGTTACACTTCTAATTAATATGTAACCAATTTTAATACATTGATGTTATGGAGACTTTCAATAAAATTTATAAATTCCAAAAATTTGGAGTACTCTTATTGTGGCTGAACAAAATCCAACATCAATCAGAAAAGCAGATGTGCAGTGCACATTCTTAATCCAAATTACACCAAACATCAACTATTAGATGTTTAGTGGAGTCAAAAATCGCAAGACCACTTCAAAACAAACCAGAATATACGCTGACGGGATGCTCTGATTTGGCAGTCTTGAGTTTATTCATGCGCCAAATGAAACCCAGCAACAAGCTGGAATTCTGTCACAGTCAATCATGTTATAATATGAAAAGATACAGGACAAAATGACCATGAAAACGATCAAAGGCAGAGTATAAAACAGAGCAGTTAGATTTATGTCTCACATCGGCGGTCCTCCGGAGGGAAGTAGTTGGAGATGGGGTCGCTGTGACGTTCCTACTAATCACAAGACGTGACCTTTAAATCTGGAGGGGAGTCATCGCTCGGAGCTCCTCGCGTCCAGTGGATCTCAGTCCGTTGAGTCTGGATGACACAAAACTTTAGTTAAAGATTTAGGGCTTTTTTCATTGTGCACCTGTTAGGAACAAAACAATGTGTTCCTTAATAAACCACCAAAGAAATTTCAACCAAATAAACAACCAAATAAATAAACCTGTTACCAACTGTGCGTTTGTGACAAAACATCAGTGTTGTGTGTTACTAGTTACTATGTATTTAGTTACTGTAATTTAATTACTTTCCCCTTAAACAAAGTAAAGTAAGGGACAACTCTTATTTTTCTGTTATTTAATTATTTACTTTTGATGTAATTGAACTTAATACTGTGTAATGTAAACATTAGTGACAATCACATCAAAATTCAAAGTCTAACTTTAAAATATATGCATTATTGTATCTTTCTCACAGTTGTAATACTTTGGTCAGTTTGAAGAGTTCTTCATGTAGTTTTATATTATTTATTTAAATAATTAAAATTTATTTAAATATTTAAAAGAGTTGAGTCCATGATTCACTGAACTCATCAAGGTTGATATTAGATATAGAAAGTAATTAGTAATAAGTCATTAAATACTTTTTGGAGAGAGTCATTGTACAGTAATATAATGACACTATTGAACATGTAATAGCAACTAGTAATCAGTGTTGGATAAGTTACTTTGAAAAGTAATGTTTGTGTTAATTATTAATGTGTAATTACATGTTCAATAGTGTAATTAGATTACTGTACAAATTATTCTCTACAAAAAGTATTTAATGACTTATTACTAATGACTTTCTGTATCTTATATCAACCTTCAACAGTTCAGTGATTCAAGGATGGACATGAAATGGCTTATTTAATTAATTCGAAAAAATAATATTAATTTACATGAAGTACTCTTATTTACTGACCAAAGTATTACAAATATGAGAATTATACATCAAGTTCGACTTTTGATGTTTTAGAATTTTGATATCAATTCAACTATTGCACACACATACAGTATATTACACACAGTATTTGCTTTAATTACATCAATAGTTACTGTAATTAAATTACAGCAAAAATAAGAGAAGTCCCTTACTTGACCTTGTAGTAAGATTCAAGATAGGGAAGGAAGGAGGCGGGAACCGGCAAACATTAAAACATTTAATCAAATAATAACAGCCGGCGGCCCCTCACAGCCGACTGCCGGCGAACACAACAAATCACAAAACATAAATACAAATACAAACATGTTCGGGCCCGGTCCTCTCTCATCGACGGTCCGGTCGCTCGTTCCTTTTATATGCTCCCAATCTCCTACGTGATGCGAGGCCGGTGCGCGCACCACTGGCGCTAATTAACAATTACTTACCGGCCTCGAATCACGGTCTCGCCCAGCCTACTCTACTACAGACCTTTTCAAGGAAAAGTAATTCAATTGCAGTAACTAATTACTAAGTAACTAGTTACACACAACACTGCTAGTAAAGATTTACTTTTGCAGAGTAACTTACAAAACACCGCAAGACATGAACCAAATTTAGAAAAGAAAACGAACTTGTGAGGGCCTACCATCCTCTTGAATGGCTTGAGTAATAAAAACCAAAATTTCCAAATATAACTGTATCTCAGATATCACAGGACTGAAGCTGGGGTTGAGGTGGTCCGGGCAGAAGTTTGTGGGGCGTTTGATACGTAGAAAATCATGTTAGCGTGACCCGCTGTGCTTGTTTGATGCAGCGAGGCCTGTAATCTAGAGGATTTATGTCACTCACCACCCCTGTGTTGTACAAGCTTTCTAATATTCCAGGACATAAAATTGTAATTGCTCCACATATCAGTGCTTCTGGAGATATTGCCCTACTTGTTTCTGACCAGAAACACAAATTGGTTTCTATGGAGACGCTCACCACTTATACAATTTACAAACCCAACTCACGGCTGTGGTTTGGCTTTTACACACCAGTGGAGTCGTCTCGCTGCTATTTTGGCATTTGGTCAGATTTGTGGAATCCGTGTGTCTTGTTGGAGCTCACATGCTTGTCCGCAGGATCTGATGCACCTGGTCTTGTGCAGGATCTGTTTTTACATCACATGTCCAACTACACACCATTATATTTCTTTTGTTCAGTTAATCTTACTATCTTGTCTGTCTGATGCCTTCATAACTAACCCCAGCACCATCTGATATATGTCATTCATTGGATCAGATGAAGAGACCAGAGGCCTGATTTATCAGTAGTGTGTAGAAGATTCTATAATTTGGCCTACGAATGAAATTAAGAAAAAAAAATGTGTATTTAACAAACGTACATAGACAGGTTTAACATACACCAGTGAATAATCTTTGTTGGTAAATCCCGCCGTGCTCGTTCATGGTCATTTGCATTCAGAAACGCCCCCAAAGAACCATATATGGTGATAAAACCTCCCTTTATAAATCACGTGAAAGTCCTTTGTGCTCTCACTAATCAGATCACAGCGCTGCTTGAAAACGCATTCTTTGCGCAATGCATGTTTTGATCAATTTTTGTTAAAACCATAAATATTTATAAGAGATTTATATTGCATACATTCAAATGTTCAGAAAATAAACCCAATTTGCCATTCTTTTTTTTAACAACTGGAATGTTATTATGATTTGGTAAAGTGATGTAGTAATAAATGTTAAAAATAGTATTTTTGTGCTCATTACACTCCCCATGGTTAGAATATATTTCGGTACGTTTTTTCGAACATGAAAATCCGTTTCGTAATAACTTTTCTTAGACCCTCATCGGGCAATTCTCCCAGAAAAGGCGAAAAAAATAGCTGTCCCACGAATCATAAACCGCACGCAGTAGGTGAAACTAAGTCATATGTCTGTTGGCGATCGGCACGTACTTGAATAATGTTAACAACCCAAACTTAAATTAAATCAATAGTTATGAAGGATAATATAATTCGATAATGTATTGTGTGCTCGTGATTTAGTTTAGTTTAGTATTTTTCTGTAAATAATCGTACAGCTGTATGTCTCTTTTGTAAATGTGATCAAACTAAATACTCTTCGAAGATACAAAGTATGCAATACTACACTATAGGGGTGGGTGAAAAAATCGATTGACATATGAATTGCGATTATGTACTCTAGCGATTCTTATGAATTCACAGATTTCAAAAATCGATTTTCTAGTCAATATAACAATTGTTGATGTTATCGGAACAAAAAGGCAGAATTTTTTGCCAAAGCGATGTGGCACCCGTACTGTCGAGAGACCTTACAGCTTCAGCTCAGCAACATTGATGGTGGCAGGGGTGAAAGAAATACACCCCGTCCCATTTATAGCGAGGGCTTTGGATTTGATCAACTCTATGGTAAGAAGGAGCTTGACATGACGTATGCAATATGCATGGTTTGTAAAGCGAAGATTTTGTATTTTGAGAACACTAAACGTAATGACTCGCATCGAATGCCATCATTCCAGCTAAATTAAATAAAATCTAAACATACATCACATTGAAGTTTGAGAAAGAATCGTTGTGGATGGAATCGTGAGGTACGAAAAGATTCCCACCCCTACTACTCTATAGGTTTTTAAGATCAATGTTAGATTGGAAGAAACTGCGTGTGGTATGCTAGCTTTAACAACCGCTGTGGGACGAAGTTTGTGAGTTTTCCTATAATGCATTTATTGATTTATAGATTTTATGACACTGAGTCTGAGACTGAAATGGATACGAGTTGTTTTTGGGCAGAGAGGAATTATAAGAAATTATAACTAGACACTGGCTGTGTTTTAAACTTGAAATGACGTTGGTTTGATGTGAGTATTTGAGCTTCATTAGCTGGACAAACACTGCTCATTCATGGCTGTTTTGGATTCTTTGGGAAAGAGTGAACAATTGTACTTCATAGCGTTTATTTATATCATTTAATGATAGTGTTTGATCAAGTAAAAATGCTTTAAACAGCACTTTATTTCAATCAATTTTAGACGGAAAGTGCAAATGCGTGTCTGTAAAATCCAAGACGGTGAAGAAGAAACACAGTGTCACAGAACATCATCGCATCAGGCACCTGAATCAAAACAGACAGGCTTATTCCACATCGAAAGAAAACTTCTTACCAACCCGCGTGTCACCATCTGTAACAAATCCACAAATTTAAATTCTTTAAAATTACGTTCCTTCCTATTTGCCGAACAGTTTTTTCTCTGTTTTGTTCTCTTTTTTTTTGACAACAGCCTGCTCGATGTGTGAGCTAACCAAGATGTTGAAAATGCAAATATTTTCCAAATGTCTGGGGATTTTTCTCTATGAAGGATCAAATTTTGCGGTCACAGCTGCGCTGCACATTGATGTTTTATCAATGGCATTCGAACCTCGCCATTTGGAGGCTGAATGAAGTAGGACGCACAGAACGCCCCTGCGTGTTTCCAACTTTAATGAGGAAATGTTTGGGCAAAACTAGCCGTGTTTGATGTTGGCTTATAGTGACGGCCTGTTGTTTGAACAAACAAAACCCCTTCAGTCAAACAGCAGTGAAGTTTTGTGCCGTAAATTACGACTTCGTAAACCAACGCTAACTATTTGTGAGCAGACAACTTCACAAACGCTACAAGCCAGAAGTCTCACTTGAAACAGATTTGTCTTCAAAGATGTGTTTGTTGGGACACTTAAAAAACACAAAAAGGCCAAAACGCACTCATGAGTATGAAGAGTTACAATGCATTCTGGGATGTGCTCTCCTTTAGCGTGGTCGTTCACCGCGTTTACACCTGTGATGCTGTCTAGGTGGTCATCTGAACGTAGCTGATACGTGTAACGGCGCATCCTCAGACTGCTGATGTCGTCGCCGTGTGAGGTTGGAGGGCGGTGCCGTTCCCCCATTAACCCTACTTGAGTTTTACGAGCGCCGTGGCCTCCTCCACGCCAACGTAAATACTCACGCCGGCCAAGCGCGGGGTAATTATTTAGTGCTCCTCGGCCTCATCCCTCCTCCTCCCAGAGCGTATATCCACGGCCCTATCTGCTCATCTGACGTTATTTACGGTTTACGGTTATTCTCCCGAACAGAAACTTATTAAAGCGCAGTTATTAAACATTCTCACAGGGGGACGATCTGCAGTAAATCTAACGTTTCCCAGCACAGGACCTCGAGTCTGTCCGACCCTAATGGATGGGTACGTTTATCTCGTCCAGTTGTTTGCGCAAAAATGTTCCCCGCCAAAAGAGACCGGGAAGATGTAATCAGGTTTCGTAAGAATTATTGTGCGTCTTCTAAATGCGTTGCAGTAAAGATGATATGGAGGAAGGTTTTTCTATGTGATGATCCGTTCTCGTGGCCTTCATCGTCTGTGTGTTTTTGAAGGTTTAAGAGAATGGAGGATACGTTTGAAATAGCATATGATTGTAATATTAATGTAATGTGAATTTTCTGTTTGCACCGATGCCTTGATGACCTACTACATTACTGGTAACACAATTCTGTGGACAAATAGCACAAAACGCCAAAAAAAATTCTATTATCAATCTTTTTATTGCAATTATTTTTTACTTTGTGTCACTTATTGTGACATCTACATATATTTCAACAGAATATTTACTATAATCAAAATAAAAGACATCATTAGGGACTCTCTCAGGGATACATTTCTTCTTGTAGTTTATAAACAATAAACATGGTAAATTAATTTCTTTCAGTTAAACATTGTAGTATATTGCATTTTCTCGCAAAACAAATAACGATTGACAATAAACAAGACGTAAATACAGACTAACAAGAGGATAGATGCAGTGATTCTGTTACTCTTCCTTGAGCTGTAAAAACTCTGTTTCTATCCTCCCCTCTCTCCCCCTCTCTCTCTCTCTCGTTCTTTCGCTCTCTCTCTCTCTCTCTCTCGCTCTCTCATTCTCTCTCACTCTCATTCGCTCGCTCGCTCTCTCTCTCTCTCTCTCTCTCTCTCTTTCTATCTCTCTTACTATCTCTCTCTCACTCTCATTCTATCTCTCTCATTCTCTCTCTCTCATTCTCTCGCACTCATTCTCTCTCTCTCTTCGGGGGTTAACATTCATCATTGTGTTGTTGTGTCTTTAAGACTCATACCTCCTCTCACGGCTCTTCAGTCCTCAACCAAAGCTTGAAGCAGTAGATGAGCTCAGCATGGTCTGTTCCTTTGAATCCGCCATGTGTTCTTCACCACTAATATCAACCAGATGACAACCAACCTCGCCGTGATTGTCTCTCAATGAGACAAGTAGTCAAAATAACATAAAGGAAATGATGAACTCTGTTATTCCCCAGACAAAGCGCCACATTCGTCTCTGGAGGTTCTGGACTGAAAGTCTGCGGCAGTTTTGAACGGGGGGCCGAGTTAGCGAACGCAGCCTTTCGTATGAACTTAGTAAAGTCGAGACACTTGTGACTAAAAACACTGTCACAGCTGTGTATCCTAAACCAAAAGAAAAGAGATTGAATGTTTGTTTTCTAACGATGGAGGACTGAAAGACTCAACAGATTAAGCGCTTATTGTTTCGGAACAATGTTCACAAAATCTTTCAATACGGCAGTAATGCGCTGTGACATGAACATGGTTATACAGCGAAACAAAGAAAGAGCGTTTTCCCGACCGCTGTTGTTAATATCTCCCTAAACCAAAACATGAATCATTGTGATGTGAAGATCACTGTTTGCACATCTGTCCAGTTATCTTTTAGTGCACTTTGAAGTGGACTTTATAGAGTGTTTGTATGCAATTTGAATGAATTCGTGCAAAAAATTAAGACAACAAATGTTACTCGAACGTATGAAAGAAGTGATATTAAAAGTGTCTGTTGATTACATTGCACAAAGAAAACATACTTATTGTAAATTAAACTGATGCATATGACTATTTATTAGGGATGCACCGATGTATCGGCCACCGATATTATTCGACAGATATTGGTCCAATAATAGACCGATGGTTTATTAATTAACGGCCCGGAGGAATGAGTTGCGTGTCTAAATATTCCAACGTTTTTCTCTGAGCAAAATGATCAAATGGCAAAAGCACAGACTTATTACACAGTTTATTAAAGAAACGTTCAATGTTAAGTCAAATATGAGTTAATGTTAATAAAACAAATTTTGGAAAGCAAAAATGTTGCTATGAAAATGAAGATTGTCATGTTGTCTTATTGTATTTTTTATCTTAACTTGTGTATTTCTTAAAATGTTAATTAGGTGCGTGTTCAGTCAAATTAATTTAATGCTGAAAAACTAGCTAGTGTTGTAAAGTACTATGCAATTGAAAATCTGTATTGACCAAAAGAATCCTACTGTTGCATCCCTACTATTTATGTTATTTAAATATATAATCGTGTATTTATGTATATTAGGAAAGTAGGATCATTGATGTCCAGTATTTTCTTGCTTTTTTAAAGTAAAGTTCTATGGTTAGTGTTAAGGGAGGGAATCTGGTGTCATTGCGTGTGATGTAACTCATCTCTGCTGTCCAACACGGGTGGGAGATGGTTTTCTGCGGGGTTTGGTTGGGTGGTCCCAAATCTTTCCCTCCTCCACTATGAAAACATCAGTAAATAGACAGACAACGTAAAACATTTCTTTTTATCGTCCTGAAGACACGTCACATGCTGTCAGGATGATGGTGAGAATCAGGAGTTTACATTTACATTACATTTAGTCATTTAGCCGACGCTTTTATCCAAAGCGACTTATATAGAGTTAGGGGGCAACAAGCGATAAGGAGTGCCCGAGAAGCACCATCAACAGCAAACATGTTGACATGTTGAGTTATGTTTCTCCCCTCCGTTGCTTTCTGAGGAACGTCCTACCCGACGCTCGGTGTGTGCAGGACGACAGTTTCTTTCTGTCTTCACCGCATGTTTCTGGAAAATCTCAGCCGTCAGTTAAAAGCTGCGCGTAACGGTTTGGTCTTGACACTGCGCCCCTCCGCTCTCTCACCATCCCTTTTTTTCTTGAGAGGTAATTTATTCTTTACGACTCTCATTTCTCTCCCCCTCACAGCTGCACGCTATCTATCTATATTCTCATCCCGCGCTAACAAATCGCCTAACAAATCGCTAACAAAGATTCACTTTTCTACCAGGTTGGTCTAATAGAATCTCCCAGAATGCTTTGCACACCGGGGTGGATATTTTTGCAACTCTTTACAACGAGGTTCTACTTGCTTTAATTTGAAAACCGATTTAAAAAACAAACACGATATTTATCTAGATTTATCGAAGCATCCAGAGAAAGGCATCAGGTCGGACATCTTCAAGAGATGAAAATAAAACCGGTCGTGCCGCAGGAATGTCTGTGGACAGTAGTGCTGTGCAATTAATCGAACATTAATACTAATCGTCAATTTTGGCCTTCAACAATACGCCCTTTTCACAATGATGTCACTTAACTTCTGCCTTTTCGCAAAGCAGTGTATCTTAACATCCGTCTTGCAACAAACAAGGAGAAGAAGAACTTCCGTTTTGCTGTTGCGCTGGAATTTAACAACTTTTTTATTAACGAATAAAACTGACAGAACACATATTCAAGTACTTATCCTAGCACCTTCGCTAACACAAAAAGAAAACAAAACACTTGCCTTCATTATCAAACAGGTTCTGTTCAATGTAGAATTTCTATTCTTTATCTAGCTTTGGTCTTGTCGTAAGCGAAAATTTGTCTGTGAGATGTTGTTCATCGTCTATCTGTATTTGTGACAGCTGTGCAAGGGACTCGGTGAACTCCATTCTGAGGCGCTAGCGGAAGTAACGCTACACTTTTTCGCGGCAGAACGAGTGACGTCATGTGAAAAGGGTCTATTACAAAAACACATAATGGAGGTGAAACGATTATTGAGCCGCATCACATTTAGCGTGGATCCTCTCTTTTCTTAAATCCACAGCGCACCCCTCTCTTTTACAATGGTTCAGCCGATCTGTTTCTTTACATTTTTCAGTTGAATATACAGTTTAAAAGCCAAGTTAAAATTTTTCTATGTTCTTTTAAAAGTTAGTGAGTAATTGTATCAAATAATCGTGATCTCAATATTGGCCAAAATAATCGTGATTATAATTTCTGTCATAATCGAGCAGCCCTACTGTACAGAGTTACTGGGTGTCCGGCGCGCTTCTGAATGTTTCTGGCTGAATAAGAGAGCTGGCATTCAGAACTCGCATTGAACAAACAATCTTGACACCTAAACAAAAGGCGCTTAAGAGGCGAGCGCGCTCTGTTTTTCTCTCTCATATTTTTTAATGACAAAACAGGTGGATTTATTCTGGACGATCCGGTGTATAGTGATGGAGCTTAGATGCTTCCGGGCCCCAGGGCTTCAGACGACTAACAAAACACATCTTACTTCTGCTTTGCTGCCTGTCTGTAATGCCCCTGGTGAGCGGGAGATTTCCTCACATTATGACAAGCCCTGACCGCCATCTAAACTACACACAGTGTGAAGAATAAAACATGACGAGTGTTCCTCTTTGTGGAAGTCAGATTCAAGATTTAGATTAATTGAAATGTTTTGAAACCGTCAACATATCGTCCCGTTGTGTTGAAGTCTGTTTTTAATACGAAACCCATTTTCAACATGTTCGGTTTAATTTGTCTGCCCTGCTGCTTTACATAGTGATTCTCTTTTCAATTTTTTATATAAGTTGTTCTTGTACAGGTGTCATAAACCATTTACTCTCTCTCATGTCATTTTAAACCTGTATGAGTCTCTTTCTTCTTCAGAACGCAACGGGAGATATTTTGAAGAACGTTGATAATCAAACAACACTGAACTGTATCGACTTCCATTATTTGAACACATTTCTCAAAATATCTTCTTTTGTGTTCCCTGAAGAAAGACTTGCGTACAGATTTACAACCACGTGAGCGAGAATAAATGATGACAGAATGTGTTTATGGGTCAGTTATCCATTTTAAAAGGTTTTTCCGAAAATATAAAATTCTAGCGATGAAAGAAGCGATATTCTGTATGTAAAAATAACACTTTCTTTACTAAGACAACAAATGAATGCTGAACACGATCCGAAGGTCTACTGCAGTTCTTCAGAGTCAACTTCAGCTTTCTTCTCTTCTTTCCCTTTAATTCCACAGATAACTGTACACATGCCATAATCAAGGAAACAAACCGCAAGATATTATAAACATGTGTTTGATTCTCCGGTAACGTAAGGAAAAGCCACATCCACGGGCTGCTGGATTGATGTAAGTCAGATATCTAATGATGTATGTCTTCTCATGGCCAATTAAGATTAAGAGTGACTGCAAGTTTGGAACTGGGGACAATTTCCGGCCTTCAAATATGCCACACCATGAGTACGACTGCCTGCTTTTAGGCATCGTTCCCAAATATAGTTTCAAGACATGGAAGTGGAAAGCCGTCCCTGACACGAGCAGAAAGCCACCAGAGGAATTCATATTAGACATCAAGAAGAAACTCACGTGAAGGGTATTTAATGAAATGAACTCGGACCAAATGCACTGATTGGACAAACATGGGAACTAGGATTTTGAGTCTAAAACAGAATATATATATGAAGAGTTTGGTTCCAAACCTGATAAACGTCTTTAAAAAAATTAGCTTACGACAAAATCAGTATTTAATTAGGTCGGTATTGAAAAGTCACTTTTTAATTTTAAAGCAAAATGCGATATCCGCCGTGTTATTCGGTCATATGTTCTCCATTCCATTCCAAACCCCAATACACACCAGTCTCACTTCTCTGCAGAATGCGACATATCCGCTCAACCAATCACAGCACACCATTACACGCACTGTAAACAGTTATGGTGGCGCTCTGAATACGGTCGGCTTCTACTTTCTTACAATTACATTTATGCATTTGGTTGACACTTTTATCCAAAGTGACTTACATTGCTTTATCCTATACATTTTACATAGGTATCTGCAATCCCCAGGGATCAAACCCACAACCTTGAGTTGTTAACACAATGCTCTTACCACTGAGCTACAGGAAAGCTTTGATTTGATCTACTTTGTACTTTGTGCTCAACAACAAAGAAAAATAACAATTTTGACAGCATTGATGAACCTGTGCTGGTTTCTGCGGTGGTGAAGAAACATAACCCAACGAAATTAAATAATTTACATTTTTAGATTGAGAAGATGAGGCATTCATTTATAGCATTAAAAAGATGACCGTCGAGTTCATTTTACAAACGATGACTAATTTAATGTATTTTTAGTCCAGTGCCTAATGTAAGATTAGCATTGTATTGAGTTCAACTCACTTTATTGTGTATTTTGTATGTTTCAATATGAAAAATAACAGCATATATTGATTCAATGGATTTATTGCATTTTGGGGGAAAATTATCAGTTTGTATAATAAATCCTTTAAAATCCAAATCTGGATTTAAATTTTTTATGTTACTAGAACCTTAAGATGCTTTGGGAAACTTTGAAACAGAAAAAAGTGGTTTTCATCTTACCACTTTCACATTTTTACTCAAATGAATCAAAATGGATTTATAGCGTTTTGGAAACAAACTCTTCATTTAAAGTATGTTTGAATTTATTAATGAATATTTCCCATATTCAGCTGTATGTTTAATACATTTTAAGAAACTCTTAATGTATGTGTGCACTGTGGCCTGCATAAAAATCCAGTTTTGCTGCAATAACGCGCAAATGTCAGTCGCATTGATATTTATTTCGCTTTAATTGCATCGTATCTGAATAGAAAAAACATCAGTGCAGCATTCTGTAACATATCCAGAAATATACTCGCTACAAATATCATGAACCAAGTGAGAACCTTTGAGTCGTAAAGAGCTAGCTGGAAAAAGAAGTGACCCGAATTTCTATGGCGATTCTATTGAGAACTACGGCTAGATTACAGCAAAGGTGAACCAACGTTAGCATGACCGACAAATGACAGTGGTTTCGGAAGTCGACACATCATAAAACTAAAAAAACATCTGGGGCCTTCTTTTCCTCTAAAAGACATCTTCAGTCACAAGTTTCAACAAAGTCTTTGTTTTCATTTCTTATTTAGTACAAAATAAGACATTTCTACCCGTTAGCGCTTCGGTTCCTCATCAGACTATAACATATAATATATAATAATTTATTTTCAGTGTTCGAACAGACAGTTCCAGTGTGACTGGATGACTTACAAAACTCTACCAGGTTCCAGTTGGCAGTTAAAAGGCTATTTAAAAAAAACAAATCCTTGATTTGCAGTCTGCATGGTTTACAGAGCTCCCTCTTAAATATAACTCAACATTTCGAGTTCCTTTTTGCCCTTAAACGCAGCATGTTGAGATGAGACAAAGTCTTGCGGTTTCACTGGCTTTTCCAAAGAGTTCCGTCAAGATCCAAATCCCAAAAGCCTCTTCTAAGTCCTTTGATGAGCGTCCTATGGAAAAGAAAATCTAGAAGTCCCAGAATGCACCGGGGCATGGCCGGTCTCCTGCAGTCCTTAAGCTGGAGTCAGTGTGGATACATCGGTGTCTCTGGTGGAATGCTGGACTTGTACCTACTGATAGACTTTAGTATTGAACTCTGGGTTAAAGCAAATATACATTCTGCTGTGCAAAACAACGGCATCAAGAACTGACCAACTTGAAAATCCTGTTCCCTCGATTTCCTTCCGTGGGTTTGACCACCCAGCGTATCCGCATCACCTCCGTTCCCCACCTGACCGTGTGAACCGGCGTTCGGTCCGCTTCGCTAGAACAAACGTCCGCTCATTTGCAAGTAAAAACCTCCGTCCGCTCGCTGCAAGTGTTGCACTTCACGAAACAGCACCATTGGAATTTACAGTTACACTGCCACACCTTGGTGTACTGGTGTGTGTTGTAGCCCCGCCCACAGCACATGAGGTCACAACCGTCGGTGTGCGGCGACGTCCGGTTGCACAGTCGCCCCTGCGTCCCCACGCTGCCGGTTTTGGCGTCTTCTTCGCAATAGTTCGGCGATCGCTCGATGAAGACCAAGTCCGTTTCTAAGGGCTTCTGATAACCGTTCGTTTTCTTCACCTTCAGGAAGGTGGGCTGTCGTAGTCGGTCGGCTCGGACGACCTCCACGTGAACGGCTTTGTGGTACTTGTCCTTCAGGACGTAGCCGATCTCGCGAAACTTCGGTAACGTGGTCCAACACGTTTTCGTAGTGCAGGAGCCCGAAACGCCGTGGCATTTACATTCCAACTTCATCCTGTCCTCCAAAACCTGCCGGAAATAAAATAAGAGGAGGTTAAAAAATAAAAATAATAATACATTTTATTTACAATTAAAAAAAAGTAATACAACAATACATAAAATAAGTCATGATAAAAAAATATGTTAAATAAATAATAAAGAAGCACAATATAATTCTCTTGAATTCTCTATCAGTCAGTTAATAATCATTAAATATTGTAAGCAACCTTAAAAAGAGTCTACAATGTGAGAGTTTACAATGACATTTTGATTTATGTACTGTGCATAATGTCAAATAATTCAGAATAGCTCAAAAACTGCCAAGGAATGTTCACGGCCTGTTCATTCTCCAGTAATGAGAGGGTTATTCTGTTTTTACAATGCTACACATTTATAAGCAGATTCTGGCTCTTTCTTATCCAATAACGTCCATGGTCGGCGTCATTTTTTGGTCATATATAAGTAATAATGAATGCAAAGACAACAGTGGTATTTCTGAAAAACACTTTTTTCAAAAGATTACGTCTCCAGATAAAGCTCAAATGTAGCATGTTAAAATTAGAATTTTCTATATATTCAATAAAACACTAATATAATTATATTTGTTTATTTACATTTTTTCTCCATTTTAGCGTACAATTGTCCTAACATTAAGCAGATGTTAAACGCTGCTGATGTTATTTTTGTATTACGCTGTAAATCAAAGGTCTTGATTTCTGGGATGGATTCTGCGTAGATGTGTGCTCTGCACAAAATATACCAAATATTTACTGTTTTGTGTCTAAAAAAATAAATACAAATAATTCTCTCCATTGCTTACTCCAGCTTTTATCCTCCTCTTAGCATGGCCTTGTAAACTCATCGTGATGTTTAGCGTGTTGACAAAATGTTTATGTGCTCTCCTACTTGTAAGTGGCATTAGATAAAAGCGTCTGCCAAATGAATAAATGTAAATAAACTGCAGGAACAGCTTTTATAGCATTCTGAACACAGCTTTAGTCTTAGCGACAATAACATCAGCAGATCGTCGACTTCACTGGCCATGTCCATGGTTTCGCAAACTACAAAAACACTCTGCACAAAAACGCTGCACATGCTAATGGCTTTGGGAAATCAGCCGTTTTATAGTTGGGAACACATGTAATGTACATGCATTGGAAAAACCATATGTTGGCATGGCGGAGATCTAATGTGCTACATCATTACTGCCAGAGACTTCAGATGAATCACAGCACATGGAGAACCAGCTGAAAACTGCTCTCTAGAAAACCATCCTGCACACTACATCTCCAAACTCAGATAAACAACACCATCATACTGCAGTTGAACTGAGTTATTTAACAATCTTTCTAAGACCAAAGGGATTTACTATGTGCAGGACAACGACTGATTCCTCTCTGTATTTTCTCATTATTTCACCATAATGGAGCCTCAACTGTTAGAATGGATTGTTGAAATGATTTCCAGTCCCACTAGGGTGGCACCATCAAAACATAGAGCAAGATTCTTCTGTAGATGTGCCGTTAATGTGGGTGACGATCGGAGTGTAATGTTGCATAAAATGTTTCGTTTCTTTGGCGGAGCACATTTTCCACTCTCATATTTCTCATTCTCTGGCACGACTCTTCACCAGAAGCCATTCTCATTCCTCTGGAAAACACGTGCAAACTAATTGATTAATTCAACGAAAGCATGGTGACCCACGCAAGGCCACTGACAGTCAACACGAAGCTCTCCGTCTCAACAGCGCCTGTGCAATAACAAAAGAGACCAGAAGAATTGTTTTTGGCACGGCGTTTAAAACAGTGGACAAGCAGTTTCTAGTTTAAAGTTCTTATTAACTGTTGCTCTGTAGTGGCACACTGACTCATATGAAGCCTGCCAGCTTTCCATCTTAAATCAGAAATTATTCCTAATTGGCCACTGATTGAATTATGCTAAATATATTATTGCAATTCGATCAGAGTTGTTCAAAATGTAGATGTTAGCTCTGTTCCAAAACCTCACAGGCAGCGTTTTCAGACATCATAAGCTCAACACGAGTACTTGTCAGACTTATGCTGACGTTTGAGATGATTCAAGTGTATCATCAAGTGAAAAATACACAATTATTTTCATCATATTTTCACCCCGGATGAGTTTCTTTCTTCTATTTGGAAGAATGTTGATAATTAAACAACACCAAACTCCATTGACTTCCATTGTATGTACACAAAACAACAGAGATTTATCAAAATATCATATTTTGTGTTCCAAGAAGAAAGAGTCTCATACAGGTTAACAGCCACATAAGAGAGAATAAATGATGACAGAATTTTGATTTTGAGGTGGATTCATAAGAGTTCATGCATTCAGCCCTGTAGGATTTGAAACGGAGCGTTAAATGTGTTTAATAACCAGAGAACATGACCATAATTCTGCCAAGAGTCATTTTAATTTCCTGAAATGTGAACAGAATTTCCTGCTATTGCTTAACCAATTAACAAATAATTCCCTCGTGAAGTACTGACGATCTGAAACGCCTTTGAAATGACTTTCACATGGTGTCAAAACATGCACAGAACCAACGTTTGACTGGCCACACATCCAGCCAGTTTACCCGTACGGAAAGGCGTTCGAAAACCAACGACGTGTTACTTCACAGGCCATCTGCAGGCTCGCAACGCTGTTTACATTTGCCTGGATACGCGTTTATCCACAGCGCTAATGCGGAGCAGTTTTGGCCCCCATCTTTCCGAGCCCGCCGCGACCACATACACGTCTGATAGCAATTGAAATTCCAGAGTGGCAGCTTACATCTTCCCCATCTGGAGTCACATGGTACGTCCGAGTTTAAGTTCGGATGCTATGGCTCCAGCATTGCCATTGTGGGTCCTCTATAAAAGAGGGGGAAAAAACGCAGATCCAATGGAGCGAGGGGCTGCAGAAAGACTCGCAATAATATCCTGTTACAGTCTTCAGACTTGATGATTCCATGCAGCGGTCCGCGATGGGATTGGCCGGCCTCCAACTGGCAACCGCGGGCTGGGCGCTCGATCCCGGCTCGGCTCGACCTCGCTCACACTATAAAGCCCTGTGTTATTAATTAGATCCATTTGTCAGTGGAGTGCATGCGGTTCTGCTGTTTCGCTGCATGTTGTTTTGTGTTCTTGGATGACTAACGACTATCAAACAAACAAACATGGCCAGCGCGGCACGCGGCCAAACCCAGCTTGAACGGGGATCAAAACTACGCCGCCGCGAAACCATGAAAGCTGTAATTGGCCGGAGACCTCTGAAGATCAATGGAGCGCCGCCCGGCTCTGCTCGCGGGTGAATCCCAAGCGTGGCACCTGATACACCTGTTTTACATGAGAAGAACAAACTACGCCACCCACATGCAAGCCAACGGGTCTGGAGTCGTAAAGATGAGCCACACCGCATCAGTTCATCAAGCCAAACACTGAAACGTTTCTACTCTTCAGACAGAAGAAAACGATTGAACGCATTTGTCTTTTCAACATGAATTAATGGAGAGAAACCTCTCCTAAAAATGTTATTTGAAGTAAACGTCGGCCAAGAACGCTTCAAAGTTTGAACGTCTTAAACAGATTGTCTGGAGGACATTCCCAACCATGCAGTTAAACAAAATGTTGCATGATTGTTTCTGCAAGACGACCATGACCAATGCTGGTAAAATGTCAAATTAAAATGCTCTTGAGAAAAGCCAAAAGATGGAGATGAACTTTTCCAAAGATTTAGTTATTTGTTTCTATAAGTAAACGTTGGCCAAGAACGCTTCCAAGCCTTAAAGTTCTAAAGCTTCCAGCATCTAAAACACTGTCTGGAGAATTTCTCCCACCGTGTAGTCAAACAAAACCTTTCTGCAGGAAAACCAAGACCAGTGTTGGCCAAACGCTGAGTTAAAATGCTCTTGAGAAAAGCCTAATGATTACATGAGAACTTTGAGGACAACTTGGTTATTTGTTGCTTTAAGCAACCGTTGGCCACAAACCCTCCAGCTTTAACGTTTTAAGGCTTTAAACATCTAAAACAGATTAATTTCTTGCAGAAGCTTCCCAACTGTGCAGTCAGACAAAATGTTGTGTGATTATTTTCTGCGAACTACCAAGACCAAATATAGGTAACACTTTGAAATTAAAACGCTCCAAATGATGGATACGAACTTTTCTTAAGATTTAAAAGCTTCCAACCTTGATTAAGATCCCATTACTGAAACGCAAGCAGAACAAATTTCCCTGTAAAACATTCATCCTTACGTAATTTGTCACATCCAATCGAATTCGACAATTTACGAAAGAGTGGTTTAAAAAGGAAGATTTGTTCTGCTCGTGTCTCACGAATGTGGCATGAATGTGCGGAGGATTTCCCCAAACATCTTTCTACAGCATTACCCACAATCCTCATGTTCAACGTTGGCCTTACTTTTCTCCCGGCTTCATTATTGTGAAGGTTCATCAATCGGCGGGCATTTTTTTTAATCTCGCGGGCGTCCACGAACTTCCGGGAGAACTCGATGCCGTACTTGATGTCCGCCGAGCATCCGCCCCATTTCCAGCCCTCCTCCTGGTTGTAGTAGCCCTGTTTCTCCCGGTCGCACCCGCAGTGGCTCATGTTGCCCTGGCTGCATGCGGCCGTGATGGCGTGGGCGACTCCAGCGGCTGTGATGGCGTAGGTGAATGCCGCCTCCCTGCTGCCTGGGGGGAAGAGAGAACAGACTGTGACATCTGCTCGACACGTCTCAAACCACACAACATCCCATCTGTTTACCATGGCGGCGTTCCCAAAAGCATCTTAAGGATTTAATGATCAAAGCTTCTTTGGTGACAATGGTTATAAGATCAATTTAAAGGGATACTTCACCCAAAAAACTAAAAGATCAAGACACCCATTGATAACACCCAAAATAATGGTAGTCAGAAGTGCCCAAAAACTGTTTGCTGTCCTACAGTCTTCAGAATGTCTTCATTTGTGTTTAACAGAACAAAAAAATGATAAAGTAATTTTGGGTCAATGGGTGTCGAGATCTGTTCGGTTACAAGCATTCTTCCAAATATCTTTCTCTGTGTTCATAAGAACAAAGACATTTATACACATTTGGAAGAACTTGAAGGTGAGAGAGTTTTCCTTTTTGTGTGAAGTATCACTTTAAGGTTAAGACGCTTTTGGGAAACGCATCCTAGATGATTTTCTTTTAACTTTTGTTTTTAAACTTTTAACCAACTAGAAACCATGCAAAACCCCATAGCAACCACAAAAGAAGACACCCAGAAACCCTCAGCAGTAATAAGATAAGACTACAATCTGAAAAACAAACTCAAGTGTTGGTTGGACTCAACCATGGGTTTAAACAACCCAGCATTTTCTTGTGTGTAAATTCACAAAATTCGTTGAGTTGAGGTTTTTAAACACTGAAAAATAAATGATTCTGTGCTTGAGTTTTTTCAGATTTCCTGCACCTCTGACGAAACGCGTGCAGCTGTTGAACACAGATGTTGAGCTCTCCGTGTGTTTGTGTGAGAAAGAAAGTCAAGGTGCTGTCCAACGTGCTGAATTCTCCTGACTGTGCACCTTACGAACCAACCACAGCAAACACAGAGGGGTCTTCTGGACCACCACTAAGAGACGGCCAGCTCAGTCCACATTTTAACAGCTAATACATCAGAGACGCTTATCAATGTGCGAGCAGATGACACAGGATGACAATCTCATCAAATAAATAGGTTACTGAGGTTACCAATTGATATTTTTCAAAGATTGTGACGTGATTTAACATTGTCAGTGATTCATGACCGCATTGTGTAAAACTGTGAAATAATCCAAACTAGAAATCAAAAATTTGCTAAATTGTCTTTCACCTGAAAATAATTAAGTTATTGAATAATGTGTCAATTCAAGTCTGACAACAATTCCTCAACAACGCCTCTGTGAGTCCTCCATTCAAACTCATCATAGAGATGTAAGTAATATATGAAGAGTTTTAAACAAAATGAGATAACATTTTTTTATTTTATTATGTTTTATTGTGTTAGTTAGCTGTATTATTTTAGTTATTATGGCTTAAATCAAAACAAACCAACTGCACTTTGATTGATATTAATTGGAATGCACAATAAAAAACACGATTTTGGAAACACTTTTTTGGGACCAAACTCTGTATTTATTGTTTGTCATAATAATTAGATTAGATTAGATTAGATTCAACTTTATTGTCATTACACATATACAAGTACAGTGTAACGAAATGTAGTTTAGGTCTAACCAGAAGTGCAATTAGCAAGTGCAGATATACAGTGTGAATAAATACAGAATGTTTAATGTTGCTTGATATTGTAAAAAAAGATTTGTTAATTTTCCATTGAATATACAATCGCATCCCTGATGGCACACGCATCCCATCTGCATCTGCAACACGTCTAGAAAACATTTCCTGTCAGCTTTCGTACATACATCTAAAAGAGTTTTTTTCTAAGTTAAGATGTTTTTACATCAGATCTCCAGATCTTTAGCACACATCTCACAGATGTACTGATGAAACGAATGTTGCCACAGGTGACAAATTTATGAATTTTTCACACTTTTCACCAGTATTAATGAGTCAATTCCCAAGTTTATGTCCCTAAGAGTAAACCTGAAACCTACAAGAGAGGACAAACACAAACTCAAAAGCTTTTCTTTGGTTTAATGGTACGAGTGTCCATACTCCGAGATGCTGAAGTGAACGAAGAGAGTCGGAGAAGGCCAGACCCAAAGTCCTGACTGGATTCCAACAGGAAGAACCTTGGGATAGCCTCATACCCTGCCAACGGAAAACTGGACTGACCAAAAACCCTCAAAGAAGTTGGAAAGTTGTGCCGGGCAGAACAGAAGCAGATTAAAACAGATGTCTAATAGAGTTTGGTGGCAAGTGTCTGCGACAGAATCCATCATGGCGGTGGAAGAGTGAAACAATGCCTCTGTTTATTCTCACTTTATATTTATAGATACTGTATATAGATCTACCAAGACCTGACCACACCTCGTGAAGTAAAGGTGGGCGGAAGAGTTTTCCCTCATGCTGACCGCTTTGGCTCGGACGGAGAAAAGCGAACCACTAAACAAATCACGTTTGACACGGCTGAAAAGATTTACAACCTCAGAGAGAACAAACAATCCTGTTGAACTCTGAGATGTCCAGATGCTTCGTTCGCAGAAGAAACGTACGCTTACATCAGAGACACTTTGTCAAACTATATGATCGTATAGTCTTTATGCCAACAGATGTCTCCTTTTTTATTGCTCCTTAGCTAAATGTAGGATTATCAACACTGACCAGAAGGTCTCCTGAGTAATATGAGCAAGACAGGGGCAGTACAATTCTATCCAGAGTCTTTATAAATGGTATTTACAATAGAAGACTGAGAAGTCTTAAAGACGACAAAAGTGCACCTGCCCATCTCTAATGTTCATATGAAAGATTCTGAACCACCACCGCTCACGTGTCATCATTCATTTCTATGTAAAGCAGATCAGAAGTGAATCCAGATAAGCGCTCATAAAGCCGTATTCTCACTGTATTGTTGAAACCTGCTCTCAGTTTTTAGATCAGTTATCAGACAACCATGACAGATCAACTTCATTCAGCACATATGAAAATGTACAGCTATTTCTATTTAAAGCATCTATGATAAGAGCTCAAAGCTCCGCTCAACTGACCAATAGCAGCAGAGCACAGTTCAGCCCCGCGTCCAATCAGATGCAACGGACTGATTGCGAGCGATTGTGTGATATTATCAGATGTCTTTACATCCCGTCTGTTACCATTGTATGATTCTCGATGGCAGTGAAACTAAAGCTATGCATTACTTCATTTAAAATAATAAAAAGTAAAATGTGTCGAATTGATAAAAAACAGACGTTTGACAAAAAACATGGCTTCAAGCAAGACAGCACATTTTTGGTCCGAACGGAAAAGATGCGAACAATTCTAGAAAATAAATGAAACACAAAAAACCGTATGTGTTACCATGGCGAGGACCAACTGTTTGTTGATACATGAAATTATGGATGTAGCATCGAACAGCATCGCTTAGGGACGTAATGACGTATGCCATTAATCCAACTATGTAAAACGGGAACATGAATGGTACATTCTTAAAGCAACTCATGTAAACAGCATAATCCTTATATTATTTTACTCCGAATAAGGCAAATCATTCGATTACTGATGTCCATGTAAACGTGGTAATTGAGTCCCAAACATGCACAAAATAAACGGACATCTTTCAAAAATCAGACTAAAGAGAAACCTGTCTTCACATGCATAGTAATAAGCCAACTATGTACAAAACGTCGTTTATATGGAAGTTTGCGACTTGCCGGGTTTCTGGCGTGCAGTGACGTCACCATCAATAGTCTGTTATTAGTCATTAAAAATGCAGCGGGAGAATGGTCAGAAGCTGTATTTATATCTCGTCTCATGTCTGCAGTACCTGCATATTCAACAATAGTTCTTCATTTTGACGTTTCTACATCAACTACATGATTCCAGAGAGGGACTTTTATACATTATTATACTATTACTTATGTTTGGGACTTTAACTATTGCTCTGTCAGACATGAGCATATAAACAAAACCGGTAAAGACGTTAACATGCAGCGCCAAGTCAGTGTAATGGACGAAAACTATTTATGAGCCGTTTATGAGCTTTCCTAGATACATGAAAACCGCTTTATGCGTTTACACGACTTTACAGATTATCATCTTATCAAGCATAATCGGCACAAGACTGTGCATGTAAACACGCTCATTGACACGTGGACATATTTCCATACTGATATACTGCACATCCCACTCAAATCCAGATTTATCAGGAACACGTCCAGAGAGGACGTCTATCTTTCCCTGTGGGTTCAGAGTCATTTGACTTATCTTCATTACATCTGACAGCTGAATCATTATATCTGACTATCAAACACACCTGGTGTCCACATCTACATCCGTCTGACGATCATTAGATGCCAGAAAACAGCGTCTTGAATTGAATGGCTGCTTGGCAGCTTCTCAAACTGTCAGCCATTCAATTCAAGCCTGTAATTCTGAGAATCTCCCGACATTAAATTCCATGTAAGAATCATATGACAGTTGGATTTCATGCCTCAATGCCATTGGGATTTCCTTGTGACAACTGGAAAATAACGATACAAAATACATCGTTCACATGTTGTTTATCAGGACACGACATGCGCTGATGTTTCTCATGTTTTGTCTTTACATTTGTGGAAGAAGACAAGATGTTGATGAGAATTTCTTTTCAATAGTTCCATTCGGTCGAATGCATCCCGTACAAAAATGAAACCTCATGATTTGATTTTAATATTTTGGGGGTTCATTCTAGAGTGGTTTACGATCATATTCAGATTTTATGAAATTCTGCAAATGTTCCATGCGGATGTCATTTCACCACTAGTGAAGAGTCTTTAAACGTCCTCTGCTCTGGACAGTGATGCTGAAACATGCACAAGGAATTCACAGCCTCATTTTTCAGGATTCTCAGGTATGAGTCTGAGGTTCCTGTGGAATCTAGAACCCATCATTAAGAGTTTACTGTGAGACGGACAGCCCGAGCTCAGTTTCAGCTGTTGGGGTTTGAAATTCAATACCAAAATACAAGCATAATACAAAAAGAATGCTGCCCAACATTTCTGCTAAGACAAGACTTTAATGAACAAATAATTAAAGTTAAAGTAAAAGCAGAAGTCGGAGGATAGACCGAGTCATCCATTTCTGTTTCTACTGAACTGAGAAATACAGCGACTGAACGTCTGACCCTCATGACACATGGACACTTTCATACATGAAACATGGGACTAAACGGGTTTGGTCGAAATTCATTTTTCGAAAAAGATATTTGGGAACATATCCTGCTGTATATGACCTTCTCATAAGACCACAGAGAAGATATCGCCATTATATATCAATAATCTGACGAATGTCGTCTGTCATTATACTGGGTTCACACCAAACGCCAACTAAAGGAACATTCCACTGTTTTACAAATATGCTCATTTTCCAGCTCTCCGAGAGTTCATAAATTAAGTTCTACCACTTTGGAATGTATTCTGCCGATCGCCGGGTCTGGCGATAGCACTAGAAGTATAGTTCCTAATCAAATTTGCAACTTTCATTTTCCGCCCGTCTTAGTACACGATAAAACTACAGAAGCGTCAAGTTTTAAATAGGAAAAATATCGAAACTCTTTGGTCATTTTTGAACGCGATGCTACTGGTCTGATTGGATTCAATGATCTATGCTAAGCTTTGCTCAAAGTGCTAAAGCCAGACCCGGAGATCGGCAGAAAACATTGCAAAACGGAAAAACTCAATTTATTTACTCTTGGGGAGCTGGAAAGATTTGAGAATATTTCCCAAAAAGTGGAATGTTCCTTAAAGTGTTTTGCGATAGTAAATTACATACATAGTCAATTCAAAGACGCGTATAGACACAAACTCAGGAATACATTCGTCAATCTCGTCTTCTGCGAAGGTTGAAATATTGGTCAGATCGCATCACTCACCTGAAAATAACGAACTATTTGCGCGAGTAATAAAGTGCTTTGAACTCGAGTGCTTACGTTAGGTGTGAACCCAGCATTAGAGTTTGAGAAGAGTCGTCAAAAATGTGTCAAACTGAGTCAAGTCTGTAATCAAAAGTCAATATTATTGAAGATCTCAAACATTTACTCAAATCCAGATTATTTGACCTAGTAGTTTTTCCGATGACACTGACTGCAATTTATCTACCTTGCTATCCGTAAGTAACAATAAAACCTTACACAGAATAGCACAATACAGACTGTAAGATCACTCTCGTCCTAACCCTGTACAAAAGTTCAGAGAAGCGGATACGAATGTGAAGGTAGAAACCTGTCTTCTTCTGTCGGCACAACGCTGAGGGTGTTCCTCTGGAATCCAGCAGTCACATATATCTTCTCCTGGGCTTTTAGTGTGGCTTTAGAAGGACGGGGAATTCTTCATGTGCTTTAGAGTCTCACCTGCCCGGGAGGAAAGTGTCTAATGAAGACATGAGGAGGGCACGAGATGGTGAACTCTGCTAATATTTCTCTCAAACTGACAACTAAATCCTTTCACACCAGCTCAATGAATCACGTAAGAGAAACACTGTGTGTGTGTTGTGTGAGCGCTTTAACAAGCTTTACAATTGTATTGTTCTTTTTTAAATTCATTTTCTTACTTGATCTTGCATTTCTCAAAGAATTGAACATAGATACTATGTTAGCGTATCATCCATTATTATAAATTTCACAGCAATGCCATGGAAGAAACTTTTTTGGTTTCCCCAATCAAATAAACAAAATACTTTTCGATAGTCTAATGCTGGGCTCACACCAAACGTATAATTTATTATTCGCAGGAAAAGTTGTTGTTTTCGCGTGAGTGACATAATCTCACAAATATTTTCAACCTTCGAGGAAGACGATATTGACGCACGCAAGTTCAAGTCTGTAAGCATCTTTGCATTGAATTTGTGTGAAATTTACTCGCGCAAAATCGCTAAATTGCCGTTTGGTGTGAACCCAGCGTTAGAACCTTTATCCATTATAAAGAACCTTTCGTGGAACATAACGACTGTTCAGATGTTAAAGGTTCTTCGTGGAAACATTCAGCCAATAATGGTTCTTCTGTGGCATCGTGAAGCACCTTTTTAGTGTGTTCAATGAGTGCAACATTCTCATTGAGAACATGAAATTTACATCCATAGATGAAGCGTTTTTTTATCCTCAAAGGACTTTTAATATACAATAAAAATGGTCAAAACCACCATCACAGAGAGAGAGAGACAGAAAGGAAAAAGAAAGAGAGAGACAGCTTCATTTTGTCACTACTAAAATCTAACAAACCGTTTCAGTTTATAACTTAACATTTTCAACATTTGTGATCTTATTTGGAGATTTTTAGCGTGTCACAGCTTACCGATATATGACAATAACCGTGATATTAAAAACAAAGATTTTGATAACTATAAACGTCAAAATATTGTAAAACTTTTCAACATCCATTCAAAGTATTGCTTTAAGATCTACAGGGGTTATGACGTCTCTCATTCTATCTCACTTTCTCTCTATCAAAACATGAAACCGAAGATGATTTCCCCAAAATATCGTGATTATTTTGTCACAGCCAATTTGTTCACACATGATAACCGTGCAGTGAAAGCCAGGTACCATGACAGGCCTAGAGCATCATCATAAAATGACATCAAGCATTCATCTTTGTGGGAAACACACAGCTTAAATTTTGAAATGGAAAAGTCAAAGTTGTGTACATGATATCACAGAAAGCTGTCTGGTTGTGCAGCTCACTACAGAGCTCATTTCTGTAATCTCGGCCTGTTTTTGAGACAAACCCTTTCTGTGGGTAGTTATTGACGGACTTTTTCTGGAAATGAGGATCCGATTTGGCCCTGTTTTTTAACCTGAAACTAAATCCTTCCTCGACTCAATTCTTCAGGGGCTCAGAAATACTCAATAACCCGGCTATTAAAGAGAACAGCCAAACGTCCTATAGCCAAACGAATCCGAATTGACCAGAGAGAGAGAGAGAATTAACTCTGTGGTCTGTTGATCATCATCTCTTTGAAAAACAATGGAATCTACTGGCCGCTTCGACGCTTGTAGACCGGCTCCTTACGAGCAGGAACAATTTAGTGGTTGCAATTTGGAGGATTTACATTGAGAAAAAAATCCTTGAGACTCCAGGCATGAGAAGGGCGGAAAGCGTTTCATACAGTCCATTATGAATGGATGGGGATATTCCTGGAATAGACTTTATCCTCAGACTTAATCTTCAGTTTCAATGGGATTTGCCAACAGACCGCACAAAATAAACATTTTGTTACTTACTATCAGAAGATTATTACATTTCAGTTCAATTCCAGTGTTATGGACGTGACATTTTGCGTTATGGACGTGACATTAAAATGCTCAGAGAATGAATTTGTTACTATTATAGGGAACCACCTATTTATATTTTACTGAGCCCTTGTTGATAGATTTTAAACATCCAAAAATGTCAGCCTATGAAAAAAAATATTCAAATAAAGGGAGATAAACAAGCGGATGTGGCAAAAATGGACGTGTTTTTTGGGAGACGATACAATTAACCCAAAGCAATAATACCCAATGAATGGAGAAGTGATCTCTCTTTATAAAACATCAAATAGTTTCTTTATATTTATTTTCATGTGTTCATTTATGAGGAATATGAAGCGTTATGAATGTGACAATCCTGAAAATGGCTCTTACCTGACTATGAAAAATCATGAACTAAAAATAAAACAAATGTTTTACAAATTTGAAGAAAGATCTCACATGGGTATTTAAACCACCAAATGTTGAAATCTGTGCTGTAACCAGAGTAAAACAGCTGGTAAAAACTACTTTTTTACTTTATTATGTTGACATTTTTGCGGATTTGCCCATCACAAACACACAAATTCACATACATGGTCGAAATTAAAACGCGCCTTTTGACACTGAAAACAAATACGCTGTTTTTTCTGTGAATCCAGTTCCGTTCTGTGCCATACAGAGACCAAAAACACACCACAGAACCACGAAAGTGTCCAGACGTCCAAAAGCCATAGTGGCTCTTCTCTGACTTCAGTAGACCTGGTAAAGACCCGTTAAATACTTTCATAACACTAACTTTTTGGAACTTGCCGAGCAAAAATCAGCGTCATTTCAAAAGCAGGAAGAGTATTATTTAACATTTCCTAACATTCATAACTAAAGTACACTATGAGATGCAGCGTAAAATCAAATATATGTCAGTCTTAACAGTGGAAAATTCTGATTTCATCAGCAAACACAAACGTGTATGTTTCACTATTTCAAACAAGTACTGTGTTTTTAGGGGAGGACAGTGATTTAAAGACTCTCGGTACAACCGCATTCTAACAACACTTTGAAACATAAGTAAATGTATAAATGACTGCGTAAAAGAGAAAGCTCCATGATGCCTACTTAGAAATGCCTCTTCAAGAGCCCCTTGACAATGTCAATGTTTGCCTGGTCCTATATATATCGGCCAATATACAGCATCTAATGTAAAACTCCCTAAGAACAATTTGAAAACATAGACTGCCGAACACAAGGTAACCAGTAGTTCTCTTTTATCCTATAGCATCAGCTTACTTGAAACTAGTTAATGATTCTTTAACCTTCAAACTTTTCTGAAATATTTTTTATTTAATAAACAAATTATAGATGTTCTTCCAGAGCAACCCAGACATTTTTTCTTAAACAGGACTCAAGGCAGAAAACATTCAAACAATTTGCTTTTGTTCCTATAGTAAACACATTCCTAAATACTGTATCTACATACTTTTCTTACATCAATAATGTTTTGCTAATATCAGTATGAATTATCACGACAGGAATAAATTTGCATTATCGAACGATACCGATTAACAAAAAAAAACATTTATCGCCGATACTGATTAGGCCGATAATTTATCCGGCATCCCTTGAAAACATAAAATTATTGCGCTCACATTTATTTATAAAGCATGCAGGGAATTTAATTTACGGCCAAGGAACACCTTGGGAACATTATGTTAATAATACAAAAATGCAGTAATGTTGTAATTAAAAATCATCGAATTTAGCGGTTAAGCTCCGCCAGAACAGGGCGTGAACCACGTGCACGCTACGCTGTAGGTAAACAGAGACGCTGCGCCCGCCCACAACGGCCTTTTCTCACAGAAAGGAGCATTAAACAAAGTCTGCATACAGCCCAGAGTAAATTACGTCCAAAATTACGTTTTACATATAAATTGTGCGCGTACTGTGTTTGATTGTAAAGTTGTTCTCAACTCTCTCCAGTCAGGTCAAGCCCGGGAACAGAACTGGAGCGCGAACAAGCCGGGAAGCAGAAGCGCGCGAGAAAATGGATCTGTTTCGCGGGATTCGAGAGGTTCGTCCTACAAATGTTTCTGAAGTGAAAGATCCGTATTTCTGATGACGATCTTTGACAGAAATGTTATTTCGGTACACCGTGTCATTGACTATATGGCATTAATCCAAGAAACGGGAAACGTTATATAGGAGGATAAATAGCGGAAGTGTTTACATTCGCTGTGTCGCGCGCAGGTGATCAGTATAGATTAGGAACGCGATTAAGGTTTTTTTTCCCGTCAAAAGTCTTAACTGCGCATATAAACACTAGCGATCGTGATGTTTTAAATGTGTAAAATGTAATCGAAACACCAGTACACCAATGACTACAGCAAACACATTGAATAGAATACAGTAATGAAAATTGTGTTATCATTTCCAACTGTATACAGTATGCAGAATACTATATTGTAGATTTGTAAGTATTTTCTACGTTACCTCAGTAAGTTGCACAGTAAGTGTGCGTTTACATTACAAATACAATTATTAAACCATAATCTGTTAACCATAAAACCAGCACTAAATTCCATTAGGTGGTGTATTTTGCAATTTATTCCAATAGGACTTAATGGACTGGACCTTTTCATTGAAAACATTAATTCTAGTTAAAAATGTTTCTGGATAAATAGATTTCTATTAAAAGTGTCAAGATGTTGAAAAAGTCACTGCCATATTTACTTTGTTTAAGTGACAGTGAAGGGTAAAGTAGAGCTCATATTTTATAATCGAAAAATGACAAATGTGCATTTCCCTCAGGCCTGAGCAATGCTTTTGACATGAAGTGTGTTCAGCGTGTGATCGAAGGATTCCGGCTGAATTTAGCAAACGAAGCAGACCGTCAGTTCGACCATCATGCATCCATCATAACTGCAGCTCAAACATGCTTTTGCATGCAGTTGAGAGTGAAGTGTGTGTCTGTGAGATCTGTGCGGTGTGTGTAACCAGGGTTTCATTTGCGTTTGCCCACAATACCGTCTCTCATATCACCACCACATGTGCTCTGTCGCAGTAAAAGAGCAAAACTAGCTTAGTTGCAACAACAGCGTTTCTCTTCTCCAGCACAACTAGTTAATGTGAATTGTCAAGCCTCGTCTCAGGGAAATTCACAACTGTTTTACGCCGTATAAATTTAGTGGTATGGGACAAAAATTGTTGAATTATGCGAAAAAACGACGTGAAAGCCGATCATACAAACTAAGAAACCAAACGACTTAAGATCTAAACAATGCAGAGACCGTTGACGGCCACTGACCTACTCGCAGCTCTTGACCGAAGACGGTGCGTTCGCCCAGCGCCGAGCAGTTCCAGCGGCCGTATCTGAACTGATACTGGCATTCGTTGATGCCCAGCTGCGCCCCCTCTCCGATCACAATGATGGCGTCGGGTCGACTCTGGCAGATGGCGCGCTGGCGAGGGGCGAGGCCGGGGATCTTATTGCAGATGATGTTCGCGCCGAGCGCCACCACGGAGGAGAGAGCCCTGTGAGACAGAACAGAGACAAACACGAGTAAACACAGACATCTCTTTACTGGATTTATTGTTGCGTTTTTTCATTTGTAAGAGTGTTTGAAGAGTTGTTCCAAAATATTATATCTCCGTTTTGACGCTTTTTCCCAAAATCAGGTTTTTTATTGTGCATTTCAATTAATATCAAACTGTAGTTGGTTTATTTTGACTTAAGCCATAATAACGAAACAAATACAGACAACTAACACAATAAAACTCGATGACCTTTTTGAAAATGAGTTATCTTATTTTGGAACCAAACTCTTCATTTATCTTTGAAGTTTTCATTAAGGGCTTTTATGGCAACTGGTTGCTAATGAGTAAAATGAATCCCAAAAGATCAACACATAACCGTAGACTTGACTAGAATAATGTGTTAGTGATTATAAACATCTGAATTGGTTTCATAACTCTTGTGAAATGTCATATTTCAGGAGCACACGTCTCTCTCATCATGTGACGTTTGCGTGTTGATATGAGCCTCTTGAGTGTTTTCAACGCGCTGTGTTTGTTTAAACCCGCACTACTAAACAAGTGGGCTTCTGTGTTTACGAGCGCCGAAGCCGTTCAGATGTGTGCCTTTCAAACATGTCAGAGACCGGGGCCGTAAACTCGCGGGGAGACGGATGCCAGCTTTGAAGAATGACGTCGCCGACCGCGGAGGACTTTACCGCAAGCCAGGCGAGTCGCAACAAGCGATGTGTGTGTCAGCAGAAACGGCACGCAGGGGTCGACGGGGCGGGAGAATAACTGCTACTTATAGATTCTGCTTTAGAAGAGATTTGTTGGATATGTCTTGTTATGTTTCAAAGGCTGTAAATACTTTTACAAAAGCATATATAGGAATGTTGATAAGAAATTCTTGATCCTCCAATCATAAGTGTTGTTTAGAGGTGTGAGTTATAGTATGAGATGAATCAAATGACCGAAAAATCCCTTTTATCAAATACAATTATTGCACCACATGGAACTACATCTATTATTTGTTGACACATTCTCTGTTAGGTCGTGAAGACCTATCATTTCATAGAGTCATGTGACCGCCATTATATTGAGACAATTTTGCTATTACGATAACACCATATTCGTTATATTGTTACGTCCATTGTATATACTAGGGCTGTGCAATTAATCGAAAAATAATCGTAATCGTGAACTTTGGCCTTCAACAATTACAAAAACTAAATATTTGAGGTAAAACAATTATTGTGCCGCATTCCATTTTGCATGGATCCTCTCTTTTCTTGTATGAATAAATCCACCGGATTATATATATTTATATATTTTATCTAACTGCTTATAAAGCGCACCCCTTTCCATGTGGTTAAGCTGTGCTAGTTTTACATTTATATATATATTTTTGAAGTTGATTCCCAGTTTAAAAGGCAAGTTTTTTCAGATTTCTATGTTGTTCTTAAAGATAATGAGTAAGCGTGTTAAATAATCGGGATTTCAAAAATATTATGATTTTTGTCACAATCGAGCAGCCCTTTTATACTGTATATATTGTCATAAAATAATCGAAAACATGCCAACTAGGGGTGGGAATCTCTGGGAACGTCACGACGTGATTCAAATACGATTTAGAGGGCTGCGATAAGATGATAAAACCATTCTCGATGCATCTTTTTTCCTTTACAAATTTTCTTTTTCTTGCTGTGTGACTATTAAAATCAAAGTATTCTTTAATAACCCAGACCGATTTCACTTCCAATATCCTTTATTAATAAAACAAATGGAAGCGATTTGGCAGGTCAACTGGAAGGTTATATTTTCCAGCATTGCAAAGAACCGACAGGAGAAGAGTGACTGCGCTCAGTGCACAACATCATCCTGTTATGAGCAATACAATCCTTCAGAAAAATAAAAATATAAAACTCTGAACCAGCAGCTCTAATACAAGCAAGCATATATTGAGTAACTAAACGTACTAAGCAGCTCTTACAATTAATTTTTACACGGCTCATTTGAATGCTTGATTCTGATTGGCCAGTCGCGACAGTATTTGAAAATAACAACCGCTCAAAACTAATAACACCCTGTACCCCGGATGGTGCAAATCATTTTGAGAGAGACAGTTTAATATTACACAAAAAATAATTATAAACATGTCTTTAAATAGCATGTATGACATTATATTTACAAACGATTAAACCAATTTGCCTGTTTGTGACTTGTTTGGCTTATTTCTGTGATAACAACCGGCTGCCTGTACATTATCCCTCACATAACATACAGTAATAGACTTCTTACCATCATCCTCCTGTAATGTGAATGACTGCAGCATGTTCAGAATAACTTGTAACTTAGTAAGCTGCTCTTATAACCAAATAAATAACAGAGTGTGACTTTAATATGGTTTCTCATGTTTGTCGTGTTTCCCAAATATTTTTGTTTAAGCTTGACACGACTTGCACAGGTGGGTCTTGTCAAGGCCATTTTTACCTTCAGCTTCATAGAAACCAAAATGCTTCCATACATGAGATTTTAATGTAAACTGAGCCGGTTGGATTACTTTCACCACCATCTTCGTCGTCTCTTATGTGAAGTTCCGCCTTTTTTCGTTCCCTCAAATATTGAACATTAAAAAAATCGATTTTAGACATTTATGAAGAAGAATTGACGCAACCATGTTGAGAAAATCTGAAAAAGAATCTTTCTTGAGTGAAACACAACAGAGGATATTTTGAGAAATGTCTCGGTGGTTTTGTCTTCATACAGTGGAACTCATGGATTTCAGTGTTATTTGGTAATCAGCATTCTTCAAAATATCTTCTTTTGTGTTCTGCAAAAGAAAGAAAGTCAAACAGGTCTATATTTGATTTTTGTCTGAACTAATCCTTGAGTCTCTTTTCTGTTTATGAGAAACATTACCATGCACTTTACATCATAACCTGCTCTGAAGAATGCAGTCTATATTCAACTAGTTTAACCGCGTCAGTTGGTACTTTATGAGCGTGGATGAGCAGGACAGCCATAATAAGAGGTTTTAAACGAAGGCCAAATAAATATGAAAGGGTGGAACGTCTCATTTGTTTCTAGAGCGGATCGTGTTCTGTGGCACACAATTGAATTTATGTAGTTGTGAAAAAAATATGGTTACAGATGAGATTACATGACAACGTCATCTTTCTCGTGTTCTGGATTATTTCTACATGCATAATTTACCTGTCATTGTATTATAACTGATGTCTTAAACATGTTAAATATAGAGTTTATTTTTTGAAGCAAGTGATGATGTATAAAGAGTATTTCAGCTGTTTCTCCCAGACAAAAGAGAGACAAAACGGTGCAGAGCAAATGAAGATTTTCTTAAATGATAAATCCAATAATGCAATATTTTTATGTCTTGCTTAACAAGTCCTCTGAGGGGTTTTATGTCTGTCCAGGAAAAGCAGAAGGTCCCTTCCTCAATCACGCAACTAATGCAAAACATGTTGGATATTTTTTTCCGATCCGAAAAGACCACCGGTTCCACCAACCAACACTTAAATAGCCCCAAATGTAGGTTTAATTGTGGCCCGTATAAAATATGACAAAATAAATCAGCACCGTCCCGCGAGGAAGATTTCAAACACGAGCAGGCTTTCCTGGGAAATGAGGAATAAATAATCCGCAGGATGAGTAAATGCGCTCTACTTTTAAACACAAGAAAATAAATGTTCTGGAGGCACTTGGCTCTGGCTATCACGCGGTCCATTCTACTTAAAACAAATCCAGCTAAAACAAACTCAGAACTACCGACACTGGCACCATATGCTTAAAGAAAACCAACAAACCTCGGTCTGTACGCAGACTTTAATCCACACATTTGTACCTTTAAAACTCCATTTATTATTACTAGATCTTAACAAAACCTCTTTCAGTGTAATGTGTATTTTGTAGTGTTTTATAATATGACATGTGACTTAATATCATGAGGATATTAGTATGCTTTGGTTTTTTGGACTTAAAGGAGAAGTTCACTTCAAAATTTGCCCCCGTTGCCATTCCATAGTAAAATGGAATAAATATAAATATTTTATTATAATAAATAAAAAGGACTATGGAAAGTAAATGAGGGCAAATTTTGAAGCGAACTTCTCTTTTAAAGCTTGTCGGATATCTTTGTTTTGCAATAGATTTAAGGATATAATCATGTTTATGTAATCGAACATCATATTAATCGAACATTAATGAAACTTTTGTTAAATATAACGTCCCCCTAATCTCTCTGATAGATTTTTATTTAAGAAACATACCATTAATTTGCGAGTTTAATTCCCTAAAACTACAAACTTAGATTGAAAAGGAAGTGGATTCAGTGTGTGAGAGAGAATCCCTCAAGCCTCTACACCCACCACGACCTTCATTACTTCATGAAACATGTCTTTAAATATTAGCCAGAACTGAAGAACAGACCACAAACTTCCTTTCTGCGCTGAAATTAAAAGCCTCTAATTCCACCGAATGTCTCGAGTGCCATATAAAGACGCTTTAAAACGTCAAAACAAACAAAGGTGTCGTTTGTAATGTGCAAACCAGCTCTATACATAGAGCCCAACGCTTAAACGGAGCCACGTCTATTTAAACATTGAGCATGAAGACCTCGGTCTGGAGGTCCTTCAGCAACGAGACACAAAGAAAGAAAAACTTATAAGACGGATAATCTTACAGACTTCTTTAGAAGTAATAGAAGTAACATTAATGTTCATGAAACGTGTACAGGAGGAGCGGGACACAGGAAAGAACGCCAGGGAAATTCACACAACGCTCAAAGAAAGACATTTACTGTGACCGAACTGTACGGGGTCATTGTTTGTTCAGTACACTTTATTATTTAACATTTGTACGTTTGTGCCTGTGAACTTTGAAATACTATAAATAAAAAGTGTAACATCTAAACCCAGTTTCACCTACCCATAATTAATAAGTATATTTCAAGGATTAAAAACACCAAGCAAAATTTGTAAGTGCATTTTATATAGAGAGTACTTTTACTAGTATACTTGCAAGGACTTTGTTAAAGTGTGCACAGCAAAACCGGCAGTGCTAAAAAGCCCAAATTAACTCTCACAGTGTATATATGAAGAGTTTGATTACAAAATGAGATCTCTATTTCACAAATTCTTCAAAAATCATGTTTTTTTATTATGTTATCATGTTTTTATTGGGTTAGTTAGCTGAATTTCTGGACTTATTATGGCTTTAATCAAAACAAAACAACTTCAGTTTGATGGATATTAATTAGGATGCACAATAAAAAACATGATTTTTGAAAATCTCATTTTGCAACAAAACTCTTCATGTAATCCACACTTTGAGAGTGTGGATAATTTATACACTGTGAGTGTTAATTTGACATTTTTTAACACTTGCCATTTTTCTTTTGTACTTTTTAGTTCATAGAGACGTTTACTTCCAAGTATAAATATACATAAAACAGCAGTTCACGTCAGAGTACACAAGTTTAGTTTACAACTGTGTTTTTTCAGGGAGAAGAACATGAAACAGACTACCAGTATACTTTTTTATTTGTGTGAAAGTAAATTAATAGCATATGTGAAAAAAATATACTTTCTAAGTGTAGTTTGCTGTTATTATTGTATTGCAATAGATTTAAATTTAACAGCTTGTGTGACAGGATCATTGTGATGTAAGGTGCACAAACATAAATGAAGAGCAGACATGTGAACAGGTGAAAGCTGACGGGGGATCGTCCGCGTTTAAGACCAGAGGAACATACAGAAAACTCTTTCAGCTTCAATCTTCTGAACTTCTCTGCCACTCAGTGGCCAACTGAAGCTCTCCAACACCAAACATATACCAACACACACAACAACTAAATCTACAGCTCCTGACACTCTGATGGACTTCTGTTATTAGAACCTTGGTCGATGCTTAAAATCATTTCTCTGGACTCTTCAGGTTTATACTCAAAAAACTATCTTTAGGACCTCGTGGGTACAAAAACAATGACATTAAACGTGAGATTAAAACGGCAAAAGCAACACAATGGGACACGTGGGAACAAGTGAATGTTTCCCATGAATGCCATCAGCGTGGCATCATTCATAATTCTTATCTAAATCAAATATTCAAGAGCGTGTCAGAGTTCATTCAGAAAAATCGCTCTAGTAAACGCGTTCTTTATTTGGAGGAGAGATGCGTGGCTTTGCTCTGATAACACCGTTTCATCCACTCACGCGAGCAGTCAAACGTTTAGACACACCTTCTTGTTTCATTATTATCATGACTTTTCACATTCTGGAATAATAATGAAGTCATCCAAACTAATACCTTACTAACAATGACGGAAGTATTAGACTTGTGTGGTGAGCAGTTATTTTTAGCTCTGGTTTGAAGCAGACACCCGTAGACCAGACTGACTGCAGCTCGGTTCTGAGATCTCTCAACCAGCTTCAACGAGGAACACTCTTTAAGATACTAGTAGAGCTAAAAAAGCCTAAACAAAACGAGCAACATCATATAACAGGACTTTTCTGATTTCTGATGGGATACCACATCAGAAAAAACATTCAAGATTTTTTTTAAGTAACTCACTTTAGTGGCAAAACTAATTTACATAACCACTAATAAACATCAATAGAAGTTTTTCAGAAACATAGTTTTATCCAACACAATTTTATTTGATTACAATTGGATTGGATACAAAAGATGACCAAACATAATGTAAACTGAACACTGGCTTTTCTCTCACTGTGTAAGTCAATCGTCTGCATTTTGCGTAAAGGTGGAATTCATCATCGCCTACGAAACTCCTTTCAAACGTTTAAAGCGTCGCCCCGTGTTTAAGAGATGGTGTGCGTGTGTAAGTTTGGAGACTTACAGGTAACTTCCGCTGGTGAGGATGAGGAAGATCTGCGGGTAATACACAGACAGCAGCACACTGCGCGAGGAGAACAGGATCATGGTGACACATGTGGACCGCACTGACAGAAAGAAACGCGTTTAGTTCCCGTTGCGCGTCCGCGGCGTTCGCATACGGAGCTTCTTTCTCCTTTTTTACGCGGCGCGTATCTCCCGGACGCCTGTGTGTGCGCTGGAGACGCGCTGTATCATCGCGCAGTCGTTTCGGCGCTCGGAGCGGGTTGATGCTTTTTGGAGATGGAAACAGAAGTGGCTCTCTCCTCTCCGGAGACTCCGGGCTGCCATTGGGCAGAGGACGGCACCATCACACCACCATCCGCCCACTTTTGGTGCGCGCTGGGATAAAGGGGCCGCTAGGGGCCACAGATATAGCGCGCGCGCAAGTGCCCGCACGAGAGGTGACTGGGGACTCGTTTCACTTTAAATGCTTCGTTATCATCACATTGAAGTATTTTTAGCTACTATTCGAGCGAATTGCAACTTTATAAATGTTATTCAGAGACTTTGAAAGAAGGGATAAGATGTTTTTATCACGTCAAAGCAGATTGTTGGCGCACAATGGTTCCTCGCGCGCACGTGCCAGGTTGCGCAAATTAACCACCGTTTTACCACAAATAAAACCACATCAGTAATAGTTTAAACATGGTGTTTGTTGTAGAACAGTGGTTATAAATTGTGATCAATGCACCACAGCAGAATAACTTCACTTTTATGTATCTTCATAAGGGACCAAAGGTAGAAACACTGTAGTGTGTTTAATAGGTTAACCTTTAATAAGGTGCATTATACATATTTTGTTCCGGTTATGATCTGAGGCCTACGGTTGCTATGGTTTCGCCTCAGGCGAGCATTTCCGTAGCTCTTTGTTACTATGTGTATTGCCGGGTGAAAAGAAATATAGAAACTAATGTGTATTGTTTCCTAAAATGATTTGTAACATTATAAGATGTTTTGCTAACGACAAAATTATTAGTTTTTTAGAGCACATATTTTCACTTCGATGGCAAAGATTATTTACGCTTAACGGATGAGGTTACCGTAGCAACACTGCACATCTCCACTGCTTTGCGAGAATAAACGCTATAGATTCTTACATTTCTCAAAGAAATATCGCACTATTTTACACAAATATATAAACCGAGCAATGAGCGTGTTATACCGGCTGTGTACTGAAATTGACACCCGTACGCTTCTAAAAGCAACAATTAACAATGACAAAGTTTTTTTCATAAACTTTAATCTGGACTGAGCGTGTGGAGTGAAGCGGTGCCTGTACCTGCATGTGCTGTCAGTTCATCATAGTTAAGAGTGTAAAGGGGGTATAGTGACGGATATCAAGCCTCAGGGGTGAAAAAACTGGTTTGACCTGACAAGACCCCACATTATCTGAAGATCTGCGCGCATGCTTTCCGCCACACATGTCTCTGTAGATTGCGTGATTGATGTCAGGACAAATCCCAAACGGGATTTATGTGCAGTTTTAAACTAAATAATCGCCTCTTTGTGTACACATGAATAGACATCCACGTTAAACTGTGAACGCTTCATGCATGAACATGCACATTCTGATATGACACGCTAATTCTCTTCTGTCATCGCATTGCTCAGAGCAACGTTTTATCTTTTTTCAAAAATGCGTCAAGTATAAAACCTAAGAAACGAGTCAAGCATAATGCATAAATCATGATAGATGACAGGTGACCCTCTCTGGGAAAACGAAACAAATCCCTGAAGAATTCAGGTGAGGTCTTGCAAAACTGCAGGGTGAAGGAATGTGGAAATACGACTTGTGCTGTTATTACTGAGAGCAGCGAGAGGTGAGAGAAAACAGCGGCGTGGATCATCCTTTAAACTAGTTTACAAAGAGCAAACATTGAGCACACGCTGCAACAGACTCTTCAAAACTTGACCGAAGCGAGAAAAAGCTGTTGTTTTGGGACCGAATGCATGCATGTTCATGTTCTGAATGATGCATGTTGTCGGTCGGGTACAGGTGCAGAACACAATGCACCTGCAAAGCGACTGCATGTTCACACGTTACTGCAAATTTTCTTTAAAAACGCAGTGCATTAAACAGTTTTGTTTGGATTTTAGATTGAAACGATTGAAACGAGAGTGCTTTGTTCTGTTACTGGTTACCATTGTTGGTCACCCTTTTGCGGCGTGACACGAGTGTTTAAAAAAACCAAACGTTTCATGTTTTCTGTTATTAAATAAGAGTCGGTGATGCCAAATGTTGCGACATGTTTCCAAACTCAAACAGAGCGGCGTGAAAGAACTCACCCCAGTCTGGAATAAATGATGCCGAAACAGAGGAGCACATTAAAGATCCACAGTCGCGGGGGTCCGATCATGGTGTCCATTCAGTGCAGCGATCCAGCTCACATGCGCCCCTCCGTTCCACCTGCGCAGGTAAACACGCTGCTTTTGCTTCTCCGACGTGTCTTTTTGATTCCCTGCGGAGTGGGAAACCCGAGAGCCATCGTCGAGGTTCAGGTACACGCCGAAGGATGATCCAGGGCGAGAGCCTTTGAAGATTGCGGGTCGCGAGCTCTTTGTTTTTGAAGGAGGAGCGAGTGGAATGTTTTGAGGTGAACCTGTCGTGAGCGTCGAGTTCCTCCTCCTCCTCCTCCTTCTCCGTCCCCGTTGGAATGCCGACGGTTTTATGTTCCAGGGCTCATCGACTGCTGTTGCTGGCGTGTTAAATTCTTTCCATTTCTCCGCAGGTGAAAGTCTAGGGCAGGTAACACAAGCCCTGATCCACGCCCCTCCGGCTTTACATGAGAGCATTTCACAGGCGTGAGACACGTGCTTTCGCCCGACCGACTGCAAATGCGAGGCATGCGGGACCAACCCATTCCTTTTCATGCTGAAAATGGCTTTAGATCCATTGCATAATCCTGCAGGCAAGTGATGGTTCCATGCGTGCGCGTCTGATGCTTGATATTTGGTCGGTCGGGCTGCAGGGGGAGGGCCGTGAGACGCACCATTTCTTACAGAAGTTTAACAGTCTTTCTGGATTCAACTTAGCAGCCGATGGCTTGTGTGCAAAATGTGTCATTGCAAATAAGTCTGTGCAAACTTTTTTTGCTGTAGCTTTTCTCTCTCATAGGAAAGAAACATCTGAAATAAGCTCTCGTTAAGAGTACGAGGAGAGCAAATTAAATCCGTTTACAACATTTTTCTCTGAAAAGAAAGACCTCTCACAGATATTACAAGATTTTCAACAGTGCTTCAAACTGTGTTCAGAGGGAAACGACATGCACATAATGCAGAACGTGACGCAATTTCATCTCATTTGTCCAGTGTGTGTCAACAGGTTCAGTTTGGGACAGATGCATGTGAACAAAGGGGGAAAACACTCCCCCTTGTGGTGAAATTGATATTACATGCATGTGATACCATGTTATTAATGCAAACGTTAGAACCAAAACAACACTTGACAAAATTCTACACGAGTGTGAGCTTGTTTAAGATGTTTGTTTGTTATTGTTTATGTGACAAAGATGACATAGAAGGGACAGTTCACCGAAAAATATGTTCATCATTATAAACGTGCACGAGTTCCTGTAGAACACAGCAGAAGATATTTTGAAGAACGTCGATCATCAAACAACACTGAAACCCATTGACACGAAACCACTGAGACATTTCTCTAAATATCTTCTTTTGTATTCCACTATAGAAACAAGGGTTTACAAACACATGAAAGGGAATTGAGATTTTTGGGCCTATGAGAAACAAATGGGAAATTAGAGATGTTTATAAAAAACCGAGGCCTTCACAAATGTAGACGTGGCACACACGCACTTGAAGTGAAGTAATGATTCCTCCTGTTAATGGCACAAGTATGTCACTCATCTGTACAGATGGTTGATTTTTGTTGACCGAGAGAAACCAACTTACCACAGAAATGCTTTGTTCCCAGACATCAGTTTTTAAGAGCTCACTTCAAAACAAGTTCACTATTACACCAGACGGCCGCTGGACGGATTGAAGCTCAATATAGAGACGCTCATCGGGTGACGCTCGCGGCACGGCTGTGTTTGAAGTGTCCCTATAAAAGATGGTCTTTGTTTGTCACCGTCACTGTAATTTTTGATTTGACTTTATTGAAATGGTAAAGAAGTAGCCGTCGACTGGTTTATAGAGTCCAATTGTCAGTACAGCGGTGCTTTTCGTGTCCTCAGGCCACATTAAACACGCGTGACGTGTGTGTGCAGACAGCTTTTGTGCTTTATAACAGTAAAATGCATTTCCAGGGACTTCCAGAGAAAAGCTTTATGTCATGTGAAGACGAGAGACCAGCAAGTCGACTTCATGTTGATCGTTTCACAGCTAATGGAAAAACAATGTTGTTTGACTTTGAAAACGATCGACTATCGTTTATCACAATATACAGATAAACACTATAAGATGTCATTTCAAACCTGAATGAGATTCTTTCTTCTTCAGAATGCAACAGAAGATATTTTGAAGAATGTTGATAACCAAACAACACTGAACCCCATTGACTTTCATTATATGAACACAAAACTACTGTGACATTTCTCTAAATATCTTCTTTTTCATTCTTCTCTTCACAAACCACCTGCTTGGATTAGTATTTTATGTTTGGTAGATTAATATCGATAGTTATACAGTTCAATGTCATATTCAATTTCATTTCAATCATTTTCTACTGTGCTTCAAAACAAAACTGTTGTCCTGTCTCTTTAAATATTTATGAAGTGCTCTTGAGAGATGTCTGACTAAAAGAAGCCAGTGGGCATGCTTGTGTTTGTGTGGGAGTGGGTTCAGCTGGAAGCGTCTCTCTGGGCCGGGGAAATAGATTTATTCAGCGTGCCAAACCCGAGGAAGGCGTCTGGGTCCACACGGACACACCGTGTGCTGAGACCCGCTGGACTTCATCATCGGCCCGTGGATGTTTGTGTTATAGAAAACGACAGCTTTGTGATATTGTGTTGTTTAATTTAGGAAATTGATTCATTGGGGTAAATCGTAGGAACGGTGTTTCTTCTTTGGTTGAGAGATTTAAACTCAAAACTATATGACTGTATTTAACTGATCATTAATGTGGTGGACATAAATGTTCAAAAACATTTCTTTATACTATTAACATTGTAGCATTTTTGACTTTCCCCTGTAAATGGCCACCTACTTATTTTTCTTTTAAGAAAATCTATTCATGAGATTCTCTTATTTTGCCAAAACCGTGCTGATGTTAGTTTGTTGCGTTGTGTAATGGAAACGGGCAGAAACGGCCTGCGATCGGCACATCTAGACCAACGTTTACCTACAACCACTGATTTACACAACATATAAATGGTGGCGGCCCCAGACCATACATTCAAACTTTCTTCTACACAAGTGGGTAGTGGGATAATGAATGCCGCCTCATGTCCGATTTCAATCTGGGACTCGCGGGGCAGAACATATGTAGATCCAAAGAGCAAAATCTGCCGTCCGGCTTCTGTTTGCGGTGCCATTACTGCGGCTCTGAATGCAGGGACACGTCTTCTCAACGGAAAGCAGAGTTTTAAGGTTACCGCTGGCCAACGCCACATTTTGAGAGGCTGGATGAGGGTTCGATAAAAGTCAATAAAAGCTTCATGTAAAAAGCTTGAGAAACTAATTTGCTATGTTTTTTCCACACGAGGTTCAATTTATATGGAGGACCTTCGCCAAAGCTGACTGCACCGCTCTGTGATGGGTCGACCTCGGCCTGTCGGTGTGAATTTACAGCTCTCTGACAGAACGGCGAACGTCTCGCCAAAACTCACTCAGATGTTTCGATAAAAACAATTCTGTGGTGGACTAGGGGAAAAGAATCAAACCTTAAACTCCACGTTACCTTTTCATCTATGGAGACGGGGTATGGTGAGCGTTTGGGTCGAGGGTGGTGAGAGAACCGCCGTGCTGATATGTGTTGGTTTTGCAGGAACGCCGCACTGTATCGGAGCCAAAATGGCCGAACAGACGTGTTCTGGAGAGAGTGGAGATAAGAGCGGTTTCAGACACTGGGCTTGACAAGACTCGTTCTGTTGACAGACGAACCGCACGCACATCTGATGCTGCCGTCTGTGAAGAATGGTTCTTCTCTCTGTGCACATGAAACACAAAACACATCTTAAACCAGCACTTGACCATCTTAAACCAGCACGTGACCATTTTAAACCATCACGTGACCATCTTAAACCAGCACATGACCATCTTAAACCAGCACGTGACCATCTTAAGCCAGCACGTGACCATCATAAACCAGCACGTGATCATCTCAAACCAGCACGTGATCATCTTAAACCAGCACGTCACCATCTTAAACCAGCACGTGACCATCTTAAACCGGCACGTGACCATCTTAAACCGGCACGTGACCATCTTAAACCAGCACATCACCATCTTAAACCAGCACGTGACCATCTTAAACCAGCACGTGACCATCTTAAACCAGCACGTGACCATCTTAAACCAGCACGTGACCATCTTAAACCAGCACGTGACCATCTTAAACCAGCACGTGATCATCTTAAACCAGCACATGATCATCTTAAACCAGCACGTGACCAACATGACCATCTTAAACCAGCACATGACCAACTTAAACCAGCACATGATCATCTTAAACCAGCACGTGATCATCTTAAACCAGCACGTGACCATCTTAAACCAGCACATGAAAAAAACATGTGTGCGTGTGTGTGTGTGTGTGCGTGTGTGTGTGTTCTTCTGGAGCTCATCTTCAGACAGACGCTCTGTAAACATGACCTCATCGTCACTGTCAATGACATTCTCAGACCTGTTCATAAAGTTTTGTTTTTCAAACTCTAGCGTTTCATTTTCCACGTTGAGTTGTTTTTTAAATTCACCGTATGCACAATGAGCTCAAGTCTGAAATTAAAGTCAAACAGGAATTATAAAGCATTATTCCACATTCATGATGCTTTTCAGAGCGATGAATGACGGAAGGGTTTTCTGTGACCTTCTGGAAAAGCAGAAATACACGATTATTAAATCTTTAAAAACTACAGACGTGTCACACAGCAGGAAGATTTAGTCATGATGTGAGTGACTACATTGAATATGATCATGTCGTCTGAATCAGAAATCCATATCATGTTTGATGTTGTGTCTTTATGACAAAAGCTTCAAACTCTACACGATAACATCAGATATTAAATATTGTGATTTTAAGCACATGGTTTTTGTGATTAAAACCCTTCAGCTTGATAACAGTGTTGTTTTTCAGTGTAATATGATGTGATATAGACGGATAAAATCAAACTTTAATAGAAGTAGACCTCAATGAATGTGGCATCAGCATCATTCATCAGAGCGTTATGCAGACATCATTCTGTTCACGTCTCTCGTGTGTTCATTTATTTCACATTTTGGCTATTTGATCTTTGCGTCTGGTCAATATGAATCTTTCAGCTGGTTGTGGCTGAAAGGTTTCTGTTGACCAGACGGCCGCAGCGGGAATATCTTCCGATCTCATCATAAATCTCTGCAGGGTTCTGTGAGCTTCTGAATTCCTCAATACAAAGCAATAAACTTCAGTTACATTCATTATAATCGATGCTATTATAGAGAAATCTTCAGAAGCTGGAAAATGATTTGTGTGGTTTAAGACACATCACACAGATACTTCACTAATCTTTCTCAGATGATATAGTGCATATTTTAGGATGTTTATGTGGCAGACATGAGAACAGAACTGAATGATGTAATACACAACAGAGCCACTAGATGGAGGCAGTGCTGTTCACATTCAACACAGCTGCAGATGACATCTCTCTCTCACTTTCATTAGTCATGCTCTTGTTTTAAGAGGTCTAGGATTATTAAAATGACAGATCTCTGAAATAATTTTGATCCTAAAAAAATCATTTGTCTGCTTGTTTCCTGTATATCACACATACACACATAAACACATATATCGGTTTATTTTGATATCTTTGTGGGGTCTTAAGACTTCTATTGTGTTTTATAATGAGCTAATGGTATCATAAATCTTTCTGCACTTTACATGTTTAAAAAAAATTATATATTTAATAATAGACGGACATCATGGGGACTGCTGACTGCTCTCTGGGTCAAACTTGGTCTTCGGTGGCGATTGACGAACAGAGTCATCCACACACAGCTTAATGTACCCTAAACTTCGACAATTAATAAAACATATAATACACAATAAAAAATTATGGGGATGATGATAGACAGGACACCTGTAAACATCATACGGATGATATTTTCGTTGAGCGGTCCTAAATTAATTATCTTCAGTTTTTCTACAACTGAAGAGTTGATTTGCAAAAACAATTTTTTTAAATGTTCAAAAATCATGTTTTGTTGTTGTGCATTTTTTTAAGTAACATCAATTAAACTTCACTTGTGTTGATTTGATGGAGTTATAGTAAAAACTTGATGGTTATAGTAACCAACACAATAAAAATATTATAAGAAAATGAAACATAGGTATACACACTCTAGCATCGTTTTTAATTTAAAAATATATAGTTATCTGTTTTTGCAAATAAACACTCAAACACAAAGTGGACTAACAAACAGAATATGTAAAAAAAATGTTGTTTGTAATTGTTGCTTTGACAAGCAGAGGACGCAGTTTGTGTGCAAAGTTCAATGTTAAAATCATCTCACACACTTACAGGAAATTTGTTTCTACATGTTGTAAATCCAAAACTCTATATTATTGTTCAATATTATTATATTATTTTTCAATAATGTTATATTATCGTTCAATATTGTTTAATTTATTTCAAATGTTTTTTTGCTGTACAGAAAACACATCAGAGACATGTGTGCACATCTGTGCTGTGGCTGTTGATATTTACAAGATTTATGTGTATTTTTTTCAAT
>CM017894.1:18285348-18300348 GCA_008369825.1 Triplophysa tibetana | reverse complement strand
TGTTAAATGCTCTCTTATTTCATAAAGCATTTGCTGAATAAATGCAAGTAAAGAATTATAATATAATAATATTTTTAAAACACAAAACGAGTGAAAGTGTGGATGGTGTTATTTTACTGTACATGTACATACAGAATCAGTGGAGATGTTTCAGTGATCATGTGAAATGTGCTTTCTCCTTCAGTTTGATGAATCTCTGTGTTCTCCAGATTTCAGAGCGTTTCAGCAGAGCCATTGAAAGTGACGCAAGTCAAAGTGATAGTTTAGTGGTTTTGGTGGTTTAGCTGTAGTCTTATTCCTGCTGTGAAAGCTCTTCTGTGCCTCTCACGACAGCTCTCTGACTCATCATGATCATGTTCTGTAACCATTCTTTAAATCGTCAGAATCCTCTTCATTTTCATGAAAACCACATTGGAATAATTTGTATAATTAAAAAGATTTGTTAGAAACTATTTAAGTTTTGTACTCAAGCTTCACATCCAAACAGATGAGATGCACAAAAGTGTATTTCTGTGCTGTGTGCTGCAGGGCCGGAATCCCTGGTGAGCTGAACTCTTTTCTGTCCCAAGCTGACCGTTAGAAATGCCCGCAGAAAAACAAAGAAGTAAACTGAACTAGAAGTTCATTTTGAGTCGCCCTGGAGTCACAAAGACTACAAACAAAATATGAGATTTAAAAACACACGGTTTGCTTTCATTTGTGTGGGTTCAGGTCAGATTTATTTTCACAATTCATGTTGATTCTGAGCTCGGTTTTAAAAATAATTTGCGGAGGTCCATTAAAAAAGTAACACAACACACATTGAAAGAAATTATATTTTTAAATGAACTTGTTTAAATTATGGACACAACAGGAATATTTCATTTCTACTCAAAAACATAATGTATGATGAACTGAACTGAATTGAGTAAGCTTAAACAAGCATGTCCAAATAACTTGAACCAATTAAGTTAATTCTACTAAAAGTATTTTAGTAGTGATAACATTAAGTAGTGATTCCATTATGTGGAAACAGCGTCCTTATCATTTTGATAAAAGATGTATATAATAAAATTTTATTTGAACTTTTACTCTCCCTATTCAGCCCCGTGCAAGGCATGAAGAACACATGGAAGTAAACGCCCACGGCTTTGATTGGATTGCAGTTTGCGTAGTTGGAGGCTTCTGTGAATTTGGTTCGAGAAGTAAAGTTAGGTTACACATTAGCACCATTCGCATGGGATTAGTATTATCTTTAGACCTCCTATGATTTGTAAATGATCATGTGACCTCGAAAATGATAGTGCTCAGGGCACATCAAGATATCTCTAACAAAGCAATAGTACAAAAATGTTTTACTCACATAAGATTGCTGCACCATTCCTATCAGATCCATTATTGACGACACTGCACTGCTTTTTAATTTTAAACTCTCAACGAATTCAATGTCGACCTGTGCCTTATTTACCAAGGAATATTTTGAGAAATGAAAGGAACAAATGCATGAGCTGGAATGTCTTTAAAAATGTGTCGGAGCCCTGTTTGAGCCTACACATGAAAACACATGTTGGAACTAAAATGGCGAAAACTCATGAATCCTTTGGAATACCGACTTATGGTTGGTGTCGTCTGAAAAATTAAAAGTAGCTGGATATTGCAACGAAAAACATCACACAAACAAACAAAAAAAGTAAGGTATGTTGTTAGGTTAATGGTAAAAATAAACAAAAAGTTTGTTTTTCTTTGATTAAAAAATACATAATAAAATACGGGTCGCAAATGGGTAACACTAAAACTAAGCACACTCTTTATAAAAAAGTATCAATTACTCTCCTACATAAATTATTATTATTATTATTATTAAAGAACACCAAAGAAATCTGTATTCTAGAGCCTGGACCTTTCCAATAATAGTATAGTTTGTCATGATTCGATTAGAAATTACATGCACAACATTGACGCAAACTTAGGTGTCCCGTATACGGAACGGGTGACAGTTAACAGGCTACGTAAAGATCATGTTGCATGAAGATATTTTGTAAATTTCCTACCTTATATGTATAAAAACCTTATTTTTGTGAGTCGATGGGCTGCCACAGTGCCTCAGATTAACAACTTCAAAGCTAATTTTCTCAATATATAATTTTTAAACGATTATATCTCCGCCAGATATTGTCATATTCGAACTCATACATCAATAGAAATCTCATTTATTTAGTTTGTGTAAAAAGCTCAGTTTCGAATAATTGACCCATAAGACTGGTTTTGTTCTCCGGGGTCACGTATTCCCTGATACAGTTTTGCCAAACAATTCTGTCCAACAAATATCTTGGAAGTGTAGTGTTTCCTTCGTTTGGTAACAAACAAACAAATAAACTCTTTATAAAATAAATAAAATCTCTTCTTCTGTAAAGTGTTGTAGGCTTTGTGAGACCAGTTATATTGCACTTATGCTTTTTGTTGTCCTCATGTTGTCCTTGTTAACCTCATTTGTACGTCGCTTTGGATAAAACCGTCTGCTAAATGACGAAATGTAAATGTATCATAAACCTCGAATTCTGATGATTGAGTGTAATCTAAGGAGCAGCAAACGTTGCACAAATATTCCCTCCGGATGTCACTTTTGTCCACTTTTGTGCGGTCGAGTATAAGACTGTCACAGTGTTTTTTATACAGTGTTGAATGCGGGAGTGTGGAGTTCGTTGTGCTGAAGTCGTATCGCAAGTCTTTTGTTTTATTAACTGTACATTGATGTGCATAAGTGCATTTCTCTGTTTACCTCTCACGTGTTTTGGGTCGACTGTGGATGACCCAGTTCTGTGAGGAACCTGCCGTGTAGCGTGTGTGTGTGTGTGTGTGTGTGTGTGTTTGCGTGCGCGTCCCCTCCCCCAGCACTTCCTTATGTGAGTCTCGGAGCTCAGCGAGGGTTCAAATGAGGACAGGGAAGTTCTTTCTTTTCCAGCGTGAATCATGGAGGAAAAATGAGCCCCTGGAACTTGTTGCCCCCTTCATTTTGGCATGTTCCTCCTCTCCACTTTATTGTCTATTTTGGCCAAACTCGCAGTTCTCCTTTGAGCTGCCAAGAAAACTTCAGGTCCTTTAAAGACACAGCGAACCAAAGTCAGTTCCTGCGAAGAGAATGAAAGCCAATCTTGTTGAGATTCGGGCGTTTGGTCCTGTTGGGTTGTGAACTGGGTCTCTGAGCGTTCTTTTCTGGGTCTGTGATTAAGAGAGACGCTTTCAAAAGTTACGTTGTGTTTGATTGACGTGCCAACGCAAAATGAGATGAGGTTCAAGCTCGTGCACTTTTTTTGTATGTTTGGATAAACACATGACCGCGTTGACCTTTCACGTATAGTAATGGGATAAATGAAGATTTCTTTATATTTGTTGACACAGTAAATGCGTTGACACACACTGCAAAAAATTATTGGCTTACTTCATATTTTTGTCTTGTTTTCCAGCACAATGACTCAAGAAAAAAGACCAAAAATATGACATTTCAGTGAAGTTGTACTTAAACAACTTGAGCTAAACAAATCTGCCAATGGGGTAAGAAAACCTATGACTAAGAAAAAGGTCAACCATGATTCAAGATTCTGTTTCTTACCCCATTTTGTTGCTTGTTTTAAGTACAAAATCACTGAAATTTCTTTTTTTCTTCTTAAAACAAGACACATTTTACTCATCAAGAAAATGCATCTTGATCCAAGAACTTTTTGACATTTGTACTGGAAAACAAGACAAAAATACTACGTAAGAAAGTCCGTTTTTTTAAATGCAGCTTGACTTTTTTACCATTTTCTTTTGTTCTGTGAGATTTCTTAGCCGAAGAGATCATACAATTCTCCCTTTTGTGTTTCACGGGAATTAAATTGTCATCCAGGTTGATGTGAGGGTCAGTAAATATTGTTTAAACAATTCATCCGTTTTTTTCCTGTTTTGGGTTAATTATTTATTTTAACTACACCGAAATATGAAAAATGTTCAATTTATAATTCCTATTTCTTGAGCTTTGATGACATTTCAGCCACAGAAAAAAGTGATTTTACTTTTATTACTCTGATGTCAAAGGTCTTTTTTTCAAATGTTGCTGATAAGGATTATGGGATTGTGTCTGAGCTTCACGTGTATTTCACTTCTGACAGTTCATAAAGATTCGAGCATGTGCTCAAATGTAAGAGGGTTTCATTTAATTTATAATAATATTATATTATTATGTACTTTATTTTAATGTTTAGAGCACAAACATGTTGTTGATAGTATCTTGTGCTGTTTATTTGGACTGAAATACATTTGATTTTCAAGCTGATGGATGTTTTACGGTCTTCAGTTTCTGATTGGTGTGTTTTATTTAGCCGAGCGGCGTGTTGTTGCAGCGTGAAACGTTAGCCATCACAAAACACGCTCGTCTCCGCCAGACAGCCAAACACAATACGTTCTCCCTTTTCCATCGAGTCATGCCCGGCCATTTTAAACATCCGCCCTGCTGTTTTGTAGCCGAAGGTGAAAAGAGGCATCAGAGAGAGAGAATGAAATGTGTTTTCTGGCTTGTCTGGTTCAGATCGGAGAGCAAGCGTCTCAGGTAGCAGCCGGTCGGGATCTCTTCGAGTCAGGACAGACTCTGGAATGGCAAACGGACTAATGAGAATAAATGACCTTGCTGTTGAAGTTTAACTCACGTGAGAAATTGAGTCTTTGGTGTCGTTCTCTCATTGGCTGAATGTTGGTGACAGATCATTTCATTGGTGCGTTTGTCTGCAGCGTTTCATCAATGATAAAGCTTGTGATCTCTTTGTTTTGTTGAAATATTTCATTCTTTTTTTTGTATGTGACAGGAACTCATCAGAATTCATAACTGCACGAGATGCGTTATGCGCATGAAATTGTACAACGTGAATCATACAAGAACGCACAATAGTTAAAGGGATACTTCACCCAAAATTAAAAAATTCTGTCATTATTTCCTCACTTTCGAGTTATTTGTATTGAAAGATATTTGGAAGAATGCTCGTAACCAGACAGATCTCAACCCCATTGACTCCATAGTAGTAAAAAAACAACGGGAGTCAAAAGTGCCCCAGAACTGTGTGCTGTCCTACATTCTTCAAAATATCTTCAACAGAACAACTATGGGAGTCAACGGGGGGCAAAATCTGTCTGATCATAAGTATTCTTATAAATATCTTGCTCTGTGTTCTTCAGAACAAAGACATTTATACAGATTTGAAACAACTTGAAGGTGAGTAAATGATGACAGAATTTTCATTTTTGGGTGAAGTATCCCTTTAAAAAAGCCATAATGAAGCCCCGCCCCTAAACCCAACCGCCAGACGCGAAAAGAAGATGGTAACGTAGAAAAGAGAGCGTACGAATTCATACGCACCTTGTCAAATAGTTACAAATTGTCATGAGCAGCGTTGGGCAAGTTACTCTGAAAAAGTAATAATTACTAGACATGAAACGACTCTTAATTCATTCACATAAATAATATAATTATTCTTATTAACTGAGCAAGTATACAAATGTGAGAATTATACATTAAAGCACAAATTTGAAAGTTAGACTGAATTTTGATGTCAATTCTACTATTGCGCACACATATATCACACACAGTATTTAGTTCAATTACATCAATAGTAAGTGTAATTAAATTACCGTAAAAGTAATCCCTTACTTTACTGTAACTAATTACTTGACACCCAACGCTGGTCCTGAGGTTGTTGGAAATGCACATTTCTCAACGAAATCCTCATTATGTGGATTTTTATTATATTAGCGATTTTCTTTGTTTTACAAATGGACGAATTTATTCAATTTGAAATAAGATCAATTTGTGCACAACAAAACAAGAAACATGCACGAAGAAAACAAATCATATTTGATTATCATTTGAATGTTGTGGATGTTATTTCCAATGTGAAATGTGTTATCTGGTAAACCTCTCAGCGGTCATTGGTTCCCTCTCTGCTAAAACAGTCTTAATTTCATGCTGCGCTCTCTGTTTTATGTCATTTTAATCACCCTGGATGTTGGACTTTTCTCCGGGATCATTTCTCGTCCGCTCGTGTCGTACTATTAGAGGTTATACTTCAACGTTTTCTATTTATAAGCTGACTGCTAATGACAAAAACACTTGCTGAGCTAATTTTCTGAACGCTTTTAATGGGCCAGAAGAAAGTTATATCAGGAAAGCCACTAAAGACAGGCCTTTGAAATGAAAGCGCTTGACACGGGGCCGAGTCGTTTCTCTGAGCCGCTTCCATAAGCTTTCTGCCAGAGAGACTTTAGATGGAGCTCAGCCCAGAATTCAACATTACGGCCGGAGGTTTGCTGACTTCAGCACTTTTACTTCTGCTCAGAGATTACTTACATTAACACTACTGTGATACACTGTTTTTCATCTCTGTTATGATGCCGTCGTATTCTTTGAGGAACTCTGACACTGATTTCAGATGTAGTGTTTGGACGCCACACCGTTGGCGTGCAGTTTCGTTGCATTAGATAAAATATCAAGGCAAGCTTTTCTAAAACCTAATTTCACTTTTCTGAGCCAGTCTGGCATCTCATCGTAACAGAATTCTGTGAGATCGACTGAATTCAGCACATAAACTGAATTTTATCAACACATGTTTAACAGACAAGCTGCGAAAATATTATTTTGATTTGATTCTGGAAACCGCACGTTTTCTTTATGCGTGTTTGTGTTATCTTGATATGAACACGGTGTCATTCTGACGAAGTGATCTGATGAGATATAAATCATTGTGTATCAGTGTTGTGTAGTATCAGGATGTGAAGGTCGTGCTGCAGAGAAACTGAAGAAAGATGGAAACAGCGAAGGCGATTTGGATCTGTTGAAGGTTTGTAAAACTGGTGTGTATGAGAGAGAAAAGCCTTTTCCATCAGAGGAGGGGTACACGCCATTAGATATTATGTTTCACATATGGACTCTATTTATACTGTACTGGATGCTGTAAATTGTAGGTTTGCGTGTACGGACATTTAACTCCTGAATGAAACGAGTGTAGAAAAGTCGACATTTATTGACGGATGAAGCGTTTTAGAATATAATCAGAGAAGTCAATTCTAACATCTCATTGTCTGTTTTCACAACTTCAGACGGTGTGTGTGTGCAGCGTGTGTGCATATGTATGCGTGTGTGTGTGTGCAGCGTGTGTGTGTGTGTCTGAGTGTGTGTGTGCATATGTATGCGTGTGTGTGTGTTGCGTGTGTGTGTGTCTGCGTGTGTGCGCATGTGTGTTGCGTGTGTGCATATGTATGCGTGTATGTGTGTTTGTGTTGCGTGTGTGTGTGTGCTTGTTTGTGTGTGCAGGGTGTGTGTTGCGTGTGTGTGCATATGTATGCGTGTGTGTGTGTGTGCAGCGTGTGTGTGTGCATATGTATGTGTGTGTCTGAGTGTGTGTTGCGTGTGTGTGCATATGTATGCGTGTGTGTGTGTGCAGTGTGCGTGTGTCTGAGTGTGTGTGTGCAGATGTATACGTGTGTGTGTGTTTGCAGCGTGTGTGTGTGTCTGCGTGTGTGTTGCGTGTGTGTGCATATGTATGTGTGTGTGTGTCTGAGTGTGTGTGTGTGTCTGCGTGTGTGTTGCGTGTGTGTGCATATGTATGCGTGTGTGTGTGTGCATATGTGTGTGTGTGTGCAGCGTGCGTGTGTGTGTGTATGCGTGTGTGTTGTACGTGTGCATATGTATGCCTGTGTGTGTGTGTGTGTGTGTGTGTGTGTGTTTGTATGCGTGCATGTGTCGTTTCAGTCACTTCCGTGTGTACTGTCAGTGAGCTTTAATAACGGCGATGACATGTGACTGTACGTACCTCCAGCTTCACTGACACGTCTCAGTCCTGGAGAGCGTTTCTGGTGTCTGTTAAAAGATTGGAGTGCTTTAGGATGAGTAATGTGTTGAGGTTTCCACAGGTCGGCCTTTATTTGAGTGTTAAGTCCATTATTGCAGAAGTTTCTCTGAGCGATAGATTGCTTTTGTTACAAGTGCTGAAAGAAGAGTGGAACTGGAGCAGTCTGATTTAGGATCATTTTTAATAGTTTATATGGAAGGGATAATATACAATCGCATGATTAAATCATTTAACAATTAATTATTGTCGATGCAAATGTTCTGCTTGGAATAGGCCAAGACACAATTTTTAAAAAAGATAAACTGGGTCAATCAATTTTAAATACATTTGTATATGTAAATAATTCAGTATACATTTATTTTATTTATTTATAAATTGTTTGAAAAGTCAGTATCACTTACCAGAGATAACAACCTCTCAGTGTCACGACCGACCAATCAGAATCCAGTATTTCAGAGTGCAATGTTATGATAAAATATATAATATCAGATTTCTGTATTGGTCAGATCTGTGACGGGGTCACAGGACTCATCTGTGTTTAAGATGAAGCAGGACAGTGTTTGTGCGTGTCATGGGGGTCAGCGAGGGTCTTCTGTTACTAACACTATGCATTTGAGTGAAAGGACATGTATATTTACTCACCCGCCGTCTGGCCTGCAGCTCATGAACTTATTTACCTCATGACCCAGACGGCACCTACTGCCAACCGGCACATTAATGACCTTAATTATATCTGACTGGAGGACTGGCAGGTACAGTAGATATCATGAGTGTGTACAGTAGATATACGCGCATGTGTGTGTGTATATGGGTGCTTGTGAGTATTCAGGTGTGTGTGCATGTGTGTGTGTGTGTGTGTGTGTGTATGTGTGTGTCTGCGTACGTATGTGTGCACGTGTGTGTTTACACTGGGCGAGTGTGTGCGCGCATACATGCATGTGTATATATGGGTGCGTGTGTGTATTCAGGTGTGTGTGCATGTGTCCGTGTGTGTGTGTGCATGCGTGTGTGCGCGTACGTATGTGTGCACGCGTGTGTTTACACTGGGCGAGTGTGTGCGCGCATACATGCATGTGTGTGTGTTAACGTGCATGTTTGTGTGCCCGTGCGTATGTGTCTGTGTGTGTGTATGTGCGTTTGTGCATGCATGTGTGTGTATGCGGGTGCTTGTGTCTGTGTGTGTGTGTGTGTGTGTGTGTGTGTGTGTGTGTGTGTGTGTGTGTGTGTGTGTGTGTTTGCGTGCATACGTGTGTGCATTTATGTATGCGGGTGTGTATGCATTTTTGCGTTTGTGTGTGTGATTGTGTATGTGTGTGTGTGTGTTTACTGGTGTAATGTGTGTTTGATGTGTCAGTCTGTGGTTAAACACTCACAGCGACTCACTGTGGCTTTACTTTCATTTACTGAAAGCTGATGATAAACTAACACAAGTAATTTGTGTTCATGAACCGCAAACATTCTGCTGATCTCATTCTAACAGCTCATTCATCACAGAGTTTTATACATTTTTCATCTTTACACATCGATTCGTTTTATTCTTTTAAAATTGATTCAGGTTTATTTATTTCATTGATTCATCTCCACTGTTTAGTTTTTTCTCTTCTGGTCATAGTTAGTCTTGTCGAAGATCTAATATTTGATTAAAAAAGGATTAAATGTACAGTAAATTCCTGCATCAATTTCCATACCAACACCCTGGCAACCACCCTGGCAACAGCACTTTAGCATTGTGACATCAGTGATCAGAAACTGTTAAAGATCTGGTTCAGTTGTGATGTAAAGTAATGATTTTAATATAAAAAGTATGTATAAATCAAATATCATTGATTTGTGTCGCCTGCAGAACTTTACAGGTTTATCAAGTGTATCCATGAGGTGGCGCCGGTGTTCTCTATACACACAGAACACTTACCGTCACCGATCACAAACACACACTCACACACACATTTGTGTATTTGTGTTATGTTTTGTAGACATTGTGACTTTTATAGAGCACAATCTGTATATCGTCTACTCAAAACAAACCTTTCTGCATTTTCACTCGTCTAACTAAACATAAGGTAGTTTGTGTAATAATGTCTTCACAGTGATGTGTGTTGATGAGACTTTAAGCATGGATGTGGTTTGGCTTTAGATGAGTGTTGTGTCGCAACAGTTAACTCGGCGAGCAGATCACAGCTGGGCTCTCGCCAGGCATTCTGGGACTTCTGGCTGTCTGACAAACTGCCTGCAAACCAACTAAAAAATCTTCCAGCGATCTAAAATTCAGTGGACAGTGTGACGCGCTTCAGACTGCTTTATCAAACAAATGTAAGGTTTAAATGTCTGAAGCAAAATATCGTCGAATGCATCGTTTATAGATTTTCTCTTTTAAAACAGTGAAGTAAAACAGCGCAGGTCACCGCTTGACCGTCACGTGATGTATTTTGAATATTGAAGTTGATATATACGTAAGACTTGATTTTAACCTGGTTAACTTGATTTGAGAGTTTCAGTTCAGAATCGAGTCGTCGCTGTGCATTGTGGGGGATCGATTTCCCACCAGAGCACTTCACAGGAGGATTTTTGACCCGATGATGTTAAATGTCAAGTTCATGGTCCAGATCTTCTCTACGGGTCCACAGGGTAACATTTCTCTTTATATCCATCAGCATGTGTCTGTAATTGTATGTTAATCGCCATTTAATGCACTGCAGGGACAGTCATCTTCAAAAGACCGTAATGAATGACATAATGATCTCAGTTTTCATATCATGTTGACTGACAGAGAAAAACAACATTTGAATCAGAGAAAAAAGAAGTTGAAAAAAGAAAAGTCAGTGTGTTTGTTCTGGATCGTCTCTGATGGTTGTGGCGTCTGTTAGATCACGTGTAAATAATAAAGCGTAGTTTTATTATAGTGAAAGTGTTTATTTGCTAAACGATGAACATAGTTTGACTTCAAATAACACTGGTGATGTTTAGTGATTGAAGACCACGCTTGATGGATTTTCATAAGGGAATGCAGGACATTTGAAAAGGATTCTGGGTTTTTAATGAGAATTTTGTGCAGTCCACAGTTTATATCATTTATGGATCTCATTCGATGACACTTAAAATCTGAACGTGAATCTGATTTTAAAGTCATTTGTTACGAACACAGCTATACACAGAAGGAAAATTCTTTATACGACTGTCTTCAAATAATTTGCACAATTAGGACAATGACATAATAATAATATACTTTAAAATAGAAGAACTAATTAACTGTTAAGAATGAATTGAGGATTAATTGTGATATAAAATGTACGATAAATATGATAATATAAAGAGGATGGATGTAGGTTTATTATATATGAATATAAAGAAAATAAAATATAAAAATCTCCTTTATATGAGTGATTTAACACATTCCAAAATAACCAGACATAGAAAACTCAGGAAACGTTCTGGAAACAGGAAAGCTTTTATTTGTTTGCTTTAAGATGTTGTTGTGAAATACAACGTTCACTTTCATTCCATTTTTCTGTGAATTCTGTTAAATTGCAGCAAAGTTGGTGAAACGTCTTTTTCCCGTAAATCTGCCACGTGTGTTTTGCGTGTTTTCTTGTTATTTTTCCATATGACTTGCTTTCGTACATCAGCACCTTTCAGTGATGTCATCTGTCAGAAATGACCTTTAAAAAACAGCATTTCTTCATCTGCTCGGATGGAAAGAAACTCTGTAATTAATCACAACTTTTGACATTGGCATCCCGTGTACGTGGAGTCATGACATCATCTCTTTCAGAACACTACGAATGGCTTAAAGTAATTGACAGCAGATATTTAACATGAGAGGATCATACATGCCGTGAACCGTAAATCTCACATCTTGTGTGTGTTCATCTCACACGTGTGTGTGTTTATGAGTGTAAGTTGTTCAAATTGGTCTCTGCCGGGCTGGTGCCACTTGGGCATAAGATGGCGGACGAGGCCGTGCCAACTCTTTTGTTTCCCTGACGGAGGCGAATGAAGCCCCAGACAGTCATCGGCGGGTCTCTCGTGTGCTTTATTAGCATGCGTGTGTGTGTCTTAGCGTGTCACGTGAACTTAAAATGTGTCGCTGTTCCGCATGCACCTGCAGAATCTTCTGAAAATGACGTCCAATAAGCGTTTTATGTTTGTGATGTGACGTGTTAAATCAGGATCAAATGTGAAGACTAATTTATTGGGAGGAAAATGAAAGATGAGGGATTTGTGACCTGCTTTTAAAAGGAAAGTTCTTTCGAAAAGTTGTTTTTTCAAGACACCATTTTATTTTTGTTTCCACAATAAATGGTTGTAAAATGTAAGAGACGTGTCCGAAATTACATGTATTGCTTAATCTTCATTATGTTCTTTTGTATTAAAGCAGAATTTCATACAAATCTAAGACACATCTGAGCACATTTAGCAATTTCACAGCAATCTAAAGGTCTCGCAGCATCTATACACAACTCTCCCCCCACCACCTTCTCTTCATCCAGGCTTGGGGTCCGAGCACAAAAGCGGTGCTCCTATCTGCATACGCTCCTCATAAAAGAGTCTTTTGTCATTGGCTTGGCACACATGACCTCCTAAAGCCCACCCAGCCCCCCCTCAGCCCCCCTCAGTCTAGACAGACAGACCGAGAGAGAGAGACAGCTCTACCTTTCAGAAGAATAGAGAAGCCCCCCGTTAACTCACTTTCTCTCTCTCTCAGACGGACGTACAGATTTATATACACCAGTGTAAGTTTCTTGAACTCCTGAACTGAATGTGTATCAGGATTTAGATATCAAATAGCTTTTAGTTAAGATGCAATTTACTGGCTTTAAATGCAACCAAAATTATTGCCTAATTAATTTTAATAATCAGAATATCCAGCTTTTGTTGATCGTAACTTTAGTTAATATTTTTGTCCCTAATAAAAAATAATTGTTCCGGCTGATTTCATTGGAAAGCACATGATAATCACTTTTTCTAGCTTTATATTTAAAACAATCTAGTGAAAAGAGATTATCTTTAAATCGTCGTTATTATAAAATAATTTAATATAAAATTATATAATATTACAATTATTTTTTATTAATGCTGGTTTAAAATTTATTCTGCATTTATTCTGTATTGAATGTAATTGAGTATAAATGTATGTTATTATTCTAATTATTGTGCCGTGTATAAACATAATACATCAATTTAAAATCACTTGACACCGATTGCTTAGAAAAGAGAAGAGTGTGAGAAAAGCTTATCATTATTTGTTTATCATTATTTTATCGATATTAATCATACTTTGATATTTTTATTTATTGTGACATTGAAACATTGAAACATTTTGAAGTGTGATTTTATCTAACTAACAATTATTTTATTTATGAAGCACAATTAAAACAACAAAGGTTGACCAAAAATGACATCAATACTAAAATAAACAGACAATAAAAACAAAAAACAGTTGTTTAATAAAGATCATCCTGGTGATCACATGACACTTTGATTGATTGGAATATTAGAATTTAACTTTACTTTAGTCGTTCTTATTATGTTAACAAGAAGGAAATATTCATTTCCTTTTCTGAAATCTCAGTGATTCTGACAGACAAAATGCTATAAATGTTTATTACTTAAACGTTGAACGACAATAAAATTGTCATGTACAGATTCTGGTTTGTCTCCAGCTCAGTGAAGTTCTGTTAAAGAAACTTTTTTACGTGCCTTTCACATTTCAAGATGTTCTTTTATATTTATAATATAAAGTTCAGTTAGTGATGTTTTTATTCGGTGACGATCAACAAATCTCTAAATATTGTGCATTACTCATTTGTGCTTACAAAACAATTAAAATAATTGCGAATCAAAACGTTATGACATCCCACAGTGTGTTTGAATGATCTGTATTAGTTTAGGATGAGTGGATTCATGGAAGAACGTGTGATGCTTCGATTCGGTGGATGTGATGTTAAAGACATTTGTGTTGTACATGAAGAGCGCATCATGGGTAGTGTCGGGATCGAGTGGGGAACGTGATGATGCCCAGTCCATTGCTGACGTGGCACACGGTCAGGTCCTGTTACGGCTGTCACAGTATTTAACACAGATTCAGGTGAATGTCACAGTTTTCTCTTATACTGATTGACTTTATCGTTCCTGCAGGACAGACGGTCAGATCAGACGCACAGATTCTTCTTCTCAAACTAAACTCTGTGCTTCATACTGTAGGTACATTTCAGATTTAACTACTGTGACGGGATCCAGAGTGTAAGATTGTGAAATCGGTTACATCTCCGGTCCTCCGGCATCTTGCAAAATCTTTTGTGTTTTTGGGTGATAAAAATCTACTGTAAATCCTAACGGTCTGTCGGAAAGGGTTTTATAAAAATGAGTTTATTTGCTAAGAAGAGTTTTGTGTTTTCTCTCATCTGTGTGTGTGTCAGCTCCGGGTACGAGTGACCCTTCAGTCGGACCTCCAGACGCACCGCATCCAGCCTCCCTTCTCTGCACGGACTTCATCTCGGGGTGAGTTTCATTTTATAAATCACAGCTTTATGTCTAATATATCATAACAATATCACAATTTAGTATCATGATGTCAGATCTAAAAATCTGTTTAATCCAGATTTAAGTCGCATGAGTTTTGTTAAATTGAAGGATCTTACAGACATTGCACAGCTCACTTTGACAAGATTCCAATAGTTTTTTTATTCATTTAAATGGATCAAATATAAATTCACTTTAATATGTCGATTTCATTGTATTAAAATATTTTTTTTCACAATGAACTGTCAAATTTGCTTCTAAACTAATTATTGTGTGTTATAGGTTGTGTTTAGAAAGGTTCACAAATATCAGACAAACTTTTTTTTAAATAAAATCTGCATTTCAAGATTCATTAATTTGAAGGATTAAGATCATGTTTTAATGTGATTCTTTTTCTCTTTTTGATTACATAAGTTTTAACAATACTTTTTTACCAATCTCAGGTTAGGTATATCAACACTAATGGTACAAAACATTTATCTATTTTTGCATAAAACTAGAAAATGTGACAAAAGCTTTTTTTTGTGTGCATGTCATTGTAGAACTGAAGAAAATGTAAAATAATAGGAATTGAGTAATGTTTTTGATCAAGTTTGGAAAAGAATGATATCAAATTGAATATTAGAGG
>CM017894.1:18190348-18280348 GCA_008369825.1 Triplophysa tibetana | reverse complement strand
GAGTGGCGAGACATCCAGATCTCACCAGCTGACACGTGGAGTTCCTCAAGGGTCAGTTCTCGTTCTTCTCCTCTTTTCTATATATATCACCTCCCTGGGTCCAATCATTAAGGCAGGTTGGTTCTCATACCCTTTTAATCCAGATCACACGCAGCTTTATTTCTCTTTTCAGCCAGATGACCCCACCATCTCTGCTCATGTCTCTTCCTGCCTTCTGGACATCTCTACTTGAATGAAAGAGCATCACCTACAACTTAACCTCTCCAAGACAGAACTCCTGGTTTTACCGGCCCACCCATCAATCGAAAACCACCTTACCGTTCATCTCGGATCCTTAACTATAACACCCACATCCAACTTGTAGGTAAGTGCCCTACAACATCAGGAAAATCGGGGCGTTCCTTTGGGAGAATGTGGGAGCAAGCTCCGGTCATATCAAGACTGAACTACTACAATTCTCTACCTGCCAGCCTTCCAACCAATGCAGTCAAGCCCTTGTAAATGATCCAGAATGCACTCGTATGTCTAGTTTTCAATCAGCCTTAAAGAACCAGTGTAACAGCCTCCTGATTTCACTTCACTGGCTGCCAGTTGCCGACCGCATCAAGTATAAATCTTTGACACCGACCTTCAGAACCACAACGGCAAATTCGCCCTTTACCTTAACTCACTGCTACAGGTCTGCATCCCCTCCTGCCCTCTTCGGTCTGAAAATGAGCGACGCCTGGTTGTTCCATCACAGCGAGGCACCAAATCGCTTGCAAAAACCTTTACTCGTTCGGTTCCCCTGTGGTGGAATGAACTACCAGCCTTCACCCCAACTGCAGCATCCTTCACAACTTTCAAAAAACTCCTCTAAACAAAAAAATGAAAAAGTGTTGTTGGTCATTCTCTCCATTGCTTTAATCCTCCTATAAGCATGGCCTTGTAAACTCACGGTACTGTTGAGCGTGTTGACAAAATGTTTACATGATCTCCTACTTTGGATTATGTTAAATAACAGACTGTAGAAGAAACATATATGTTTGACCTAAGATTACCTTTAAGGTTCTTTAGAAACGCTCTGAAAATCAAACAGCACTCTCTCTGTCTCTGGTGGGATTATCCGTGTGTGTAAGAGAGAGAGAGAGAGAGAGAGAGAGAACACACTGCGTCTGCGTGCTGGGGGAGGAGTGTCTCTCTCTCTCTCTCTCTCTCTCTCTCTCGTTTTTCTCCTCCTGCTCTGGACTTTCTCCACCCTCCCACTTCTCTCTTTATTTCTCTCTCTCTCTCTCTCTCTCTCTATCTGAAGTGCAAGGCCATGTGGGACGAGTGATGAGGAGTTTCTCTCCTGTACGTCTCCTATTTCATTTCCCCCTCTCTCTCTCTTTCTCTCTCTCTGTCTTTCGCTTTCCGTACTCGTTCGGATTCCCAGTCTCCTCTGTCTTTAAGCTGTGCGTGAGGTGGGGACTGACTGCTGGAGACTAGTTTGGAGAAAGAGAAGGAAAAAAGGAAAAAACAGAGCTGCTTTGCTGCCGTGGGGCCTCTCGAGCAGCGGTCCCAGCCGAGGGAGAGAGAGAGAGAGAGAGAGAGAGGACGAGAACCGTACCACAGCCCACCCCAGACCTGCCAACGCGATCCTGTTGTCCAGCACGTTGCTGCGTTTTTTCCATGCACCTGAGCCAGCGTTTGCACCGAATACCCAACCGTGATGTTTTTAGAGACTTTGTATGCCACGTTGCTTTTTAGGTCGCCATCCTAGTGAAGCGCCAGAGGCCCGAGCGTCGCTCTGAAGGATTTGCCCACGTTTTAGAAGTACAGACCCGCGGTGGAGTCTCCTCGAGGGAGTTGTGCCGTGCCGGAGCTCTTCTCTGGGACAGGTGCCAATTGTTCACAAAAGGCGACGAGAAAAAAGCCCTGCGAGCGTGGAGGTGATCCGCACCATGTTGGAGACTCGTGTGGGGGGCGAAGAGTGCGCTGGATTCCTCCTTCGCTCAAACTCGCACAACTTCTGAAGAAAGCTGCAACTGGCCTTCCGAAAAAGCACGCCGGCATTTCAGGTGCTTGAGACGGAAAACTAGGATACTGAAGGAAGAGGTTTGCCGGAGAAGAAGATGATGGTGGTGGTGATGGGGGTCCAGCTTGTTAAATGTTTCTCAGGCCTCGCATGAGTCGTGGTAACCGAGGCACCATTTGCATACGGCAGACACGCTAATTGTGTGTTTGCTAACACGCATCATTCAGCGTTCTGCAGACGGGGTTCACACACGCCTCCTAGACACCCCAGAGGCCTCCTTTTGTTCCGGCGGAGCGGCCCGTGAGCTCGTCCGAGGGTCTGCGCGGGTCTCGCTCCAGACAGATGCAGCCCAGAGCTCTTCTCTCTCGTTCTCAGCGCAGGGCCGTCTGAGGTTTTCAGGAACCTTTTGGAAAGATCGGTGAGTAGTGTTTTATTTAAAAGCGACACACACCGGACTAAACTGATCCGGCAAACTTCCCAAGAAAATGTTGAGTTATTTTGCGGTTTTACAGCGATTAGGAAGTCGATTCTGATACAGAGAATACTGTGAATGTTCTGTGAAATGTCTGGTTTCGCCTGAATGAAACACATCTGCCATAAACACAAATTATATTTCACACTCAGCATTTTCAGAAGTGTGCTAATGCTGATATTATCATGATATCACTTACGATATTCATTTATTGCGTTAATTAAACTTCAGTAAGCAGAGATCTCTCCCGACTGATGCGGTTTTAGTGAAACATCAGGACATATTTCTTCTGAATTATAATCGAGGACGAGACGTCTGACTGAACTCTTTGTGTTTGGGTCTGAATCTCTGAAGGCCTTTGATGGTTTGATTGTGAACCAGACTGTATTTTCATCTATGTTTTTCTCAACTTATAAATAGTTATTTTGTGCATTAAGCGATAGGAATGTATTCCATCAATGGTTTGCATCAAGATGAAATCTTTGCAAAAATACTTATACGTTTATCGTTAATTTTTATAGCTATAATATCGCTGGAGATACAAATAAAGCCTTATCTCTAAATCTTAAATATGTTTAACACGTCTGCATGCAATTAAAGGTTATTCTGTGTCAAAGAATAATTTAAATTAAAAGTAATGCCTGAATTAATTTTAGAGAATGAGCCAAATTCAAAAATCATGATCATATATTGATTGATATTTGAGATTTTAATTTATTAAATACAAGTGGTCTTGTGTTATTGATCATAGAGACGGGTGTGTTGTGATAGAGCTGATGTAGATTTATGACTTCAAGTCAAACACTCTTCTTATGAATTAAATTGTGGTTGTGGAATTGTTTGATTGGTTAAACAGATTGTGGCCTTTCGTGTGTGTGTGTGTGTGTGTGTGTGTGTGTGTGTGAGGGAGATAAAGAGACAGAAATGTAACAGTTATCATTGGTTTGCTGACTTTGCAAGTTTTTTTTGTGAAAACTAATTAAAAATGAAAATGTCATCAGAATATAGAAAAGCTTGAGAGGTTGAAAAGATGCTGTACAACCCTGCACAAACATCTTCACTTACAGTATCTGAATGAGGACAATACTGAACATTTTTTGTCTATTAAACTCACAGTTAACACACAATAAGCAAATATATTAATATATCCACTGTCTCTGAACGTCCTCGTTTTGTCATATTAATCGAATGTGTCTGGACAATTTTGTTCAAGTAAAATGAACTAAACACACAAAGACACACACAGTGACAAAAGGAGAAAACTTCTTCAAATTACAACATGCCATAGGAGAAATATAGTATAAACCCAAAAGTATTTTCATATTGAATTTTTTTATACTTTTTATATACAGCTGATTCTTTCTCACACACACACACACACACACACACACACACACACACACTGGGGACACCTAAAGTTCAAGTGTGTGAAGTGGAAATCCTCAATTTTGGTTCAGTCTTTATGTTTTAAGGTTAAAAATGTATATTTAAATGTAAATTCATCATTAATGTTATTTTATCGTCAATAATCAATCAAAGATCTCATTTTTGTGTGTTTTTTCACTAGTGTTCTGACTTATAAATATACACACATGTTGTACTGAGGGAATCATTGTTTGATTCATAAATAAAGCAAAAAGTGCTCGTTTTAAATTCTAGGAATGCAGAATAAATATGTGTAGAGATATAATAAATATTCTTCATTTTAAATGTATATAGAGTCTAAACACACACACATACAGTATATATTGTCCGTATTTATTATATATCTTCATAGAAGCAAAACAAAAAAAGTGTGTGTGATACGTTTGTGTTGTTCTTGTGCATGTTTGTGTGCTTGTAGTTTCTAACAAACTAAACATTAAACAAGAATGGTGAAGAATTTCAGACAGAAAGTATTTGTGGTACTTTTTCAGTCGCAGTGTAAATTGTAGGAACGTCTGTTTCTGTGTGTGTTAACCAAACTACAGATTAATCCCAGAATAACTATTTTCAACATATTCCATCATGTTCAGCAGGATGTTTAGTTACATGTAATGTGTTTTATGACAATATCAGAGAAAGAGAGAAACACATAAACACATTTACTGTATATTCTTACTTTCTAATATTCACACTGTTGTTTTTGACATGAATGCATACTTCTTAACCTTTAAAAGGTTCAGCACATGTGAATCATTGGTGTTTGCTGACAGGTTTATTGGATAATTTAGTGTCTGATAATCCATTATAAAGTTTGTTGAACACTTGTTAGTGGCACAATTTTACAATTCTTCTCATCTTTTAGCAGTTTTCTCTAAACGTGTGTGTGTGTGTGTGTGTGTGTGTGTGTGTGTGTACGCACTCAGCCATTTACATAAAGAAGTCACTCAAATTATACTGAAGTGAAATACAAAATGATTCACTGAAAAAGTTTTTACCAAAACATGCGGATGTGTTTCTCGGTCATTCTCAAACTCTCGCACTGCACAACAACTGTATTAAAAATAACAGTTCTTCAACTTAGAAATAAGTTTATATATAACAATATTACAGGCTCAAAATATTATAAATCTTTTTTAATTAAAATATGTGAAAATGACTATTCAATTGTCTTGAAGCAGTACATCTGTGTACCGCACAACATTTCAAAAATGTGTCATATAAATCTCCTGTTTCACAATATATTGATTTATAAATAGGCTTATTGAACAAAATATTATGTCTTTATTACTTAATTGTTTTTCTATGTAAACGTGTTCAGATTGGATTTAGTAGGTGTTCTAAATATCTATGATTTTTTCTTTGTGTTTTCTTGAGTTTTTTATTTTTATAAAAGGACATTTTAAATGGTTATATTACTTTTTTTAAATAACCATGTGTGATAAATATGTCTTTATTAACATTAATGAAAGCGTGTTTGAGATATTCTGTACTATAAATATCAGACAGTTAATAATCACTATACACTTCATTTTATGGTGATCTTGGATCAATAATTCACACAAATAATCTGCTCTAGTGATCAATTAAACATTTTGATTTATAGCTTCATTTTACTGTTTAAAATCATATAAAAAAATACTTTTACATTTTTCAACCACCGTCTTGCATGAATCAAGTTCACAAACACATAAATAACAGAAATATTGACAATATGAACAATTCACCAAAGACAAAAGAATAAAACACATTTTCATTTTTTTTTTAAAGGAGAAGAATAGACGTCTGAGATGAACTGAAGCACCCTGCACAGGTATTAATATTATATATTTTTAATTAACTTCCTTTAAACTCTTAACTACCAAAATCACATTTCATGATTAGACTAAAAATAAACATTTTTATAGAATTAAAATAAACAAATACATGTGATCACTCTAAATCGATCAATGATGTTCTGCAATGATTAAACGTTTTATGTTCTATAAACAAACTGCATGTAAACTTGACCTTTGACCTCTCAACTTCAAGATGAAGTTCGAGGTCAAAGAGTGTTTCCTGTTTGTGGGAAACAAATAAAATTCCTTTGTTGTTTTATTTGTGTCATTTATGGAGGAAGGAACCATTTTATTTCTGCCTTTGGCGATGATTCAGATTGATTAATATAATAATAAATAAACTTAATCAGATTGATGCGTTCGGTGGGGTTCACATTTCTGTTTCTTTACCTGATTGTGGCGCCCCCTAGAGCAAAAGCCCTGACACTTCAACACTGGAGCAGAACCCACTAGAAATAAGTACACACAAATAAGTAATGAACTCATTTATACACACCTTCTGTTGAAACCACTGTGGACATATTCTGCAGATTTGATGATGATGATGGACATCTGAGTCTCACCCACTTGCTACTTTTATCTGTGATGGGATGTAGGGTGCAGGTGCTACGAGAGCATCTGTGTCATTACTTTTATATTCTAGAATAGATTTCTTTGTTTTTTTTATAAAATACATCTCTTATGTAGATGAAGTTCAGGTTTTATTACTATTTCTCTTAAAATCTTTGCATTTTTCAATCACTTAAATCACAAACTCGCAGCAGTTAAAATCCCTTCTGTACACAAACGGTAGTGACAGCTTCGTTCTAAATACTCATACGTTGAGGTAAAGACGTATGTTAAAGGTCTTTTGTTTGATATGTGAGATGGTGTGACACAAGAAAAATCTCTTATTAACTGAGCAAAGTATTACAAATGTGAGAATTATAAATTAAAGCATGGATTTTAAAGTTAGACTTTGAATTTAATGTCAAATCCACTATTGCACACAGATATATTACACAAAGTATTTAGATTAATATCTTTAGAAGTAACTGTAATCAAATTACATACAAAATAAATACTTTACTTTTTCAAAAGTAATTAATTTACAGTAACTGATTATTTAGGAACTAGTAACACCCAAAACTGGTTTAGAAATCTTACAACGGTGTTTCTTCAGGGCAGATTTAACATTCGTAACTTATTGCATGAAAGCACAGTAAAACATGATTTCATCGGACACTTTTCAGTACTTGTTTATACTTTGTAACGCTGCTTTTGGCATCACACACACGCCATATTGCTTGAGAGAAATGTGTAATGAGCTTCATTACGTAACTGCGCACAAATGTCCAGAAGTCCTCCTGTAAGATCACAAATCTCTCTCTCTCTCTCGTGTTAGGTGCGGTGATGAGTTCCTCTCCCATGGGCCGCTGTCTTCCCACATTTCCAGCGAGCAGATGGCCTGATGGCGTGGCGTGGGATCTCTCGCAGCGGGACGCGCTCGTGTACGTCAGGAAAAACTGCAGAAGCGCTCTTTGAAGGTGAAATGGGTTCTGAGAGGCCGGTTTAAGCGTGGGTTTGTGTCAGGTCGCAAACCTCCAAATTGGGTCACAGGCTTCTTTTGAGGACCAGATAAAAACTCAGTTGGTCTCGTGACCTTAGTGTTGCAAGCACCGTGAAATGCCAATTCAGCAACAGAGAACATTTAACTCTTTGTTTTGTAGAGTGCCTTTGAAGGATGTAGGGATGAGAATCTCTATAGTGTTTTTGGAGAGTCTGAAGGAGGACTGTGACGGCCCGAGTGGTGGCCGCACAAGAGCGGTAATGTGGATGTATCAATAACGCACACACACATGCATTTACATGAAGGACATACATTTAAGAGTAAGCTGGGGGAGGAAGGAACGTTAATGTTATTAGTAATTGATTTAGTTAGTTGTACATTTATGATATTTGATTACATTTGGCTTTCCTTATCTTTATTTATAAGATGTCTTTGTTTCATTTTGATCTTGATGTATGTAAGGTTATATGTGGTATGTAAAGTTAAATTGTTTCCCCTCTTAATTTGTAATGGGCCCATCCTTTCCTTTAAGAGCTGTTGCTTTGTTCATTTGAGCAGGTCAGTTATTAGTTTGTTTGGTTGGTTTTTGTCTAACTGTTTGATCTCATTTCCTGTTTGATTATTTTATTTTTGTTGTAAGAAATTTCTGAGTATGTAAAGTTACTTTTTTTCTTGGGTCCAAATAAAGACCCGTTTTCTTTTGCGCAAAGCTTGTGTTCCTTGTTCTTGGCCTCTCGGTCCCTCACAAGGACAGAGCTGATATTGTCAGAAGCAGGAGTTTAAGGGCGTCTGCTCTCGCGCCGGTGGCCTGACGGAGGGCCGCGTTCTGTTCTCAGCGTACTAATAATAGTATAGCAACAGATGCATTTCTGTCTGGCCATGGCGGGGGGCACACGCGGGGTCTGCGCTAATGACTTAGCCATCAGTATATAAACTCTGTATCACAAGACACGAGAGATGTGTAGCAACCGCCCGCTCAACGTGGCAGAAGCCCAGTCGCTGTTTCGATCAGTGAAGGTGGAAATATTGCTGTAGAAATGGTTGTATTTCTGCAATTTTGACCAGTGTTTAGTTTAAACAACATCTTTTGAACAAAATAAATGTACTTCAATGGAACTTATAGGTGTACTGATTGTTAACTAGCATTTTTTTTAATGAAAGTACACTTTGAAGAACTGTATATACTTAGGCCCGATCCCATTTCTACCCCTTTCTGACAAAAGAGAAACCAGACATTTTGTCTTGATTCTCTTTTGGTTGGAGGTGTAAGGGCAGAGCCGTTGAAAGAGAGAGTTGTGTCAAGTTCGTTGACTCCAATGGAACGCTTCATGGAGGCTCTCAATAGTTCCCGGAAGTTACAAGTAACGCATGGAGCTGCGATTAAACAGACCAAATGAGGTAAACTTTTAACCCATTTAAAGACGAAAGCCATTTAATGAAGAAAACATAACTTCCTGGAACTATCTGAAGGCTCCATGAATCACATGACGCTCCAGCGTTTTGGACTTCCGTTGGCAAAACTCTCTCTCTCAATGGCTCTGTGTAAGGGCCATATAGCCATTCAAATGAAGATTTTTCAGGACCTCACTTCAAACAAACGGGTATGAAATTCTCCAATATGCAAGTGTAATGTAAGCCTATATTTAGGATTTAAAAGCCTGCTGCGTGTCTACATTTAAAAAACGAACTTGCACGTGAAAATCACTCAAAGTGTGAATCAAAATAACAACAATTAATCTTCTTCTCCATGTTAAATTTATTGGTCTTGAATCCTTGGACTGTAATAAAGAGTCGCTAAATTTTGCTGATGCACCGCACTACTGATTGCACGATAGATCCGCAACATATACAACTACAAAACAGTGATTGTAACCAGGGGCGTCTATGCAGAACGTGCTCAGAGCCTCCTACTAAGGAGATGGTGGTCTAGTGGGTTAAAGCACTGAACTGGTAATCAAAAGGTTACTGGTTCGATCCCAGCAGCCACCACCAGTGTGTCCTTGAGCAAGACACTTTACTCCATGTTGCTCCAGGGGGATTGTCCCTGTAATAAGTGCACTGTAAGTCGCTTTGGATAAAAGCGTCTGCCAAATGACTAAAAATGTAAAAAAAAAAAAATGTACTAATACGAAGAAGTAACTTATTTTAGTTTGAGAGCAGGATTTTGTAAGGGCAGTAGAGTACATAGAAAGAGTGAAGTGAGTGAGTTGAGTTGAGTTGGTTTATCAGGTGTTGTTGGCAGAGGTTAATATTGAGTTTAAGTAACAGGATGCAGCTGTTGGCTTCATGAATACAGGAGGTGAACTCAAAGAGCCTTTGACCACATCATCTCCCCATAAGTCTTCTCCAGCCGTCACTGAAGCGCTTTTTCACATTGTATCAGTTACAACGGACGATAACGGTTCAGTTCAGGCTACGGCACGGCGTTGGAAAACTGACTCGAGCGCCAGCTCATGTATGCACCCAGCGGGTCTGGTTTGGCAGAGAGCCACTGTTGACCATTGTCTTATAGGTCACAACCGATGGTATATGCTGAACGTTCAGGAAACGATGAACAAATAATGCGGAAAGGGCTGCATGAAAGACAAGCTGGCGAGGAAATCAGGGCAGGTGGTCGAGCTCCGCCGGATTCCTGAGCATTGTGTGACTGTACATGAGAACCTGATCCGGCCGTCATTGATTGATCATCGCTCCACATTCCTCAGCTCTTTGAAGTCTGATGTCTGAATCAAAGGCGGCCCCGTCGAAGACCCTCCCGCAGGCCTATTGTCTTGTGTTGAGAGTGTTGGAATATGCAGAATCTGCTTAACAACATTCATTATATTGACAATCATTGTCTGCTCTTTTGTGCGTTTGGTTTTGTGGAGGTTTGACCCCCTGCCCTGATGTTTACACCACATCTCGATTGTTTCTTCTAGACTGCAGACTGACATGAAATGGAGAGGAAATGGAGACGTGAACAGACGCTGTTGTATACTTGAGTATTTACTACAGTAAACTGTTCTGAATAATGTAGTATACTTTTATATTTACTATAGTAAACTGACTGTAGTTCACTATAGTATTCTGTAGTATTGACTATAATAGTTGACACACTGTTGTATATATTATATATACTTTAATGTTTACCATAGTAAGCTGTATTTTACAGTATATTACAAAATGTAGTACATTATAGTAAACTGTAGTAAATAGTTGCACACTATAGAATTTTATATTATATACTATAGTGGATTGATAGACGGTGTAATGTACCATAGTATACTTTGATATTTACCATAATAAACTGTATTCTATAGTATACTACAACATTAAGTACAGTATAGTAAACTGTAGTTAATTGTAGCAAACTATAGAATTTGAAGTATTAACTATAGTGGATTGATAAACTGTGGTATATACTGAACTATGCTTTAATATTTACCATAGTAAACTGGAGTAAGTGGTATGGTTTACTGTACAATCAAACTGTAGTAAATACTGTTGTATTCTGTAGTATTAACTATAGGGACTTGATATAGAAGTATACACTGTAGTATATTTTAACATTTTCCAAAGTGAGTGGTAGTAAAATAGTATGCAGTACTGTGTACTATAGTAAACTGTCATAAATTGTAGTATTATGTACAATTAACTATAGTGAATTGACACACTCTAGTATTTACTGTAGTATAGTGCTAACCTTGGTAGACCGTTGTAAAGACTTATAAATACTGCGCTTTTTACTATGATTGACTCAAATAATATAGTATTACTACAGTAACAAAGTAAATTGTGGTAAATATTGTAGTATACTTTAACATTTACTATGGTAAGGCATAAAAGTATACCAGTATAAATGAATGTTACTACAGTTTACTATGCTAGTAACTACTAAAGAATACTACCACTTTCTTCTCAAGTGGGTGAAATCAAAAACGGGGTCTCAAACATTTCTTCACGCTGTCAGACTGACAGATCGCGGAGGGTTCGTGGTGTCCTTGTCGACCCTCCCCCAACCCCAGACGTTAGCCTCGCGGCCCCCGCACATCTGGAACAGGAGCTGTCGGCGTTTATAAATAGGTGCTTTAGGGCTGTGCCCTGTTAACCTGTGCTCCGCCAGAGCCTCTCATGACCTATTTATCTGCCGAGCACACTCAGCTGTCTGGATTTCTCCCGTCTGCACCTGGGGCCCCTTGGGGCCGGCACGAGGACGTGCCCAAGACCTGATTACAGGACGGCTTGGGTATATACAGAGATCTTTTGCTGTCTGCCAAGAAGGATTAAGAAGTGTTCATCCTTTATAGTGATCGTGCTACAGTAAATGTGTGTTGATACAGACGCTGACTTCTGATTTGAATGTCATTGATAGTTTTATGCACTTGACAGACGCTTTAGCCAAAGCGACGTATTTGTGCTTCCTGAAATCAAACCCACAACCTTCATCTTGCTAACCAGTGTTGGGTGTAACTAGCTACTAAGTTACTAAGTTATCAGTTACTGTAATTTAACAACTTTCCCCTTTTAAAAAGTAAAGTAAGGGATTACTTATGTAATTACAGCTACTTCAGATGTAATTGAACTAAATACTATGTGATGTATACAACAGTGGAATTGACATAAAAATTCTATGTGTAACTTTAAAATGCATGAATTACTGTATCTTTCATTTGTAATACTTAAGTCTGTTAATATAATTACTTTATGTAGTTTTATATTATTTATTTGAATGAATTATGAGTCTTTCTCACGTCTATCCTTGAATCACTGAATTAATCAAGTTTGATATAGTTTTAGAAGATATAGAAATTAAATAGTTATACCTAATTTAATACTTTATGGAGAGAGAATAATTTGTAACTAGTAATTCATTACTTTTTCAGAGTAACTTACCCAACACTGTTGCTAACGCAACGCTCTACCAGTTGAGCTAAAACCTTCACTACATAAAAATGACATTCTTATTAAGCATTTTTGTCTTGTTTTTAGTAAAAATATCCCAAACTTCTTGAATCAATATACAGTACTTGACAAGACCAATGACCCAAGACATTTAGTCTCTTTTTAAAGGGAAAAATATAAGAATGAAGTAAGTTTATGGTAATAACAAGCCAACAAATAAGCTTGATTTTGGAACTCGAGAAAAAGTTCAAACTAAATTCTAGTTTATTTTTCTCACCCCATTAGCGGATTTTTTGGCTAGTTTTTACCGTAAATTAACATTTTTCTCCTTAAATAGAGACTAAGTATCTTCGGTCATCTCTCTTTAGGAATGTTCAAATATTTGTACTACAAAACTAGACAAAAACACTTAGCAAGAATGTCGTTTTATGCAGTGTAGCAATTTAAATACAATTCTTTTTTTAATTTAGAAAAAACATTTCCCATTAATATTGTGTTTAAAATAAGCAGTGAGGTCATTCTACGATCTAAAACATTATTTCATCTGCCAAATCGTAGTCAATGTTATAAACGTGACAGGAAACTACAGTACATAGCATGGAAATGACATCACAGAGAGATTGCAAAATTTTGATTTCTAACATGCTGATTTGTTATTAACGCATATAATAATTAAATAGAAAACAACAACACAAACCTGAGCCACTCCTGAAGAAAATCTGCATACAAAGACATTAATGTGGTTTTTATGTTGTTGTTTTCTCTCTTTAGGACAAATGTGCAGAAACAGACGGAAGAAGTGACACAAGACGAGGATTAGAAGACGATCACAGGAAGGTGATTTCATGAGAATCAACATAAAGTTGCAACCCGTTTAACTCATGATGACGTGTGACACATTTCTGACAGAACTTTAATGAGGACAAAATGTAGGGCGGTGCTTAATGTCATCCGTCGGTCTCTATGATTGGACGGTCAGAGGAGATGATCTGGAAACATCAGATGAGAGAATCACAGAATATGTTACTTAAGAAGTTTTCGATGTTTGTTTTATGTCATGACCTTCACAAGCCGACGGAAGCAGTTCAGAGGTCTGTTCATCGGTCCTTTGGGGTGAGGTAGTAGGTTGTATAGTTGTGGGGTGATACACTTCCTGTTAGATAACTATACAACTTACTGTCTTTCCTGAAGAGGCTGTAATATCTTCATCGTCATCACGCCGGGCGGATGTAAAACATCTCAGCAGCCTTAGAAATAAACCTCATCCATCACTGAAACAGCTTGATTCCTCATTAAAAAGTGAAGGACTCGCACGTGTGAAATGTGTCATTGGTTGACAAGTGGCTGGATTTATAAACGAATGGCGGAATTATGGGATGGTTTTGTGCACTCCTGATGTTCGTACAGGGTGAGGTAGTAGGTTGTGTGGTTTCAGGGTAGTGATTTTGCCCCATCAGGAGGTAACTATACAACCTACTGCCTTCCCTGGAGGGCAGCGACGCAGCCACTGACCATCAGCAGAGGACGATGACATCATCGCTTCCACACGGATATACAGGTACGTTCAAATGATCTTCAAATATGTATCGTTGCACTATACTCGATTGTTTAAGTCACGTTTATTTTTGTCAAGTCAAATTGATGAAACTATAAGGACATCTGTTAAAAGTCCATGTCGGTGTATAAACTCCGCAATAAAACTGTGAATAAATACTGTTTGTGTTGTGTTATTTTTATTAGCCTACTTAAATATATGAAACTGAGAAGAAGGCTTCCGAAATCAAGTGATGGAAAAAGTACAAGAATCTTGTGTGGCAGATAAAAAAAGCAAATATAACAGCTAGTATGCAGCATGCACACTACAGCACACACTACACGTCACATGAAGGTCGTGTTAAAAGAAGAAATGTGATCAAATTCAAATGATTTATGTGTATGTGAAAATTTGTGTTGCATTTAAACACTAAACATTTTTTAAGTGATATAAGATTGTTGGTTTCATTTCACTGTACTACTTTAATTCCTGACTATAGTGAAGAAGTAAACTAATAAAACAAACTTGCTTAACTTATTTTGATGAGTTTTAATAAAGTAAAAACACGTTCGAATGGTCATTTCGTTACAGAAAATAAATGAAATCTCATCAATTTATCCAATATTAATAAACAAAGAGGGAAAATAAGGAATTGTTCCCAATTTCCCATCAAGCTTTATGTAGGATATATAAAACGCAACGCAAGCGCGTTCTCTCGGAAATTCGATAAATCCCACTTCAACCCGGAAGTAGCGTCCGGATCTATTACCATCAAAAGTATTTAGTAACATTTAAACATTGATGTTATTAACGATTATATAGCATTAAAACATTACACGTATATGCTAACATTAAAAAGTTTCATTAATTATTTCCGGGTTGAAGTGGGAATTATCACAGTTCCGAGAGCGCGCATGCAGCATAAAACGCTTATTATCTGACATAGGCTGCGTGGCTTTGTTAGTTATTCAGAAAGAAAATGTTTAACACGCTAGAAAAAGTTTAAAATGAAAACACAACAGCTGCCTTAGCATCTCAAAGCGAAAAAACGAGAGATCAGCTTGTGTTAGGATCAGAAACATTTCATTTATTTAGTTTAAAACCCGTTTATAATAACAAACAACACGCACATGGTCATTTTTGGGTACGTTTACAACAACCTTGTACAATATTAAAGCTTTCAGTAAATGTCGCTGAATTGCATGAATGTAAAAGTGCTGAGCTGTAGATTTCTGTGCCAACAGCTGCAGGTCATGAAAACAGATCACGTGACGCCATCTACTGGTCATGCTGGTGCACTGCACAGATATTTAAAAGATCTATAAAAAGATCTCTTCAACATTTCAATATTCCTCCTAATGACATTGAATGGAAAGCAGATGGAAACTGTCATCTGATCTGAAAGTCTCATGTGTGTCTCAGGTGTTTCTCCTGAGGAAAAGAGTCGGATGTGTCTGTCATTAGAGTTTGAGAAGAGACGTCAACAATGTGTCAAACTGGGCTCAGATTTGTCAAGTCTGCAATTAAAAGTCGATATTATTGAAGATCTCAATACAAACAAAAAATACTCAAATCAGATCATTTCACCTCATAAAGACACCGAGACGACAGAGAATAGCACTGATTGATTTTCCGCATGTCTTTCTCTCTGAATCTTCCAGAAGTTTGTTTTTCCAGCTGTGAGCTTCACAAGAGCTTTGCGAAACAAACATTTTATTTTTCATCTCATTTCCAAAATGTTTGCTATTCTGTTTCTCAAATCTTTCCACGACCGTTCTCCGATAAAAACGTTTTCAAGGTCATTATCATGACTTTCAGAATTTGTTGTTATTTACAGAATCTGTGACATGTGTTTCTTCTCGGTTGATTTACATAAAACAAAGTGACACTTACAGGCCCTCTGTAGTTCACGAATGATGTGATCTTAATGATTCTTTGGAGCATTAAAAGCGTTTTGAAAACTTTGCAGAGGGTCCAGTGTAGTGTGAGGTTGGCAACATCTCATCCAACTTAAGATGTCATTGTGTTGCAAAAGCACTTTGAGGAAATCCTCAGGGCTCGGGATTGAGAAACCTTCTAGACATAATTTACGGCTTTGCAATGAAATCGTCCCCGGAGTGCAACAGGGAGGGAGACGGGGCAGATTTCAGGGTGTGTTGTAACAGAACGCCGTCCTCGTGAAGGAACAAGTTGAAGTCCTTTCTTCTGGAGGAGCTCCAGGAACGGCTGCCAGACGAGAGCTCTGAGTCCATCACGAGGCACCGGGCGCTGGGCAGGAACACAACGGCAGGCCAGGCCTCTGGAGGGCTGGAGACCTCCCAAAAATCCGCGCTTGCTTTTAACATGTACAGTATGTACAGTGACCTCAGAAAGCATTTTGATCGCTTATAATCGGCACTGTAGTGGATTGAAACAGATTCTGTGCAGAGAATGAACATTACATTACGAATATTGTCTGGATATGATAGTTTGTTCTTATATGATTATATAATGTTTATGAATGACATAACTTACTGTTAGTTTTGTTTAGTTGGAAGTATTAAAAACAAGTCAATAAAATGTGTTTAAATCATAAAAATACCATAAATGGATCTTATGAAATACGGGTCACATGAGAAAATCTAAAGAACAATAAATAAAGAAAAAAACATGAAATTGAAGAAGAATTATGTTTTTATATTATTGTGAAATTATACTCATTACACGTGAAAAATTGGTGTATTTTCTATAGCATAACTTTTTTTACTTAAGATTTAATTTATTTTACTGTTATTTTCTAATGCATAATAACATACGGAACAGAAAAACGTGATTTTCAAATTAACCGTCTGTTTACATTGCGCGTGTATTACATTATAATTCGTATTTTCATTTTTTTGGCTTTGCTTTATAATTATTCATTATTATAATCTCGTTATGTTCTGTTCTGTCAGACGCGCACTTATGTCCTCAAAGTTCTTCCAGCGCTTCTGTCATGTCACGTATTGGCCGTCATCCACAGGACACGATGAGCGCGCAGGTTCGCAGGCGTCCTGCCGCGCTCTGATTGGCCCAATGCTGAGGTGTGTCGGGGGGTGTGCGCGTGCGTCCCCGCGTCATGACGCAATTTCCGGGAGGCTCGCAGGGGCGAGCGCAGGACTTTGACAGCGGCGGAGCTGCTCGACGGCTGCACGCACACGCGATGTTAATATACGCGATATAAATGCGGTTTGCTCGCGCTGACAGTGACGCCAGCAGCGCACGCACGCATCGGGACGCGATGTTTGACGCGCGCTGACTTCTGCGACTCAAGGTGAGATGAATCTGATGTTTGACTTTGTTGTGTCTGATCTGAGCTCTTATCCCGGGCCGAAGACTCTCGACTCACTTAAACTCTTATTATATCGCCACACTGTAGTCTTGCCTGAAGTAAACTCTAGTATTCTCCAGAGCTAACTAGTGCAAACTTAGACACTTTGTTATACTCTACTAATATTTACTCCTGCAAACTCTTGTAAACTTTGCTATTTTATAGTATTCTGTGTTATTACTAGTACATTTATAAACTGTATTAAATGCTGTAGTATACTCCAATATTTACTCTATTAAACTTTAGTAAAGGTTGTCGTGTACTATAATATTTACCTCAGTATACTGTACTATTCTACAGTATTCTATACTATTCATTGTAAATTGATAATCTGTATTAAATGCTGTAGTATACTCCAATATTTACATTTTTATACTTCAATAAAGGTTGATGGTACTATAATATTTACCTCAGTAAACTGTACTATACTACAGTATTCTGTGCTGTTCATTGTAATCTGATAATCTGTATTAAATGCTGTAGTATACTCCAATATTTACATTATTAAACTTTAATAAAGATCGTTGTGTACTATAATATTAACCTCAGTAAATTGGACTATACTACAGTATTCTATACTATTCATTGTAAACTGATAATCTGTATTAACTGCTTTAGTATACTCCAATATTTACATTATTAAACTTTAATAAAGATCGTCGTGTACTATAATTTTACCTCAGTAAACTGTACTATACTACAGTATTCTATACTATTCATTGTAAACTGATAATCTGTATTAACTGCTTTAGTATACTCCAATATTTACATTATTAAACTTTAATAAAGATCGTCGTGTACTATAATTTTACCTCAGTAAACTGTACTATACTACAGTATTCTATACTATTCATTGTAAACTGATAATCTGTATTAAATGCTGTAGTATACTCCAATATTTACATTATTAAACTTTAATAAAGATCGTTGTGTTCTATAATATTAACCTCAGTAAACTGTACTATACTACAGTATTCTGTACTATTCATTGTTAACTGATAATTTTTATTAAATGCTGTAGTATACTCCAATATTTACACTATTAAACTTTAGTAAAAGCTGTCGTGTACTATAATATTTACCTCAATATTTACCTTAGACTGTACTATACTACAGTGTTCTGAGCTATTCTTTGTAAATTCATTATTTTTATTAAATGCTGTAGTATACTCATATTTACTCCTTCAGTAAACTGTAGTATATTAAAGTATTCTGTACAGTTAACTGTAGCAATTTATTTTACTCTATTGTTGTACTCCGCATATTTACTCTATTAAACATCAGTAAGGCTATAGAGTACCCCGATAATTACTCCACTTAACTGTAGTAAATCTTTAGTATACTATTAAGTATTGTGTAGTATTAACTATAGTAAATTGATCAAACGTTGTACATACCATAGCAAACTTAAATATTTACTATAGTATGCTGCAGTGTTTGGAAATGTTACGATAGTTTAGTAAGCTAAAGACTTTTCCATATGGTTTATATATTACTTTATATAATGTCATTTCTATTATTTAAAGGTTGTAATGGGAGTTGTACTGGTTTATAACGGCTCATAATGGTATCTGTATAATGGAAACTTTTTTTTACAGTAAGGTATTGTGCATTATAACGTGTGTCAACTTTGTTTTTATATTGTTTCTATTTGAGAAAAGGACGTCTCACATTGTGTTTCATGCCCAGTTTGAAATCACACGTGATGTTCAGGAGGTCTGTGGTTACAGATTGACAGAAATCTGTCTTGTGAATGTTTTTGATTGTTTTATGAGGATAGCAGTGAGTCTTGACATTATTGACAGATGATGAAGGAGTTAATATTGTGTTTTGGGTTTGTTAACGCGAGTGTCTTTTGCTGTATCAGCTGTGTTGTACGTGTGTTGTGTTTGGCACGCTTTCGTCTGCGGTTTACACGAGTGTCTCAATGTCCCGCAGGTTTCCACCGATCTCTATTTACGCCGCTGTTTGGCGTCTGATCTGTCCTATAACACATGCCTTCTGCACATGAAGTTATATTCACATCACATGTGCTCATGTTTTATAAGAAAAGACGAGGATTTCCATTTCATTTATTTGTCCGACTGGTTTCAGTGCTGCGCGGTGTTCTCAAAGCTCCAATCATCTCACAGTGAGTTCCGCTTGTATGTTCAGCACGCACACGTGTGCAGAGATGTGTGTGTAATTAATATGACACACATGCAGGAGTACCCGTGGTGTCCCGGAGCCGTCGGCGGCAGGAATGTTGTTTGGTGTTTCCATCTCGAGCTCTTATAACTGACCCTTTACAAGTGTCCATCCAGATCTGAATTAGAAACACTCGACAACGTTCACAAGAGTTGTGTAAACCCATACGATCTGTGAGGGTCTTTGAGTTCACGTTGTGTCGTCATATTTCTATAGACCCGTTTACAAAGAAAATGTTAAAGTAAAATCCACTTTGATGTCGATGTATGTGAATGATGTAGTTACGCCTTGAACATAAAGGGTGTTTCAGGATTCACATTTGGGTGTCCATCATTAACTTTGATTCAGAGTGACACCGGATCAAGTCGATTTAGTGTGAAAAGCTCAGATTTGTCTGAACAGAGTTAATCCAGTGAAACTTCAATTTAGCACATGTTAGATTGTGTTTGTCTTTCTAACCAAACCTTCACACGTGTCAGAACATGTTGAGGGACCGTCATCTGTCTCTCTAAATATTCTCTCTCTCTCTCTCTCTCAGAATTTCCCTTTGGGTTCTTCAGTAAATGTGAATAGTGAAGGTTCTCTGTATTTCCCTCCAACAGGACTTTCAGGTTTGGTTGAGCGGCTCTCTGTTGTTAAGACCTGTTTGTGTGTTCTTAAATCCAACCGCCAACATCAACACGTATGTTCTACCATGAGACACATGCGTTCTTCTCATGGTTTCTGTGTACTATAGTATCACCACATTATTACCGTGGTACCTAAACCTCAAAACACCAGCAGTGCTTCAGTGTTTGTCTAATGGTTGGGATGTCAGTATGATGTGATTGGTCGGTTTTTCCCTTCAAATTCTGCATTTAGTTTTATTAGATGCATATATGAGTGCAGAAAACGTATATTGATATTTTTAAAACATATCTGATGCATCTTTGAGCACCATTGTTATTTACATGCTTAAATGCAATTTCAGCATTTTGGCGTTGAAGAAAGCAGTTTAAAATGCAGAAAAACACTTTTTGAGCAAGACCCAGTCTAGTAAATCCTGCTTGAAGGCGTTACAGCTTTTACAGCAGATGATAAGAGATAAGAGAAGGATTGCTACAGAATGAAGCGCGGCAAATAACGTCTCTACAACATTGCGACAACATAATAAAAAGCAACTCAACCTGAGTGTTTGTCTTTTTTTGTGTATGCATCGGGCGGAAATGATTTAAATGAGTGGAATTGTGATGAAAGAAACGTGTCGTACTGCCAACAAACTGTTTGTTGTAGTTCATTGTTCTGTAGTTTCTAACTTTATGCTCATAGTACAGCAACATTACACACTAAATATAGTTGAAAATGTCAAAAATCTGACCTCCAGACACCTAGCAGAACGACTTTTTTGACTGTGTTCATGGTTTAAGTCAGCAAATTAAAGTTAAAGTGCACGCAGTACAGGATTTTACTGTAAATTTGACAGAATTAGTGAGATATTTACGCTATCGATAAATTGACTTAGATAAAATGTTCAAAGGATGTGGTTTCAATGCCGTCGCTCAACACGAGTACATCAGAATCTGTTTAGTCATTTTAATCAGGTGATTTCATTTCCTCTTGGACGACATCACTTCCCTGGAGGTTTGGTGCAGGAATGAATGATGTTTGAGGAATGATCTTCACACACGCTGATGTTACTGTGAGAAGTGTGTCGTCTTTTCTGCTGTCTGGTTCTGTTCCGCACACACACACACACACACACACACACACACACACACACTAGTTAATGTTCTCTGATAGCACACAAACATCTGGCAGACGTCTATTGGATGTCTGTATTTACATTTGCAAGACATAGTTTGCTCATCTGCAATACGTCTCAGAGACATCTGTAAATGAACGTGAATGTTAAACTGCTCTTTCTAAGATGTTTAGCAGATGTCCTCCAGATCTTTAGCAGACGTCTTACAGACGTACGTGTTCTAGCTGGGTTATGTGCCGCATCGGATCACGTGTGCAGACTCTGTTTGTTGCATAGTTACAATTTCTGGAGGATGCAAATATAGTGATGCTTTTAAATGTTGTATTATTGTATATTGCATTACCTAAAAAATAAACACATCACATTTTTCTTAGTGTAGCCCTAGTTTGAGTCGTTCCTGATATATTTATCTAGTGTTAAAAAAGATTAGAAGAAGACCTTTGAAATAACCTGTCAAAGCTTTCAGACAACCTTTTTCTATAAAGCACAGACAGTGTTAAGTGTTGTTGGTGTTGTGTTATATTTCTGTGTTAATCTGCTCTATTATTAATGCTGAGGGCAGAATTTATCAGTGCTTCTCTAAGCTTGTCCTTGTGCGTCCAAATGCCTGTCCTGAAGATGATATCTAATCCGATCTATTCATACTGTCTCTTAAAATGTATATATGAATAAACCTTTGTAATAAAGCTTTGTAAAATCAATTTGAACATAATCTTTCTGCCACCTGCATCCTCCTAAAACTTGGACATCATTTTTCAAAGTACTAAGATCATTCACCAAATTGCAATGTGTTGTGGAGCCCTGCTATTTTTCTTGATAAATAAATATCGAGACAGATGATCAAGAAATCAAAAAAATGTTTAGACATTTGAAATGGTAGGGTCCCTATCATACACCCGTCACACGTGTTTTTGCTAGTTTCAGCCCGACGCGGTTCTCATCTTCCCGTCCTGCACTGCGTTGTTTAAATAGCAAATGCATTTGCGCTTATTTGTGCGCCCGTGGTCTAAAAAAAACGGTTTTCAGGCGCTTTGTTGGCACACTGCTATTTTGAGGAACTGAAAGATATCTGTGCCATAGACCAACTCAAAATCAAAAGTCAATGGCACAATATTTATTTGTGATTTAAAGAGCGTATTAGGAGAAAATGCGCCTCTATATTAAACATGCCTAATATAAAAATAAATGGAGTAGAATGTAAAAGATGATTTTTTTGGACATTAAGAAAAAAATCTGGCTTGACCAGCAGATGCCTTTCCTCTCAGGAGAAGTGTCCAGTCTTTGCTCTTTTAAAGTCCGCCATATAAAAAGCGAATCCGCCATGGCGCGAACGAAACTAGTTCTTAATGGGAATGAGAGATGAGACTCTGATCGGTTTACTAGTTTACACGTTACGCCCAAAAAACACCCATTACCCATTTAGACCATGTGCCAGGGCGTGCCAACCGTTTTCCCGTCGTGAAACTAGAAAAAGTGTATTCGGACACACCTGCACCTGCGCTTTAGAACATGCGCTTAGATGGGGAAAATAGGGCCCTTGATGTCTAAATGAATAATATGAATAGAATAAGACATAAATGTAGAGATGTATTTGTAGTTGGAGTACATACAGAACTGTACCGTTCATATCACCTCACTGATGTTGTGCATGCGCTGGCGTTCGGCGTATGGCCGGGTGTCTGTGTTGGAAATGTCCTGGCGTGTCGCCTGGGGTCTCTGTCCACCGGCCGTCCTGCAATAGTGTCGAGGACTGCATGTCTGTGCCGAGACAAGATAAGAAGAACGGCTCGTCCTGGCCGGTTGGTTTAGTAAGTTGTCATCGCAGTCGTGTAGCGGTGCATGTTTAACAGGTTCATGTTGCATTTCAGACCTTTGTATATTTGTTGTTGATCACGTAATGTGATCTCAGTTATTCAGCCGCGTCTGATGTTTGTTCTGATGCCATTCACTGTCTGTTTTCAGTTCAAAATGATTTGCAATTAATGTCAAATAAATGTTCAATACCCTGCAGAAAATCAGGCGATTGTTTACAAAAGTGGAAAATGTTGCTCCAGAAAACACAGTTTGTGAAGCAAAATGATGAAGTTCTCATCTCTGTCTAAGCCATAAAACATTTATTTCAACAATTAAATGCTTATGAGAGTTATTTAGACCGTGTGTTTATTAATTCTTCAGCTGGATTCATTTTGTTTTCCATCATTTTGTAGTCTTCTTCAAGCAATTTACAAATGAAATGAGTGTGTGAGTTGTTTTATGGTTAGAAACCATGTCCAGTCAAAATCAATCTCTATATCGTCTCTAGTACTGTATAACACCGAACTGAACAACATTTCTATGTAAGTATTTAAGATTTAGGCAAAGTTTCCACCGTATGATGGTTTGCAACCGTGTAAAATGTGTTATTTTCAAATGTCTTGGTGAACAACTTTTTTCCATTGAACACAAAATATTTTTAAGCAATTTTTGTCTTTGTCTGTCTGTTTGCTTTTTATCTGTCTGTGTCTTTCTCTCCTTTAATCTCTCGTCATCTGTATTATTTATATTGCTAAACCAAACCTGAATGGTGGAATGAATTGTTTTTATAAAATACGACGTGTTTAAGGGCTGTTGATAAGATGTTTCCTACTTTGTAGAAGCTCCTTTAGAACAAATACAGATATTGCCATGGTACTTTTTTGGAAATGCCGTGGTGAATCTACATATTAATTATCATTCAGTACCATGATATATCTCAAATTATTACGGTGCTCGCTGGAATGCTTGATTCTTATTTGGCAGTCGTGACATTTGCAGGTTGTTTTTTCCCAGATAACACCCGCTCACAACTTAAAATTAAATATAAATGTGTCTATTACTAACAACGTTTGAACCTTGTTCCTTACCTTAAAACCGAAAGTAAATGGCTTTTCCTCACTGAAGGTCTGCATTCAGTATAAAATGACCCCAACCACATTCGGTATAAAATTAACTAATAAAATATTTCAAATTCACATTTCATGTCCAGTTTTATCTCATGTGGCAGGTAGCTGTGTTAAAAGCGGGATAATGTACAAGACCTTATTTCTGCGATAACAACCGGCTGCCTCTACGTTATCCCCTACGTACCATGGTATTAGCGTCTGGTAGGCGTGTGCAATATATCAAAATATTGCAAATATGCATATCAAAATGTTTTGCAATAAATAAGCTATTTAATTCTTCGAAAAGTTATGTTCAGTTTTAGGTCGGTGGGGATATAAGTATCTATCTGGCAAGCGGATGTTTGTCGGGATATATGTGTGTGCGAATGCTAGCGTGCATGGACGCAAATCAATCAACAAATCCGCGTCGCAAAGCTTTCATAGCGAGCAAAGATGAGCCGTCCTGAAACATCCGCAGCTCATGCTGAAGATTTAGTGCCAAAACGAAGAAGAACCTCAAAGATATGGCAGTATTGTTTCATCAATCTTTCAGCAGTTGTAGTGATGCTTTCTTTCTGATAAAATAATGTGAAACATATCTTGGTTTTTCTAAATTTTTTAATAGATTTTAATGCAATTTAAATTGATTTTAGAAAGAGAGATATCGTAACGCATATTGAAAATCGCATTATTTAGCACGCTATCGCATTTTCCCTCAATATCGCACAGCCCCAGCGTCTGATAACAGACGTCTGTACAGTAGTTTTAAAGAGTGTTGCTCTTCTGTCATACACCTGCTGATGTCATTCTAAAGTCATGTGATCTTTTAGCCCCCAAATAAACAGTTTGGCCCCCCCTTGTGTAATAATAGAGCAGTGTAGCATAGTGGGTATGAACCCTAAGAATGACACTTCACAGACATGCATTCATCAAAGATTTCGTGACCTCGTTCTGCTCTCTCAGTATTTGCCTCTCTGTGTCAGACCAATGTAACACAGACGTCAGATAAGAGTATTACGGGTGAACTTCACCACATTTATTGCTGATAAAGATAGAATTGGGAGGAAAGCTGACAGCACATGGCTTTGAGTCGGGCTTATATCTGAAAGCCGTTATTATAAAACATTTACGACTTTAGCGTGAGATGATTTTAATGTAGTTTTCTACAATCAACAACCTTAATTGATATTCCTGCCATGACACATGTTCACTTGTCTTGTCATGCAGGCTGATGTGTGATCTGCGCTTCCTTCCTGCCCGCCAGTTCGGTAGACATGGAGAGCCACTACAATCCTCCTTCACCGCTGGACGACTCCGTGCTGGACAGTCCTCTGTGCCGGGACTTCATCGGTGGGATGGAAGATCTCCAGGACATCTCTCAATCCATCGATGAGGACGCTCTCAGCACCTTGGAGGTGACGGAGAACCAGTCGTCAGGCCTGGGGTCAGGTTCAGAGAGTTCCAGCGCGTTAGGTACGAACCGCACGGCCGGAATGACAGAAATGTGCCGGATGGCGTTCAGATATTCAAACAAGTTGTCCGTCATTTCACGGGAGCTAAAAAACAGGTTTGCGTAGATATGACCTCTGGCGCTGTGGATTGAGCGAAGAGCATTTTTGGAGAACGTTATAAACATCACGTACCTGTATTTTAACCCGAGGCAAAGTAAGATCTGACAAACAGAGAGGAGGGAATGTTTGAAGGTGAAACACTTGGAATAGTGACATCACGGAAATGTTTCTGAGGTGAACTGGATTTCTTGTAATTGTTTTGGATAAACAGATTTCATGGTTGAGTTCAATTTCGCGTTTGTTCCTGTAGCACTTTCACCATACGGTTTCCAAGCAGCTATACAGAAAGTTCTTCTTTCAAAAAGACGTGTAATTGATCACATTCATTAATATTTGTCATGTTTCATTGTGTATTCTGATTCAATAACAAAACGGCAGGTCTAGAAATCCACTTTCGGTGTCATTATAAGATTCTTCACGTGTTTGTTTTAGATGCGCTGACCCCAGCGTCCAGCCCCTCGTCATGTGTGTACGGTGGCCCGGCGGGACAGGATGAGTTCACCTCCGGCTCTCTGAACCTGGAGTGTCGCGTGTGTTCTGATCGAGCGTCTGGATATCACTATGGGGTTCACGCCTGTGAGGGTTGTAAGGTGAGTGACACCTCTCCACCCTGATCGCACGCAAACATCTGCCAGACGTCTCCTTTTACATCAGCGATACATAGTTTGCTTCTTCTGGAATACATCTCGGAGACGTCTGCTGTCAGATGTGCTATAGACATCTAGAAGACGTCTGTAAGATGTTCATGATTTAGAATGGATGTTAAACTGCTCTTTCTAAGATGTTTAGCAGATGTTTTTACACAGCAGATATTGTCCAGATCTTTAGCAGACGCACATCCAACACAAAACTATAAATGACTTTACACAACACCGTTCTACATAAACTTTTATATTGTGACTTCGGTCTGTTTTTGGTCTGTCTCTCTCTCTCTCACTCACTCTCTCTCTCTCTCTCTCTCTCTCACTCACTCTCTCTCTCTCTCTCTCTCTCTCTCTGTCTCTCTCTCTTTATCACTCTCTCTCTATCTTTATCACTCTCTTTCTCTCTCTCTCTCTCTCTCTCTCTCTCTCTCTCTCTCTCTCTTACTCACTAACTCACTCACTCTGTCTCTACCTCTCTTTCTTCTCTCACTCTCTCTCTCCTTCTCTTTCTCTCTCACTCACTCTCTTTCTCTCTCTCTCTCTCTCTCTCTCACTCACTCTCTCTCTTTATCACTCTCTCTCTTTTATCACCTTCTCACTCTCTTTCTCTCTCACTCACTCACTCACTCTCTCTCCCTCTCTCTCTCTCTCTTTCTCTCTCTCTTTATCAATCTCTCTCTCTCTCTCTTTATCACTCTCTCTCTTTATCAAACTCTCTCTCTCTCTTTATCACTGTCTCTCTCTCTTTATCACTCTCTCTCTCTCTCTCTCTCTCTCTCTTTATCACTCTCTCTCTCTTTATCACTCTCTCTCTCTCTCTTTATCACTCTCTTTCTCTCTCACTCACTCTCTCACTCTCTTTCTCTCTCACTCTCACTCTTTCTCTCTCTCTTTATCAATCTCTCTCTCTCTTTATCACTCTCTCTCTTTATCAAACTCTCACTCTCTCTTTATCACTGTCTCTCTCTCTCTCTCTCTTTATCACTCTCTCTCTCTCTCTCTCTTTATCACTCTCTCTCTCTTTATCACTCTCTTTCTCTCTCACTCACTCTCTCACTCTCTCTCACTCTCACTCTTTCTCTCTCACTCACTCTCTCTCTCTCTCTCTCTCTCTCTCTCTCTGGGTGTCTGAGGTCATTGAGGACTCATGTGTATCTTGTTTTCCTCTCATATCGGTGTCTAAAGGAACAGTAGGATACAAACATCACAGTCATAATATTACTGACAGACGAGCAGAAAAAAGGCCACAGGTCTTACAGGTCATTAGACAATACATAACTTAAGAATAAAATTCAAATAATTAACTTATTGCAAACCAGTTGTGATACGCACATATCTTTGATTTATATCTTTCAAGACGGTTTACACACCAAAGTTTAGAGCTCAGGTGTAATGTGTCGTGTATGTTGCACACATATTAAAAGCAGAAGTAGACGTCTGTCTACTGATGCTCGTGATGTGTCCGCTCACTCGCTCTCCTCCATCGGGAGGACACCCCAAACGGTCATGTCCTCATCTCAACCTCTCCTTCTCCTCTGCTCCATATCGCTCTATCTGATCTCGCTTTCGAAACTGCAGGAGTGTTTCTGGGGACAGAATGGCTCAACAGAAGTGAAGCAACATGAACGGTTTTTATGAGCCGCTCCTGCTCGCAGCTTGTCTTCATCACTCAGTTAGATTGCACAAGTCACTGAATTTCATCTGTTTACGGATCCCTTTTGTGTTTTTATTACTCACACCACACCTAAGGCTTTTAAAAAAAACTATCATTTCTAAAATAAGAACATTATTGGCTTTACTTAAAAAAAAGCGGCTTTCATATTGTGGCAATTGCTGAAACATTTATGGTGATTTACATTGTAATCGCGGTATTTAGTTTTATTCTTTTCGTGTCTTATTCTTTCTATTAACAAACACACAACAGAAAAAAACGTAAATATTCACGTTTATAAAATGTACAACAACGGGTTCAGATAAATAAAAATGATAAAAAATCAACTGTAATGAACAATATATTTTAGTTTAGATAAAAATGAAAAACGTTTCCAGCACAAATAACTTTATTCAGTTTTTTAATAACATTATTGTGATGTAAAATGATTGATAGAGCGAGAGCTTGATATAAGGTTTTGGTCGTACCGTCCAATCCTAAAATTAGCGTTGTGTTCTTCGTGGCTAAGATTGTTTCTATTTTCAATGTTTGGCACCACGCCTGGAAGCCAGAATGAACACGACGTATGAATGTGTTGCCAAACCATCCAGAGAAGCGTCTGCTTTGCATTGTGTACATCAGTTTCTGGCTGGTTTCATACTGAACTAATAATAGAATCAACTGTCTTTAAAAAGAACGCTGAAGATTTGAATATTTGACACGAGTGATGTGTGTCATTGATTGTTTGTGTTCTTCTGGCAGGGTTTCTTTCGCCGGACCATTCGCCTTAAACTGGAGTATGACAAGTGTGAACGCCGCTGTAAGATCCTGAAGAAGAACCGGAACAAGTGCCAATACTGTCGCTTTCAGAAGTGCCTGTCGGTGGGCATGTCTCACAACGGTGAGCTGTGCTTCTTATGTCGCCAAAATGTGAATAAATAACATTAGGATTTGTACATGTTTACTTTATCAGAACGTTGCTTAAAGGAAACCCATGTGTTTAGATACATTTTATGCTGGGTTCACACCAAACGTGAATTAAAACGTGACATTCAAAGTAAATACAAAGATGCGAATAGATGCAATCTCGTGGCAGGCGATGCGAATGACGGCACTCATGGGAAAATAACGAACTTTTCCCGCGAGTACATAACATAAGGCCGTGCTCAGACCTGACTTCTTTTTGGAAGGTTCTAGCGTCTGATTTACATTATAATCTTATGGAGTAAACCGTGTTTTCAAAAAATGTCGTGAGTGATTTTTTTGAACGCCAGCGCCGGCGTCTTTTTCTGCAGCTCAGAGCATCTTTTTAGGTTGAAAAAAGTTCTGAAAAACCGCCCTACGGCAAGCTACTTTTTCAAAGCTAACCAATGACAGAGACCTGTCGTTTTCATAACAACTTGCGAGTACCATGATTGGTTGAGAATACTCAAACTGGAGAATAAAAATGGCGGCCACATCGCCCGTTGGAAGCTGAGCATAGTTTTGTATAAATGTAAGTTTAATTTTCACTTTCAACAATTTCTGATCGCATTTCTAGCGAGAAATGAGTATTGTAGATTTTAAAAATGTGATTAGTTATTGCAAAGACGCTCTCTGTTTATAATTCAAATAGACTTCCGTTGCGCTGCCTGACGTTATCTGTTTCTCTGAGCTGCCTTTGTGCACTCCAAAGTCAATGCGTTCGGCTGCTATTTATAACCAAACACAAGTTTTTTTCCCCCCAACTTTTCAAATTGTCAAAAGAAGAAGTGTGAACACGGCCTAATACTGCAAATTAAAAAGAAATGATAAAAGAGAGTCATTATTATATTACAGAAAACCAGAATAAATCATTTAGATATAACATAACAACAGAAAAGTAATTAGGAACAGATATCTGTATAGATATAGGAATCTAGATGAAAGGAAATGTAATGAAGTGTAACTCTTTGGAGTATAAAGTGAATGTTGTCAGAGATTTTTTGCGGCGTGAAGTATATACAGTTTGTGCAAATATGACACTCACTAATTTAACTTGATCACACAGGTTTGGACATGACAGTATTGAACTTGAATTAATAAGCAGGGGCAAACACAAGCTGTTTTGTCTCTCGACTGTGAGTTTGTCATAGATTGCCTTGTTTTTAAGTCTGACTAACCCTCAGGCTAGCTCTCATCTCACACAGAATGTGCTGAAACGACTCTGACGTCACAGAAACTCTATATGAGGATGACCTCTGACCCCAGGACAAACACACATTCCTCAGAGCCGCGGAGGGTAAAATTAGAAGATCCGGAAGGAGTTGTGTGGTGTCGGGCAAACGAGACATTGAAGGCAAAAATCCACGCTAGTTTAATCAAAACAGAGTTGACGGAGTTCCCATTGTGTCTCAACTTAGTCTCATACTTTGTTCAGGAGAAAAACAAGAAGAAAAAATGAGATAATTTACAGGCAATTACAGGCACGGTCGCAGGGCGTCTGACACATGCTTACATGTATATCAAGGGTCCATGGCGCTCTAGCTTTTGTCTCTTCAGATATTGCACAAATGTGGTTTCTGTTGTAATCTGTTGAAAAGTCAATTGAATGCCCACCGTTGACACCATTTGAACACCGTCCAGTTAGAAATGTGTGTTTCTCAATTCCTCCGAGTGAGTTTCTACAGCACCAGACATCAGAATCTGTCGACATCTTTAAACAGCGCTCTTGTCTTCCAGCAGATGTGACTCTGCACCCAAAAACCCCTCATGACTTTCTTTCTTCTGCAGAACACAAGAGAAGATATTTTGAAGAACGTTGATTATCGAACAACACTGAACTCCGTTGACTTCCATTGTATCAACACAAAACCACTGAGACATTTCTCTAAATATCTTCTCTCGAAAAAGTCGCATTGAGATTTACAAACACATGAGGGCGAATAAAAATATTGTTTTTTGTCTGAACCGTCACATGAGGTTCTTCTGTCATCCACAGCCATCCGCTTCGGTCGAATGCCTCAGTCGGAGAAGTTGAGGTTGAAGGCGGAGATTCTGATCGGAGAGTGCCAGGTGGAGGATCCTCATGTGGCCGACCAGAAAACTCTGGCCAAGCAGATCTACGAGGCGTACCTGAAGAACTTCAACATGAACAAATGCAAAGCACGCACCATCTTGACGGGGAAGGCGAGCACGCCGGTAAGACCACACGGTCATGACCAACAAAATACCGTATGAAGGGATGTAACGATTCATTTAGCTGGCGATGTGATGACATTCACCATACTGATCTCACGATTCATCCACGATCAAGAAAATATCTTTGTGTCAAATAAAAACAGAATGACATGAACATCTCTCTAAAATAAACAAACTATGTTTCAAACTGATTTGTTACATTTAAGAAATATCAGTTTTCCAAGTTTGCATACACAGCGGCCCCTGCTGTTCAACACATGTACTGCGGTGATATAATATGTGACGATTCAAGCTGGTTGAGATGTTATTTGAACATTCACTTTATACTCCAAAGAGTTACACTTCATTACATTTCCTTTCATCTAGATTCCTATTTCTATAAATAGGAATCTAGATGAATTAACATCTCAACCAGCTTGATTCGTCACATATATCACCGTGAGTCGTTACGTCTGCAAAAATATGCATTATTCAATAAGGGTCATTATTTTTGGGATGTTGAAATGCTTTAATGTCCAGTGTTAAATGCTGAATAAGCAAGTACAGTAAGAAACCAGCCAGAGCGCCCTAACAACCAGACACAACGTCACAGCACTCACAGTTTATAAAAGATGAATCTTTGAAAAAGTGACCCATATTTTGACCCAAGGGTTACAGAATGAGGCTGTCGGGTGTGAACATAAGTCAACAAAGATTCTCAAACATGTTTCCCATCATGCATCTGGTGTTGAGTGTTTTTTCTGCTCATGAGCAGATTCTCTTACTGTGAGCTCGACGGGACATAAGCAGCTGTCTTTCATTGCTCTCTCTCTCTCTGTCTCTCTCTCTCTTTCCGTCTCTCTCACTCACAGACGTCTCTGTCTCTCCTTCTGTCTCTCTCTTGTTCTCATTCTTACTCTCTCTCTCTCTCTCTCTCTCTCTCTCTCTCTCTCTGTCTCTCTCTGTCTCTCACTCTTTTTTTCTCACACTCATTCTAACTCTCTCTCCTCTCTCTCTCTCTCTCTCTCTCTCTCTCTCTCTCCTCTCTCTCTCTCTTTCTCTCTCTCTCTCTCTGTCTCTCTCTGTCTCTCACTCTTTTGTTCTCACACTCATTCTTACTCTCTCTCTCTCCTCTCTCTCTCTCTCTCTCTCTCTCCTCTCTCTCTCTCTCTCTCTCTCTCTCCTCTCTCTCTCTCTTTCTCTCTCTCTCTCTCTGTCTCTCACTCTTTTGTTCTCACACTCATTCTTACTCTCTCTCCTCTCTCTCTCTTTCTCTCTCTTTCTCTCTCCTCTCTCTTTCTCTCTCTCTCTCTGTCTCTCTATCTCTTTTTCCGTCTCTCTCACACTCTCTCTCTCTCTCTCTCTTTTTCCGTCTCTCTCACACACTCTCTGTCTCTCTCACCCTCTCTCTTTTCTTGATCTTCATGACCAACCCAGTTTATTTTTACATTTCATCATGTAGCTGAATCTGTGTATATTGTACATTAAAACCCAAAAGAAAAAATCAAAGATGATCTCTTTAACATCTCAATGAGATTAAATGTGTCTCAGATATTTCTCTTGAGAAAAAGAGTCAGAAACGTGTCTGTTATTATACGTCAACAATCACATTTTTTTGACCTTACAATCTACATTCACGTTTTCACAATTTTATTAGAAACAACTGAGACTAAGTTGAGACTTAAATGAGACACAACTGAATCTCCTGAGAAATGATGAGTTCTTCGCTATAGCGTGTAACATTTCTGAAGTCATTCTCATTTGTGTGTCCAGCCATTTGTCATTCACGACATGGAGACGCTTCAGCTGGCCGAACAGACGTTTGTGGCGAAGATGATGGGGTCCTCCAGCAGTCTTCTTAATAAAGATGCTGAGGTGCGAATATTTCACTGCTGTCAGTGCACATCGGTGGAGACGGTCACTGAGCTGACGGAATTCGCCAAGTCTGTGCCGGGCTTTTCTGACCTGGACCTGAACGACCAGGTCTGTTCAAATACATCCAGCGTCTACTTTATATGAAAATCTACACTCGTTACAGTATTTACAGAACACACATGTTGGAGAAAAAATATGTTGTCCTGTTATCCTGCTTAAAAATACCAAATTCAGTTTTTTGAAGAAGTTTCTAGGGAATCAAACCCGTTTGAATGATGATTTTGTTCTCGGTCAGGTGACGCTGTTGAAGTACGGCGTTCACGAGGCACTTTTCGCGATGTTGGCGTCCTGCATGAATAAAGACGGTCTGTTGGTGGCGTACGGCAGCGGCTTCATCACCAGAGAGTTCCTCAAGAGCTTACGACGGCCGTTCAGCGACATGATGGAGCCCAAGTTTCAGTTCGCCAGGAAGTTCAACTCCCTCGAGCTGGACGACAGCGATCTGGCGTTGTTCGTCGCTGCCATCATCTGTTGTGGAGGTGTGAACGCAGAAGAAGAAGCACTGAAATGTGATTTGTATCGTAACAAGCTCATTTTCTCACTCATCTTGTGTCTGTAGATCGTCCCGGTCTGGTGAACGTCCCACACATCGAGCGGATGCAGGAGAGCATCGTCAACGTTCTGCAGACGCATCTGAGGAGCAACCATCCCGACAACAGCTTTCTCTTCCCCAAACTCCTGCAGACGCTGGTGGATCTACGTCAGCTGGTGACCGAGCACGCTCACTTAGTTCAGGAGATCAAGAAGACGGAGGACACGTCGCTGCATCCCTTACTGCAGGAGATCTACAGAGACATGTACTGACTCTCTAAAAGAGAGACACGCTGCCTCAAACACTGACGGCCTGCAATGATAACCACGCTTCCCAGGATGTGGGATTCTGGGTAAAAAGCAGGCGACGTTTGCGTTCTCTGAACATTGAAACGTTAAAACGATCGGCTTGTGTGTTGGTGAACATTCAGACAATGCCAATAGAAACTTGACCTGTGGTTTGGAAACCTTGCAAAAAAAACACGTCCTCATGCAGCAATATCACTTCTGTATTAGCACGCAGTAGATTCTCAGCACGACCACCCAAGTGACTTCCACAGAAACTAGTGAAACTGCTCTTTACTCTACAGGGAAGGAAAGTACTGAAGGAAAACGTGTTTTTGTTTTGTATCACATGCACTGAGCAGACAACACAATTTCGATGCCTTAAGCGGTTTCTAGTCTTTTTAGTTCAACCGTTTTCTGCTCTCTTTTAGTTTTCAGATCTGGGTTTGTATCAGATGTGACGTGAAATGTTCAAAATCACGGCAATACAATGGAGTGAGATTCAGACCAATGAGATTTCACCGTTGGTGAGCGTGTTTAGGGTTCAATGGAATGTCTGTCAGGACTCGTGCTAGCATGCCGTTTAGTCCATCAGTGCAAGCGCAGCGAATGCAAAGATCTTTAATGGCAGATCAATACTTCATTATCAGACCTAGACACATCTCTACACTGAAATTCTGCTCGATCTCGATTGATTGAAATCTGAAATCAAAAATTTTGTGAAGAAATGAGTGGGAACGTGGCGGAGTGAACTTTATTTTAATTCTGTATAAATCTTGTGTACTTCTTTTTTGTTGTTTTTTATGTTACTGACACACTCGGTTGACTTGTGCCGTCTTACAAATCGTGAAACAAATGAAAAATAACTCAATCATTTTCTCTCTTTTATAGTCCTGTCATATCCCAAGACAGTCCGGACACACGTTGACTTTGGTTTCGGATGGTTACACTAAAGCAACCTAACTGTGTTTTTCAAAGTTGTTAACTTTTGCTTCACTCAATTTTCAGCACATCACCACATTTGATCCGATCCAGCATTCAAATGAATGAACGGGTCAATTGCGAGTGTGAATGCAGTTTAACACGTTAAATGGACGTCAGCGAATCTTTCGTTCTTGCAGAGACATGCACTTAAACTGTAAAGTATATTTTGGTTCTTACTGGGATCGATGGAGTTTTGTAACCTTGTAAATAGTGACCGCTCGACGGTTGTGATGAACGCTTTATACAAGCTCAGATGTTGTCTAGATCTTGTCTTTTTATACTAAAGCAAATATATCTTTATTAATAGACATATATATATATATATCAGATATCGTTATAGAATTTAATGCGGTACAATGTGAAAATGGAGACAGAGCAACCCGGTTGACATGGAAATGCAATATTTCCACATTCCACTACGATTCCCAGAACCGAAGCGCAAACCGACTTATCTATAAACATTATTTGAGATGTGATTTGACCTTTTTCTCCTGTCGTCAGGGATACACACTGATCCTAGAACAATATTCCCAATCTGAGAATCTCCAAACACACATCATGACGGAGGTGCTGAAGATGAACGGCGAGGTTCTTACGGAGTCGTGGCCATGTCGTATTTAAACTTCAATGTGTTCTGAAGCAGGTGCCATAAAGCAAGATGTTTCTGGAAAACAAGAACGTCTGATCCTGAGGGATCTCGACCAATCGCATTGAGTTTTGATGAAATGATCTTTGTCTCCTGGTTGCCTTGATGTACTGTAATGTCTCAGGTGTGAAGATACTCATCATGTAGATGATCTACGACTGCCATGTGATCTAAATCAAGCCGAATGTTCTCTCGTGCACTCCCTGCTGTCTCTCGACACCATGTTAGTTAATGCAGTAAAATACGTGTTTGCTCAACTTTACTTGCTGGGTTTGTGTCGTTTTTATTCAGTTTATATGCTAACGCTCGCTGATTTAATTTGAATGTGTTTTTACACATCGACCCCCTCAGAATGTACTGAATTCTACTAGCTTACTACGTACTATACTGCGTCTGTGTGTAAATCAGAATGCAGAACGCAGTGTTACATGTATGTGACGATGTTGAAGGGTTCTGTTATCAACTTCATTGTACATTTTCATTTTTGGTCCAATTTTGTGTAGTAACGTCAACCAGGAGCGTTAATATTAATTTGTGGCTGACAGTTTGTTTGGGGTCAAAGTAGGCGCATTGCATTGTGGGATATGTTGTTCTGGTTGTATATTTCATATTTTCTTTTCTTTTTTAAACAATAGCGCTGCATACTTTTTTATACAGCATAAATAGTGTATAAAGTGTGATAGTGTGCTTGTTCTGAACATTGTCCTTCACTTGTGCCTTACGTGAAGAATGCAAGTTTATGAAGGTGAATGAAGTTACAGCTCAGTTATATCATTATAAATACTATTTGTTTTAAAGTGAACAACTGGATGTTTCTAAAAACGGACTTGTATCCACTTTAAGTACTAAATGTCCTCATTACAAGTAATCTGTCAGAATATGAGCCAATGTATGCCTGTGCATGAAGTATTGTTTTATTTTCTCATATTCAGATGACACGTTTGATTGTGTGTTTTTTAATAATGACACATAGCAGTTTAAGGGATTTGAATGGTTTTGTATCAGGGAATGGTGTGTTGGTCTTCCCATAGTCCCTATAGCTCAGGTCACGGTGAAATACTGCTCTCCTTTCTAATAAAGGCTTGATTTTAAGAAGCAGATCTTACTATTAGCGATTGATTATTAATATAATGCTGCACAAAAGGACGTTTGTTTTATGATGGCTTTGTAACTATAGACAAATGTTTGTCCTATCCTAGAATAAATAATCTTTGTCAACTCAGGAATTGTGCTTTTCTTTCTGTCTTTATTTATGAAGTCCAAACACTGTAGATTTTTTTTATGAAGAACCCAAGACAACCTGTGGCACACTAGATGACATTTTGTTCAACATAAGACGATTCGCAGCGCCCCCCAGTGGTAGGAAAACATGTAGAAATAAAATATGTATAGAGTCAACGGCTGCAACTTAGATTTTACACATAAATAAGACAAAATATTAAGGAAAAGTGTTAAAAACACACATTAACTTCTTTAAACTACATTTCTTTTTAGTGCAGAAACATCTCAAAGACAAAACGATTTAATTTAGAGCCAAATCTGGGGCAGATTGCAGATCTGCTAGTGTGGAAAACACGTTGTGATTTTATATTATTACACATGGAAATTGTCAAATATTAAATGAATGAAATCTGTTTGTAAAACACTGAAAAAGCAAAACATTATATTCTTGATTTCTATCTCGTTTCGTGTAGTCATACAGTTCCACATTAAGCCACAAGGTGGCGGCATTTATTTCTCATCACCGCCTTCCAACATGGCGGCGCCCATTGCGCGGTCGTGCTGCGGTGTTAGTCGACTGAGATCACACTTTATATACAGAAAAACTCCTTTAACTTCTTGTCGGAGAGTTTTATTTCACACTTCCGCATCCAGACGAACGGGCCTCCTCTCGTCACTATATAACCGGGGCATTCTGAAGGAAGCGTTCCCGGAGAAAGCGGCACAGGTCGAGTTACCGGATCTGCTCCGCTCCGGACCGCAGACCGTCTACTGCGGCTTCGACCCCACAGCGGACAGCCTGCACGCCGGCAACCTGCTCGCCATCATCGGCCTGCTACACTTCAGAGATGCGGGTCATGACATAATCGCGCTCCTCGGCGGAGCCACGGCGAGGATCGGCGACCCGAGCGGGAAGGCGGCCGAGAGAGAGCGACTCTGCCCGGCCACGGTTGAGAGCAACGCCCGCGGGATCCTGGAGGACCTCCAGCGGATCTTCACCAACCACGAGCTTTATTTCAGCTCGGACCCGAGCAGACTGGGTCGGGTGACCGTGTTGAACAACTCGCGGTGGTACAAGGACAGACAGGTGGTGGAGTTTTTATCCGAGGTGGGCAGGTACTTCCGGATGGGCACGATGCTCAGCAGACACAGCGTGCAGACGCGACTGCGCAGCGCAGACGGCATGAGCTACTCCGAGTTCTCTTATCAGCTCTTCCAGGCTTTTGACTTCTATCATCTGCACCAGCTGCACGGCTGCAGGATCCAACTGGGCGGAACCGATCAGCTGGGAAACATCATGAGCGGCCACGAGTTCATACACAAGTATGACGTCATGCTCGTTTTACGTCTAGTTACGGTGCAAGAAACATGATGTGTGAGATAAATATTGTGATGCCAGTGTTAAAGTTTAAAGGGACAGTTCGCCCCAAAAAGGAAACTCTGTCACCCAAACCGGCATACATGTATTTGTTCTGCTAGACGCAAAGGAAGATATTTGTAAGAATGTCAGTAACCAGATCTCAGTAGGGAAAATAAATACAATGGGAGTCAATGGGGGATGAGATCTGTTGGTTGCTGACATTCTTACAAATATCTTCCTTTGTACTTATCAGAACATTTATACTTTGGAACAACCTGAGGGTGAGTAAATGATGACAGACGTTTCATGTTTGTCCCTTTCACTTAACCTTGCACTAAAATAAATAATAATATATATTTTTACTTTTTTCAAAATTTTCAAAATACTGTGTCTAGGCTGAATATGAATCTCTTCTCTCTCTCCTTCACGTGTGGATGCGGTTTCATGTTTTATCATTTATTTTCTGATGTAGAAAGACAGGGGAGGACGTGTACGGTCTGACCATTCCTCTGGTGACCAGCTCAATGGGAGATAAACTGGGGAAGACGGCCGGTAACGCTGTCTGGCTGAGCAGAGATAAAACATCGCCCTTTGAGTTCTACCAATACTTCCTCCGCCTGCCAGATAACAGCGTAGAGGGGTGAGACATTTCACAATAAACATTCAGTCAAACATGAAATTTGGCAAACCCATGCGGCTTCATTACTCACAAAATAGCCCTCGGTTTGTATTTACTGAAAGTTTTGATTTGACTTCCTGTTTTAATATAGATGAACATGATGACGAAAGATTGCCAAAGTCTTTAATTCGTTAGAATTCGGCAGTTTTCTCCGTGTGAATGGTTTTCTGTTCTATTATCCTTCGCCCTTATTTTGATATAAACCCATTTTATCCTGCAGGTATCTTAAATTGTTCACTTTTCTACCGCTGGCTGAAGTGCAGAAGGTTATGGATCAGCAGAGACGAGAGCCGGACAAGCGGACCGCTCACAAACGTCTGGCCGCTGAGGTCACCAAACTGGTCCACGGCAAAGAGGGACTGGAGAGTGCCAAGAGGCAAGTGTGACGCTCAGATCAAATCAAAACTCAAAGCTGTGCATTGTGAAAATTGTTTTTAATTCACATCATGCAGGAGACGTTTTCAACTCGTATGTCATGTTACGGAAGTCAGATTGAATTAAAGGTCTTGTTGCTCTTTATTTTATTTGCGTGTCCACAGATGCACAGACGCTCTTTATCACAGTGACATTAAGGCTCTGGAACAGATGAGTGACGTGGAATTACAGGAGCTGTTCAGAGAGGCTCCGTTTCAGGAGGTTTTTCTGGATCCGGGATCGACTGTATTAGACGCCTGCAGGAGGGCAGAAGCCATTCCTGAGGGTCCCCGCGGGTGAGACACGCCTCACTCTTTCATTACATCATCTTCATCTTACTCCAAACCTCTCTCATGACTTGGTTTTTTTTTTTTACAAAAACTATTCCTTTTTTATATATATTTTTTATATATGTATCAAACATTAACACAACAAATAAATATAAAGGAGAGTAGGACGACTTGTATGACAATAAAAAATAAAGTTAATAGTTACTATTACTAATTTTTGATGAACGTATTTTGAATATTTTTATTTTCTTTATTTTTAGGTTTTTTTCTCACTTTCGTGAAAGGCGTGCACGTATTTTGAATATTTTTATTTTCTTTATTTTTAAGGTTTTTTCTCACTTTCGTGAAAAGCGTGCACGTATTTTGAATATTTTTATTTTTAAGGTTTTTTCTCACTTTCGTGAAAAGCGTGCACGTATTTTGAATATTTTTGTGCTCATTTTTAAGTTTTTTTCTCACTTCCGTGTAAGGCGCGGACGTGTTTTGAATATTTTTGTGCTTACTTTTAAGGTTTTTTCTCACTTTCGTGTAAGGCGTGCACGTGTTTTGAATATTTTTATTTTTAAGGTTTTTTCTCACTTTCGTGAAAGGCGTGCACGTGTTTTGAATATTTTTGTGCTTATTTTTAAGTTTTTTTCTCACTTCCGTGTAAGGCGCGCACGTGTTTTGAATATTTTTATTTTTAAGGTTTTTTCTCACTTTCGTGTAAGGCGTGCACGTGTTTTGAATATTTTTATTTTTAAGGTTTTTTCTCACTTTCGTGTAAGGCGCGCACGTGTTTTGAATATTTTTATTTTTAAGGTTTTTTCTCACTTTCGTGAAAAGCGTGCACGTGTTTTGAATATTTTTGTGCTTACTTTTAAGGTTTTTTCTCACTTTCGTGTAAGGCGTGCACGTGTTTTGAATATTTTTATTTTTAAGGTTTTTTCTCACTTACGTGTAAGGCGCGCACGTGTTTTGAATATTTTTGTGCTTACTTTTAAGGTTTTTTCTCACTTTCGTGAAAGGCGTGCACGTGTTTTGAATATTTTTATTTTCTTTATTTTTAAGGTTTTTTCTCACTTTCGTGAAAAGCGTGCACGTATTTTGAATATTTTTATTTTTAAGGTTTTTTCTCACTTTCGTGAAAAGCGTGCACGTATTTTGAATATTTTTGTACTCATTTTTAAGTTTTTTTCTCACTTCCGTGTAAGGCGCGGACGTGTTTTGAATATTTTTGTGCTTACTTTTAAGGTTTTTTCTCACTTTCGTGTAAGGCGTGCACGTGTTTTGAATATTTTTATTTTTAAGGTTTTTTCTCACTTTCGTGTAAGGCGTGCACGTGTTTTGAATATTTTTATTTTTAAGGTTTTTTCTCACTTTCGTGAAAAGCGTGCACGTGTTTTGAATATTTTTGTGCTTATTTTTAATTTTTTTTCTCACTTTCGTGAAAAGCGTGCACGTGTTTTGAATATTTTTGTGCTTATTTTTAATTTTTTTTCTCACTTTCGTGAAAAGCGTGCACGTGTTTTGAATATTTTTGTGCTTATTTTTAATTTTTTTTCTCACTTTCGTGAAAAGCGTGCACGTGTTTTGAATATTTTTGTGCTTATTTTTAATTTTTTTTCTCACTTTCGTGAAAAGCGTGCACGTGTTTTGAATATTTTTGTGCTTATTTTTTTTTTTTTTTCTCACTTTCGTGAAAAGCGTGCACGTGTTTTGAATATTTTTGTGCTTATTTTTAATTTTTTTTCTCACTTTCGTGAAAAGCGTGTACGTGTTTTGAATATTTTTGTGCTTATTTTTAATTTTTTTTCTCACTTTCGTGAAAAGCGTGCACGTGTTTTGAATATTTTTGTGCTTATTTTTAATTTTTTTTCTCACTTTCGTGAAAAGCGTGCACGTGTTTTGAATATTTTTGTGCTCATTTTTAAGTTTTTTTTCTCACTTCCGTGTAAGGCGCGCACGTGTTTTGAATATTTTTGTGCTTATTTTTAATTTTTTTTCTCACTTTCGTGAAAAGCGTGCACGTGTTTTGAATATTTTTGTGCTCATTTTTAAGTTTTTTTTCTCACTTCCGTGTAAGGCGCGCACGTGTTTTGAATATTTTTGTGCTTATTTGTTATTTTTTTTCTCACTTTCGTGAAAGGCGTGCACGTGTTTTGAATATTTATATTACTTATTTGGTTGTGTGATTTCTGTTTGTTTTTATTTCACTTTAAAGAAAAGTGTTACTTGCTACTTTTTCATAACTAAAGTAAACCTGTTCATAATAGTCAACATTATTTTAAAGCGTTCATATGTTTTTACAGAAAAATGAATACAGCTCGTCTGCTTTTTTCGTCTTTCAATGTTTGTTTAGTATTTCAAGACACGACTCGACACAAACACTTGTTTGAATGATTTTCTGATTTGTGTTTATTGGTGTGTTTTAAGGTATCAGATGATACAGGACGGTGGTGTTTGGATGAACCACCAGAGGGCAGTAAACCCAGAGCAGATTCTGATTCCAGGTCAGCACATCCTGGCGAATGGACTCAGTCTGATCCGAGTGGGCAAGAGGAACTTTTACATCCTCAAGTGGCTCAGTATGTGATTTATGAACCATCGTCCGGTTCACCGATGGCTTCCAGAGATCAACCATCCATCCAGAAATGTGTACAGAAGGTGACATAATCAATGCGCACTTGTGTTTTCCAGTGGGTGTTGTGTGTTTATTATGACAGGAAATAAAACAGTCGTGTAATTCTGAAGTTCTCCAGCAGTTGTCAGTAGAGGTCTGAATTTATTTAGAACCTGTTCTCATTTCATCAGACTTGGAAATTATATGTCGAATTGTTTTTTCTTGTGAATACACACCTCAGGGATGGTTGTATTTACAGTCTGTGGACTATATCAAAGACATGAGAACAGTCTTGACTTGTTTAATTTCTTCAAATTACATGTCTTGATGATGTGAGCGTGAATGTGCTCTTGATTTAAATTCACACTGGAAATCTGTCCAACTCTTCAATTAAATATAATATATGACGGCCCAGTTTACAGGACTGCGCCTGAAAGATATTTATGTCGCTTTTATAAAATGTCTTCGAAAAATACATTACTGGTTTGTTTAAGACGAAACAAAGGCACTGATGTATTATAAGATATTTCTGGGCAAGTTCTTTTCAGTTAAGTCACACATTCATTTTAATCTTCTGTGAAGACTAAAGTTAGTCTTCTGAAGGCTTCTGTGAAATTTCTAATAGAAAAGATGTATTATAAAAGCGAAAGAAGTGATGAGTGAGTCAATAATATTAGTTAGAAATGTACAATATTAGCTTATTATTACACGGCTCATTTGAATGCTTGATTCTGATTGGCCAGTCGCGACACTCCAATGGTTATTATTTTCAAATAACAACCGCTCAAAACTAATAACATCCTTTAACCCGGATGCTGCTAATTAAAAAATAATTATAAAAACGTCTTTTAATAACATATATGACATTATATTTACAAATGATTAAACCAATTCGCCTGTTCGTGACGTTTGAACGTCGTTTCTTACCTTAAAACCGAAACTAAACAGCGTTTCCTCACAGAAGGTCTGTATTCGGTAAAAATGACCAAATAAAATATTTAAAATTCACATTTCTGTCCAGTTTTCTCTCACGTGACAAGTATCCGTGTAATATGCAGGATAATGTACAAGCAGCCGGTTGTTATCGCCAAATAAACCCCGTGAGATGCGTCCTGTCGGGGATTATTTCTGCGATAACAACCGGCTGCCTGTACATTATCGCTCACTTAACGTTTCAAACACAAACATGTATTTAAATTAGGAGTAAAATGTACATAATGTTTAGACTTTATTTCATATGTTCTGTCGTCAGAAAGAAGAGACTCGACTGTTCCTGGAAGTGTTTGAGCTGTTGTTGTTTCTCACTTCTAGGAACATTTATAGTCACAATGTCACTTCTTGCACTTCCACATTTTTATTTCAGTGTTTGATTGATTTCAACATCGTCTTCTGATCATCTTCTATAAAAGATGCCAAAATTAAATGTACTTTAAATCCAACAGCACATGTTTATATGTCATTGTAAAGGCCTTTCACATTTAACGTGACAAAATTCCATCAATGAGTTTTGAACAACACGGTTTTTAATGCATTTGAGTAGCCTACTCGATAAAGGCCACGACATGATCTGTGTGTAAGATCAATCTGATAAGTCAAACTAGTGTGTTTTATACAAACTTAAAAAAAACAGAATTTCGAGAATAAAAAGTGGAAATTTCCCTGCAATCTTTGCATTTCATTGCGTGTATTTTAGTTTCACGCTGAATATTAATCGACCTTTATTCACACTGACTGAACCCGTCGTTCAAAAACTCGGAACGTTGATTTTCTGCGTTCTTCACTCTGTGTCATGAGTTTTGAGAGCCTTCGGATCGAATCGGTTCTTTGAATCGGTTCTTCGGAAGCTTATGTGAATCAGTCCTACTGTAAGCAAACTTTATTTTGGGCTGACATATGGGAATCATTAACGAAAACCTTTTCACCGAGTCAACAGATTTAGATTTGACAAAGATTTGAAGCACACACACGATTTATAACGTCGTCAAAACAACTATATCAACAGCATTTAAATGACGAAATGATTCGTTTTATTCACGAGCACGTTAAAAAACAGGAAAGGATTCTAAGAGAATTGTTGCGCTAAAAGAATTGGTGAATCATAATGTGTGAACCGATTGGAAAGCAAACCGTTCAGATGAGTCGACTCAGATGATTCGGAGTCTCTACGAATGTGTTTGTTGTTTTTAGTTCTCTCGTGTGTGTGAGTGGGTGGTGGGGGGGGGTCTGCTAAAAGAAGGTGGATCTCATATCAACCAATCAGCTGCGTTCGCCGTCGCGTTTAAAGCGCCCTTTGTGTCAATCACGCGTTTTTTTTTCGATCTCTGTGCCCCTTCATCGCCATATTGGGCGTGGAAAGCCTCGCCTTATTATTTCTCTTCCCCTTTTTTACTACGACGCACAGTTGACACGAGCGCTGCTTTTGTTTTGACGCTCCTCGCGCGTCCGTGTCTTTCTGCTCATGAGGCGCGCCCGGAGCGACACTCACGTTTGCGCTCTTCGGTCTCGGATAGCGTTGAATCACGAATGAACAGCTGTTTGGTTTGTTTGGCGACGATAACACCCGAAAGATGTCCGACGTGCGCCTGTCTAGCGCCAGCCCGACGCTGGAGCGCATGGGTGCGCGGCTGTCCGATCAGCCCAAGCCGTCGGCGTGTCGAAACCTGTTCGGCCCGGTGGACCACGAAGAGTTAAAGAAGGATTTCCAGCGTCACATGAAGGCGACGGAGGACGCGGCGGCGGACGCGTGGAACTTTGACTTCTCCGCGCACACGCCGCGAGCCGGCGGGCGGTTCCGGTGGGAAGCGCTGGACATCAGCGCGGTGCCCGGATTCTACAGCAGGTCGGCGCGGAGAAAGGGCTCAAATGTTAACATTTGCTCTCCTGGGAATAATCACAACGAGATCAATGTGGATTTAAACGGGAATCACGACTGTCTGGTGACGGAGGAGACCGCGGAGACGCCCGAATCGCCCGGAGATCAGAGGAAAAGACCCGCCTGTGTCGGTGCGTATTTTTGTCTTTCTGTCCGGCGCTTTTAAATACATCCAGACATCGTGTTTGTGAATCCACAGTGCGACAGACAGCCTTTAATAAGAGACGTAACGGAATGTTGCCATAATGAAAGCGCGCACATCTTTACGCGAATCCCAAAACACGGCAATTCATGACACGCATCTGTTATTTTAACATTTACGCGCAGTTTGCGCAACTAAGTGACGGCGTCCGCAAGAATCAGCTGGAATATGAATAGTAGTATTTATTTTAAAAGTTCTAGATTGTAAATGTGTTTTTGTTTCAGACTCGTCGTGTCACAGTAAACGCGCGCACATCTGTGTGGAAGAAGTGACCCGGACGCCCAGAAAACCCAAAAAGCCCCGCAGACACCCAAGCCCGACAACCACATAAACAACAGCGAGGTGAGTCTTTGTTCACTTTTATTCTGCACCCTAACACACGGCTTGTGAGAGCTGCACATTTACAAAGTCTTTAACTAAAAAGTAGATGTTAAAACGGCCTTTACAGCTTTTCAATAAAACGTCTTGACATTTAAAAGTAAAGTTATGAGTTAATAATAAAGGTTTCGTGTCCAGTAAGCGGCGTTATGATATGGAAGATTCTTCTGACCCTTAAGGGTTAATGTGCTGCGCGCTTACTACGAGAGCTCGAGTTTCCTTTCGAGTTAAAAACACGTTACACGTCAGCAAGTCTGCAATGTTTACACCTGAGCCACTCGCTCCAAAACAAAGCCCAGCGTTTCGTGTCATAAAAACACACACATTTACAAAACTCAGATCGCACTTGAGATCAAACCTGCTGATGTCAAATAAAAATATCATCGTGTGTTTCGTAACTTCAAGACATTTTCAATGCGCAAATAAACGCATTTGTAAGCGCGCGCACCGGACCTGTTTCGGTTTGTGTTACGATTCTCTCTGTGTGGTGTCTGGTGGAGTTCCTTTTATTTGTGGGTTAGTTGACGATATTGTCGAAGCATATTCATAGTTAGACAGGCGGAATACCACCAGGAATAAAGTAAAAATAAACAGTCAATTAAAAACGAATTGGAGTAGCTGTGTTTCTCAGCATTGCTTCACAAAAGTATTATACATTTTGTTTGTGTGTGTATAGATAAATGTGTGTTTTTGCGTAATGTTTTTTTATTTAAGAACAATGTTGTGTATTTGTCATGTTTTGTGTCTCACTGGTTCTCTCTTGTAGGTCTGAAGATGTCGTCGTCTGTTTGAAGATCTCAGTGCTTCATGAACGAGTTGGAGACCCAGATGAGCGTTTGGAAGGAAAGCCGAAACATACGTACAGGAGTGTGTTTGTGTGTGTTTGTGAGCACTGAAACACTACACGTGTGGCACTCAAAGGCGCTGCGTCTCAAGCAGTCTATGTAGCAGTGTGCAAATAGGTGCCAAAAACCTATTGCCCATTTTTTATTTTTCTTACTACCTGTGTATATTATTATATATTTGTTTCTTTCCGTATGTAGCACATAATTAAAGTTATGTTGGATTTTTTCTTCTTCTTGAAGGTGTGAGATTTTGGTTTGACTCGAAGAGCCGCGTGTAGACTATTTCCAAAATGCTGTTTATCTTATTATTTGTGCGGTCGGGAAGGCAGTGTGTCTCTTCACATCTAAATGTTTTTCAGAGAGGTACATCAGACTTTTGTTTTACTTCCCAGATGATTGAAAAAGTCAAAGTTCTGAGGTCAAACCTTGTAGCATTGAGCAGTATTAATGTCAGGCACTTCCAGAGGCCTCGGCCTCGCTTAAATTATTTCTCTGTTCATCATCTTTCTTTTGAGTGAGATTTCCTACTGATTTGCTTTGGTTTCTTTTTCCGTTTTGGTTTCGCTTTGTTTTCGACTCGATCACACTTGGTTTTGTTGTGTGTGTGTGTGTGTGGACCTGTCAGCATCTTAAAAAAAACTCTTATCGATACACTCTGTGGTGAAACGGATGCGTAACTGTATTTATAGAATAAATATTAATATTTGAACGATGTACACTGCCTGTGTATTTGCGCAAACGATGTACCTGTGTACATAACTGTAAAAACACTGAGAAAATTAAAACTAACTTATTTATGTCAAGCTTTTTTCTTTGGAAATTAAAAATGGGGTTTCGGTCGAGGTTTGAGTCGTATTTTTGTAAATGCTTATTTTTTGCTAGTTTACTTTTTTTCTTGTTTTCGTTTGTAATATTATTTTAACAAATTGTAAGAGGTTTCAAACTGAGCCCGATTAAAATATTTGATAAGTGCTTTTGTTGTTACGTGTGGTGTGTTATGTGTGCTAAGTGTTGCAATCCAATACATTTTCATAAAGAAGATGCTTCCATGCCGTAGAAGAATCTTTTTTGTCTAAATGGTTCCATCCGTTTTTGGTAAAGAAGCGTCTCTTTCTAACCTTTTTACAATCTGAAGAACCTTTTTTTGGCGCCACAAACAACCATTTGTGTTTTTAAGTGTTAAAACGAAAAAAATATTTATAATTTATCATATAGGAACATTCTGTGAATTTGAACACTCAGATCTACAACCGGGTAATAAAATCATTTATTATCATTTTGCCACGGCTTCTCAAATCAGCACACATTTAAACCTTAAATACACGTTTGCATTTTGTGATTTTTCAAGTTTTTAAGATCTCCTTAAAAAAATGTACCGTCCCGGTGACGCACACACATCTCACATCTTTGTGACCTTCATTTGTCTTCATGAATCAATGGTTGTGTGTCTCACACAAACCGACAGTGGGTGCGGTCGGCCGGCACAGGTGTACTTCTGCTGGTTTGTGATCCCAGTTGTGCTTTGTACTTAATCAACAAACGGACGTCCCTGAATAACACCCTCAAACCAGTTGTCGTACCCGTCTTACATTTCCAGTTATGCTGCCTGACTCACAACGGCTCACTTTGATGATGAAATGTGTTGCGAACGCACATCATCAAATCTGAAATGTACGTCAAATGAGGCTTCAGTACATTTAAGGCTCAACGCCTTTAGTCCACTTGACAATACAAGCATCTGAACGTTTTGTTTGGATTTCCGTTCGTCACCTCTCAGTATTGTTCAGGCGCTCAACAAAAAGGCCAAGAAAAAAAAATCCTTCAAGTTTAGTGTCTAGATTTACTATAGCATAAAGATTTAAGTTTATTCATGTGACGTGAATGTAGATCTGTAGTCTTATATTAGCACAAGGATCAGAGATGAGCATATAAAGATGATCAGTGAGATTAAATTGAGCAAAAATTTAATTTTCAGTAAAAATAACGCAAAACTTTGCTGTAGTTTTGCCAGTAACATACTGTAGATTTAATTACTTTCCTATTAACACTGGTTTTTTTAACCAAAATAAAAACACTTTTTTTAATATTTTGAAATTGAAAATGAGCAAGAAGAGACTGGCATTAGCACAGCTACGCTTAAAAAAATGACTTTTTGTCTTACTTTTTAGTACAAATAGTTGAAACTTATTAAATTACAAAGAAAATACAAAACAAAAAAAGTGACCGTAGATATTTAATCTCGTGTCATGAAAGAAAATATAAGAAACAGGTACGTTAATGATTAAAACAACATAGTAAATTAAATCTACGGTAAGTTACTGGCAAACCTGCCGCAAAACTACGGCAAAGCTTTACAGTTTATTTCTTTCGGGCCGATGTGGAGACTCCGAATAAATAAAGGTAGAAAGCATTAACATCAACAGAAGAGAACGATTAAACAAACATGAAAACACCTGCATCAGGCCTCTCGGGGCGCAGGTGTGTGACCTCAGTCACATTGTTTGCTTTTATGTTGTGCACTTTGCTGTCGAGAGCGTAAAGCTGTGTTGTGTCTGAGAGGCGTACGGAGACAAAAAAAGCCGCTCTCGTCTATAAGCCGTCACCCAGAGAGAGACAGAAAAAAGACATCAGTCATGTAGGGTTTGGGCGGAGGCCCGAGACATCAAGTGGTGACTCTCTAAATCTGGTCCAATGGGCGGCGGGGGAAGTCAATACCTTCAGAGCGTGAAAACCCTTCAGGCCCGCTCAATGTGCTTTAATGGGCAGAACGTAAATTCCCTCCTCATTGTTCTGTGGAAAGGACTTTAACCGCAGGGAACCCATTGAGTCACGGGAAAACTGGAGGAACAAGGCCAATAAACTGGAAAAACACAAAGTCGTTGGTTTTCCAAGCTTTTGCATTTCAGTCACTCAATCATTATGAAACGCAAAGGAGAGGAAAACCAACACGAGAAATAAACAATGTTTGTTGGTGTAATACAAATACACTACATGCACAGAACAACAATTACAACAATAGATATAGACGATACAATTGAAATGCTAGCTTCCTGTAAGAGCATTTAAATGAACAAAGGAAGATGTTCGCCCTCTGAAAACCACTTCATTAAAATAAATACATTTGTGTTTCGCGGTTTAGGTGTTTTTGCAAATCCAATGCAAAAAGGCTGAAGTTCAAAAACAATGGAAATGCAAACAATGGCTATCAGAAAGCACATTGACAGAGTGAAGGAAATAATCTTGGCAATGTCACAAACTAAACAAAAAGATATTAAAAAGTATGAAAAATGTCTCTCTATAATCCTGTTTTAAATCTTAGTTATTCAAAGACCAACAAGTGGAACAGTGATGAGGATTTTCACATGCAAAAGTGATGCTGTAGTGAGAAAAAATCTCAGATTTGCTTTAATGGTTTATGACCGTCTCCAAATTAAAGAACGTTGTCATTCAAACAGGACTGGCTTACAAATGTTGAATTCATCACGCTCTGAATATCAACGCGTCTGAAGGAACTAATGTGAAGAAAAGCGCTGGAGGTTTTGACAGTCTGTGGTCAGAAATGATCAGAAAGCGTCAGGTACATTATCTGATTTCCGTTGAAAAGCCTTTCATGTTTGACTAAGAGCAGGAAACAACAAACCTTCAGTCGGTCTTCAGACCTCTGTACCTTTCTACACTAGATCCTGCTCATGAATTCTAATAGTTCTCATTGCTTTACAGAGTAAACCATAACCTGTGATATACAGTACACAAATATATATAAAGAGCGTGTTGTGATCATTTTGAAGGATTAAAGTACATGATGGTTTGACTTTAGATAACTCTGAGGTCAGCCTGTAAGACTTAAAACAGAAACGTATATAAAGTGGATTTCCTGACTTAAAAATCTCCCATGTATGAATTAATGCAACCCAAACCGCAGCCCTGTGTAACCTTTCCTGTAAACAAGAGCCTGTGCAGTTCATTGAAACCTTTTGAGTTTCCCCTATTTGTTTCCTTTTGCGCGACCACACACACGTCATTAGATCAAATTCTCAATAAATGACAAGTGACAAGTGAAAACAGTCTGGAGCAGAAATACAGCAACACAACTTCAATGATGAAGTCTTCATTAACGGTCAACATCAAGTGTGCCATTTAGACCAGTTTACACAATGATTCAAAATGTTATCGACGCTATAATGAATAAATGTAACTAAACTAAACACTAAAAATTAACTAGAAATAAAAAAAAGAAAACTCAAAAGCAAGTATTTTGATGCGTCCTTGTAAGCAGTACAAACTTATGGAGAAAATATTAAGTGTGATGCAGCAGAAGCACATTTGATATCATCAAATTGAAAACAAGACTAAATAATCAAATAAAGGCAATAAAATAATTCACAGAGACAAACTTGAAAATGTACAAACACTCAAAAACGTTTTGAGTATTTATACGTAGAGAGCTCACCCGCGCACAGTCAAACGCATTGATCAGCGGCGCGAGGCCCTGACCTGCACAGATCCTCTGAAATTTCAGTATCGCCAATACATGACGTTTAATGAACATTCCAGAGCAAACATTCATTTGACGGAATTGATAATGGACAGTCAGTTATATTTATATTTATATTTATATTTAGTCATTTGGCAGACGCTTTTATCCAAAGCGACTTACAGTGCACTTATTACAGGGACAATCCCCCTGGAGCAACATGGAGTAAAGTGTCTTGCTCAAGGACACACTGGTGGTGGCTGCTGGGATTGAACCAGCAACCTTCTGATTACCAGTTCAGTGCTTTAACCCACTAGACCACCATCCCCAGTTGTCAGTTTTAAAGTTGATTGGAAACGATCGTTGCGTTAACGCGCGAAGAAAAGCCGCCAATTTCAAGCGCTTTAAAAGTCACTCATTACGTAACATTGTTAATCTAAATTGTTTGTGTAAATATTTCTTCAAGACATCGCACTAAAGTTTGCCGTTATTTCCCAGAAATAAGTTCTCAGATCACTGTTGTCTTCCGTTAACGCGCGGTGTGCTGAAAGAAACAGGAAGTTCTGAAGTCCCCTTTTCTGAATGACCAATAGCATTTAGTGTACGTCACGGACGAGACGCGTCACTGATAGTAAACAAGTAGAAAACAAGTAGAAGATCGACTGGACAGAAATACAGCGCAATAAAACCTCTGTATATTAAACACGTATCAGATAAACATGCATTTTTATAGAAGCATAATATAAAAGACTTTAAATCTAACAAAAGTCATAAAGTTTAATTTGGATCATTAAGTCTTTTAATAAAGTTTTTTTTCTGTGTACTGTGGTTCAGGTGAGGAGTTCATCAGGTTTTAAACAGAAAAATACCACGTCTCATAATCGTCTTTCACCTCAATTCCTACACTAAACTCACAACTCTACATTGACAAAATAATACTCACGCTGGAGAACCGGTTTATTTGCTTCCGTGTTTTTTTAAAGAATGCGACGGTTTTCAAGAACCAGTTCTGGAGGGTTTGTAATATTTTCACGGTTCATTCAAAACTTTAAAGTTACCGCACTGCAAAAAAATTTCTTCATTTTCTCGCCTTTATTTTTTAAAGAACGTCAACGAGACATGTATTCACATAGAAACCAAACTAGCGCAAGCTAGAGTTGGATTTTTTTGATAGTCTTCTCTATAAAGAAAGACAAAATCTCATCTTTTTGTTTTAAGGATGTTTGATGACAGTATTTGTCTTTGAATATTTTTCTAGAAAACTCCTCGGGCCACCAACACGAATCCAATTGAAAACACGGACTTCAAGAGAAACAGACCCCCGTGCGGTATGGAACGCGCCCAGCTCTCTCTAGACAGCGTCAGGCATGTGAAACACAACAACAGCCGTCCGTGCAACTGTTTGGGACTCGTAGCTATTTCTAGAACACAAGAGGTGCAGCTGCCCGCCGCCTCCCCACCCTCGCACCTGTTCACAGCCCTATCTGCTTTCACAGCGCACCAGCGCTCCTCTCCACGGCCCCGGGGCCACAGGTGGTCCTGCAGTAATGGGCACACTGTCATCAGGTCAAACAGAAGAGACCTGGGATGGAGAATCACTGGTGGTCAGAATGTGCTAAAACATTTTGAATTATAGATAGTGCTGCTCTGTTTTTACCGTTACCTGTGAACTTTACACAACATGAGATAACGGCCCTCAAACCTGTTTGTCAGTCAACACATTTCGTAAGTAATAACATGCATTACATATTTCAATCTGTAGTCTGGAACTTTTGTTACTATATGAGTTTATTCTCCTACGTATCATGAAGCCTGTGGTCATAGATTTGAGTTTGCATCTCTAAGGGGTGATTCACATTTCAATCGGGGCAATCGTGGCCTAATGGTCAGAGAGTCGGACTCGTGACCAGAAGGTTGCCGGTTCGATCCTCAGGGCTGGCAGGTAACGATTGCGGTGCCCTTGAGCAAGGCACCTAACCCCTACACGCTCCCCGGGCGCTGCACTGATAGCTGCCCACTGCTCCGGGTGTACGTGTGTTCACCACTTGCTGTGCGTATGTTCACTAGTCACTGGATGGGTTAAATGCAGAGGTCACATCTCGGGTATGGGTCACCATATCTGACAAATAGGTCACTTTCACTTTTCACATTTCGCGTCTAAAACAGTGCTGAAAACGTAGGCTGCGCCGCTTTCTCTAGTCAAATGACCAGCACCGTGTGCGGCACTCTGAAAAGACCTTAAAAAATGTGCGTGCCGTGCATGACTGCATCTCACCCCATTTAAAATAAGAACTTGCGCGCAAAAGACGCGAAATGTGACGCACCTAATGCTTTTCCAAGAGGATTCTTCACGGATCTAAGTTGACGGAACGCTCTGTTGTCAAACAGACTTCTGAAAGCACACAGACTCGTCGTCCTGAAAGACTGAATGTGTGTTTCTTGTACACCCCTGGGCCTGCAGACGCGAGTCCACTTTTATTTCAAGGTCTCCGTCATTTGTCAAAAGCGTAAGTTACTTTGAATGACCATCTTAAACCAGCACGTGACCATCTTAAACCAGCACGTGACCATCTTAAACCAGCACGTGACCATCTTAAACCAACACGTGACCATCTTAAACCAGCACATGAACATCTTAAACCAGCACATGACCATCTTAAACCAGCACATGACCATCTTAAACCAGCACGTGATCACCTTAAACCATCACATGAACATCTTAGACCAAGATGGCGGCGCGTGAACATCGCGAGGCTCAGCGTCTCTCCAGTTTTAGCAATTATATAGTGTTTTTCTTGCTCATCTCGGGCCTGTTCGTACAGAACAGTTGTGCCTTCACATCGTACACCCGGCAGGAGCTTTTGGATATCGGTTTGCGCATTCCCGGAAGTTATATCAGCAACATTCAACTCGTCCCTGAGATCATCAAAACATCCGATGCTACGCACCCCACACGGCCGGGCGGAAGTGCTCGTCGGCGGCGTCGAGATCGTAAACAAAGGCGGGGAACGCGCGGAGGGCTAAGAGCTAAGCTAAAGCTAACACCACACCGGCTCTCTTTACCCAGCATTTTCCTTGCTAATGTACGATCATTAGTGAACAAAATGGATGAGATTCGACTCCGCATCATCAACAACAAAAGACTTTTAAACTGCAATGTCATAATCTTCACGGAAACATGGCTACACAGCGGCATACCGGACAACGCTATTGAGTTAGCGGGCTACAACACACACCGGGCGGATAGAACGGCAGAGGAATCCGGTAAGACAAGAGGAGGTGGACTGTGCATTTATGTCAATAAAGCTTGGTGCACGAACTCTGTTATTGTCGGGAGACACTGCTCGGCTAACCTTGAGTTTCTCATGGTTAAATGTAGACCGTTTTATCTGCCACGGGAATTCACTTCCACCATTATAACGGCAGCTTATATTCCACCGGATGCTGATGCCAAGCTTGCTATGAAAGAACTTCATGCAGCCATCAGTAAACAACAGACTGCTCACCCGGAGGCTGCATTTATTGTTGCGGGAGATTTTAATCACTCTAACTTAAAGACAGTGCTCCCTAAATTTCATCAGCATGTTTCCTGCCACACAAGAGGAAACAAAACTTTGGATCATGTCTACACAAACATGGCTGAAGCTTACACCGCGACCCCCCTCCCCCACCTGGGTCAATCTGATCACCTTTCTTTGTTCCTCACCCCCAAGTACTCACCTCTCATTAATCGTGTGAAGCCATCAGTGAAGACCATCAAGGTGTGGCCTGCGGGGGCAGACTTCACACTCCAGGAAAGGTTTCTACACACAGACTGGAGTATGTTTGCTTCTCAGGCAACCAGTGGCTCTCACACGGACATAGACAGCTACACCTCTTCTGTATTGGACTACATCAATACCACCATTGATAGTGTCACAACTCAGAAGCAGATCACCATATACCCTAATCAGAAGCCATGGATGAACAAGGAAGTGCGCCTCCTGTTGAAAGCACGCAACACCGCCTTCAGATCAGGTGATGCACAGGCCTATAGTACTTCCAGGGCAAATCTGAAGAGGGGCATCAGAAAGGCCAAGCACTGCTACAAGTTGAAGCTAGAGGAGCATTTTACCAACTCTGACCCTCGACGCATGTGGCAGGGCATCCAGGCCATTAGTGACTACAAACCCAACCACTCCATCCCCATAGCCACAGATGCTGCCTTTCTGAACGAGCTTAATGACTTTTATGCACGCTTTGAGAGAGACAATAAGGAACCCGCCACCAGGCTCACACCTTTTACTGACCACCCAATCATCACACTTAACTCCACAGATGTTTACACTGCACTAAGCCGGATAAACGCACGTAAGGCTGCTGGCCCTGATGGCATCCCTGGTCGCGTACTCCGGGCATGTGCGGAGCAGCTCGCTGGGGTCTTCACGGATATCTTCAACCTGTCCCTCGCCCAAGCAGTTGTTCCAGCATGTTTCAAATCCACCTCCATTGTTCCCATTCCAAAACATTCCAGCCCTACATGCCTGAACGACTACCGCCCTGTAGCACTCACACCCATTGTTATGAAGTGCTTCGAGCGGCTGGTCTTGTCACACCTAAAAGACTCTCTACCATCCACACTGGACCCATACCAATTTGCCTACCGCAGCAATAGGAGCGTAGATGATGCAGTGTCAATGGCGCTGCACTCCGTGCTCACACATCTGGATAATAAGGACACTTATGCACGCATGCTGTTTGTAGACTTCAGCTCTGCATTCAATACCGTCATCCCTTCCAAGCTAATCATCAAACTTGGAAACCTAGGCATTAACAATTCAACCTGCAACTGGATTATGGATTTCTTGACGAACAGGCCTCAGCTTGTTAGGTTAGGCCACATCTGCTCCACCACCATCACCCTCAACACTGGTGTACCACAGGGCTGCGTACTGAGCCCCTTTCTCTACTCCCTTTTCACACTCGACTGCAGGCCTGTGAATGGATCTAACTCCTTCATCAAGTTCGCAGACGATACAACAGTGATTGGTCTCATCAGCAACAACGATGAGACTGCTTACAGGGAGGAGGTACGGCACCTGGCCACATGGTGCTCAGACAACAACCTGCTCCTTAACACCTCCAAGACAAAGGAGATCATCGTGGACTTCAGGAAGGCGAAAGGAGGCACACACGACCCCATCCACATTAACGGGATGGCTGTTGAACGTGTTTCCAGTTTTAAGTTCCTGGGGACCCATATTTCGGAGGACCTGTCCTGGACCACCAACACCTCATGCCTGGTCAAGAAGGCTCACCAGCGTCTCTTCTTTCTGAGGACACTGAAGAAGAACCAACTTTCTTCAACTATCCTGGTGAACTTCTATCGCTGCACGATAGAGAGCATCCTGACCAACTGTGTCACAGTCTGGTACGGGAACTGTTCTGTTGCTGAGCGCAAGGCACTGCAGCGGGTGGTGAAAACAGCCCAGCGCATCACAGGGACTACACTCCCTTCCATTGAGGACATCCAGGGGAAACGCTGTCTGCGTCGAGCTCGCAGCATTCTCAAGGACTCCTCTCACCCCGCTCATAGACTGTTTACTCTCCTGCCTTCCGGTAGGCGCTTCAGGTGCCTCCGGACAAGAACCAGCAGACTAGGAAACAGCTTTTTTCCCAGAGCTGTTTCATTATTGAACTCTGCTCCCCACTGATTCCACTAACCCTCATAACTTTTACTTTAATGCTGCTACTACATTGTTTACATTGCATAACAGGGCTGCATCCATGACTGAACTGTACACACCAGTACTTCATGTTATCTGCTCTACCGGACTGTTTACACACACATAGCATCATTTCCACTCTATACTGCTCACTTGCACACCAGGAATATTACACTGAATGCTCATTTGCACTAATAAACAACTTCCATAACTGAATTAACTCATCTACTGCACTGTAACTCATCTATTGCATTTATTGCATAACTAACTGCATCTACTCATCTATTGCACTGTAACTTCAATAACTGCATTAACTCATCTACTGCACTGTAACCTTAATAACCGCATTAACGCATATACTGCACTGTAACTTCAATAACTGCACTAACTCATCTAATACACTGTAACTGTATTATCTGCATCTACTCATGTATTGCACTATAACTTCAACAACTGCATTAACTCATCTACTGCACTGTAACTTTAATAGCTAATGTCTGTAACTAATGCACACTCAAGTCACTTGCACTATTGTATTGTCTATATTGTTATCTGTTCATAACCACCTGTACATTAATGTTCACAGTATATAGCCTTCTGTATATATTGTTCATAGTACATACCGACTGTCATATTTTCATACAACATTTGTATAGTATTTTCCTAATATTGTATTCTGTATTTATTCACACTGTATATCTGCACTTGCTAATTGCACTTCTGGTTAGACCTAAACTACATTTCGTTACACTGTACTTGTATATGTGTAATGACAATAAAGTTGAATCTAATCTAATCTAATCTAAACCAGCACGTGACCACCTTAAACCATCACATGAACATCTTAAACCAGCACATGACCATCTTAAACCAGCACGTGACCATCTTAGACCAGCACGTGACCATCTTAAACCAGCACATGACCATCTTAAACCAGCACATGACCATCTTAAACCAGCACATGACCATCTTAAACCAACACATGATCATCTTAAACCAGCACGTGACCATCTTAAACCAGTACATGACCATCTTAAACCCGCACGTGACCATCTTAAACCAGCACGTGACCATCTTAAACCAGCACGTGACCATCTTAAACCAGCACGTGACCATCTTAAACCAGCACGTGACCATCTTAAAGCAGCACGTGACCATCTTTAACCAGCAAATGACCATCTTAAACCAGCACGTGACCATCTTAGACCAGCACGTGACCATCTTAAACCAGCACATGACCATCTTAAACCAGCACATGATCATCTTAAACCAGCACATGACCATCTTAAACCAGCACGTGACCATCTTAAACCAGCACGTGATCATCTTAAACCAGCACGTGACCATCTTAAACCAGCACGTGACCACCTTAAACCATCACATGAACATCTTAAACCAGCACGTGACCACCTTAAACCATCACATGAACATCTTAAACCAGCACATGACCATCTTAAACCATCACGTGAACATCTTAAACCAGCACGTGACCATCTTAAACCAGCACGTGACCATCTTAGACCTGCACGTGACCATCTTAAACCAACACGTGACCATCTTAAACCAGCACATGACCATCTTAAACCAGCACATGACCATCTTAAACCAGCACATGACCATCTTAAACCAGCACATGACCATCTTAAACCAGCACATGACCATCTTAAACCAGCACATGAACATCTTAAACCAGCACATGACCATCTTAAACCAGCACGTGACCATCTTAGACCTGCACGTGACCATCTTAAACCAACACGTGACCATCTTAAACCAGCACATGACCATCTTAAACCAGCACATGACCATCTTAAACCAGCACATGACCATCTTAAACCAGCACATGACCATCTTAAACCAGCACATGACCATCTTAAACCAGCACATGACCATCTTAAACCAGCACATGACCATCTTAAACCAGCACATGACCATCTTAAACCAGCACATGACCATCTCAAACCAGCACCAACCAGCATCCAAACATGCCAAACCAGCATATGCATTTTTTTCAACAGGGCTGCTTAATGAGAATATGTAAAATACATTGTCCTGACATGTGACGTGTTATAAAAAGTGACGTGCAGACCTCCTGATCTCTCGAGAACATGTTGTTTTTGGGACATCTGTCTGTCCTTTTGCCCTTGAAGGCAGAAATTCAAGCCATTTTTCAGCATTCATTCAACATTTTTGTTAAAAAGTTCATAAATAAAATCAAGTAAATAAAAAGAGTGACTTGGGAGGAGAATGTCTCTGTCTTGTTGGATCAGCTTTGAGGTTTCAGATGTTGATGTTAAACACTTGACAGGTACACTTGCACACACGAAGCCAAAACGCAGCGCGATACATAATGAAATACTTCTTTTATTTACAGTTTTCTGGAGTCGTTACAACAGTCCATGAGATTCATAAAACCGTTCAGCATTACATGGAAATAAATAAAAGATATTACTACAATATTTACGCTTTCTGCTTTTTATAAAACTGTACAGAGTATTGTCAGCAGGAGCACATCATTCCCTCGCTGTTTCTCCAGGTCCCCTCGTACACAACCCACATTTCAAAACAACAGAAGAAGAAAATATAAGAGAAATCTTTTTTATGCTTGTTCTAACGAATTGAATATCTTTTATATATCGCTGCTGTGGTGTCCTTCTGAAACCTTGTATCTCCATACGTTCTCTCATCACACCTCGAGCGAGAAAATCAAGAATCTGATGAAACAAACGCATGTTAAAAGATCTGGGGCCGCATTCACAAAAATGTTCGTTAGACAAATCTAAGAACTTTCGTAAGATAAATTATAGGAAGTTTATAAGAATGTTGGTAAGTGCCATTCTCAAACATTTCTTAAAACATTCTCAAATATTTTCTTAAGAACATCTTAATTTTTGTCGTAAGAATAAAATAAAATGATGCATCTTTGCTAATTTTCTTCTTAAGAATGTTTTGTGAATCCGGCCCCTGGTGCTTTGGAGAAAAATAAGATATCGTATCACATTTCTTACAGATCTGCAGTTGGGAATCTTGGCACTTGAACAACTTCATTCTCATGTTGTGTTCCCACCAAACGTGAATAAAGCGTTAAGCATGAGTGATTTACATGTTAAGTCAATACAAAGACCCGATTGGACATCCGGCAATGCGAATGACGCTATCGTGCAAATGATACGCTGCAAATTGAGCGTTTTTAGAGTTTGACGCAAGTAAAAAATCTGAACTTTGGCAAAAATGTACGCGGTGTTAACCAATCAGGAGCTTGCTCTAGTAGTGACTCGTCTGAATTCGCGTTTGTTATGGAGTGAATTTCACGCGCGACTAAAGCGAGTTAACTCAAAATGTTTAAGCGTCCAATTACGCGCGAATAGCCACATTTACATTTAGTCATTTATTTGCACAAGTCGCATTTGGTGGGAACGCTCTATGAGTCCATTATTAGACTTTATCAGATTCTATCAGGAGTGTTTTGATAAACTCTACAACACACACACACACATCAATGGTGGGTTTAAATCCAACAGCACGTGCTCTCATAATTGCGCTCGGCATTGTGGGTATGCTAGTTTTGTTTTGTCTGCACTTAAGCAAAATGAGCCTTACAGTATAAGAGATCCATCAATCAATCATGAGTTGCGTCAGCTAGTCGTGGATAAAGTGAAAGCTAGAAAGAGTCGTGAAAGTTCAGACATGATTTGATTAGAATAGGGTCCAGAAATCCTGAGAGACACCAGACTGTCTTTATTGATGTCCAACCCTGTAGTTCCTCTCATCTTGTCTCACATCACCAAATCTTGACCTGAGACATGACGTGTTATAGCTAGGACATGAAGTTCTTCTCATTGGAACATGTTTCCCACATCACCCAGTGTGATTGGCTCCCGGTCTTCTCATGCGAGTGTCTAAGTGGTGATTCTCATTTGCTCTCGTCCATACTGACGCCCAGTCGCTTCATGACGGTCACCCTGGAGCTGTTCTGGTTGGGTTTCTGTGGAAGTTCTGCTTTGGGCTGGTAATGTTCCACCAGGATTTTCAAAATGTTCCCCAGTTTGACGTCCACCTGAAGCACCTACGCACAGAAACACAGACCAGATATCAATGAACCTTTCAGTTCACATAAACACGAAACAAGTTCCCTGAGGGGTTCCACATCGAGCGACTTGAATATATTTGTATGAAGAGAAGGAACGTTGACTGAATATAAATCTGGACTATAAACATGTCGATGATAATCTACAGCATTATCTGCATTCCAGTGACGCTCCGCTCAGATTAGAAATTCCTCCGCTCTCTGTAGCCGGAGCGTGTTGACCCGTGGAGACCCCCGGAAAAAGCATCTGAAAGTTTACTGCTTCATAAACGTGATGTAGGTTTGGTGCTCGACTCCAGAGTTTAAATACAAAAAGACTTTGCACAAAGTCATTTATGGGGACTGACTTTCAGCTTCATTTAAAAATGCTCTAATCGTTAAATTGCAAAAGTGAATTTTTGCAAACCAGCAATGCACCGTTCTGAGTGCTGTTCAACGGCCAAAACAAATCTGATTGCTACACAATATATCTAAAAGTCAGTGTTGGGTTAGTTACTTTGAAAAGTAATGAATTACTAGTTACTTATTACATACTCAATAGTGTCATTAGATTACTCTACAAATGACTCTCTCCAAAATAATTTTGAAATAATTTTGAAATTATAGAATTGAAACGCCTCTTTTAAGTCATTCAAATAAATAATAATAAATAACTACATACATTTGCGTATTAACTGACCAAAGTATACGAATGTGAGAAGGATACATTTTGAAGTAAGACTTTGAATTTTGATGTCATTTTCACTATTGAATATTTTACATAGTATTTAGCTGAATTACATCAGAAGTAACTGTAATTAAATTACAGCTGAAATAAGAGTAATCCCTTACTTACTAAAAAAATGTACTAAAAAAGAAACTTTGCAAAAAAATAATGGGTCATTTACTTAATTTTACTCTGTTCAAAACATGCACAAATTAACACAAACATTTAAGTACAGTTTACTTTAAAAAAATAACTGTCAAAAATGTAGTAAAATGTATTAAAAAAAAAAAGTGTGAAGAGACGTTGCAAAGAAATTAAGTAAAATTTATTTTATGCAAAACGTGCACGAACGAACACAAATTAAGGGAATCCTATAGTTGTTTTCAAAAGCAACGGCAGATGTAAAATAAATATTTTTATAAAAAAGGGACTAAAACAGACAACAAAAAGTTTTTTTCAATATGATGATATCATATATTTCCAGCTTTAACCAACAGGTTTTATTTCATCTGGCAGTTTACTGATCTACATCCGTTTCATTCTCACAAAAATCATTTGCATATATTTGTATAAAGGAGTTCACCTCATGGGACCTACAGCTTCAGATGAAATGCAAAACAGACGGACAGACTAAGAGAGCGAAATGATATATCAGGGTTCGTTCAATTATTATCTGGATGAAAAGAAGAATTTAATCTTCCTGAGCTCTGTGAGGTAAAAACACAACACAATTTATTTTACTGCTGATAAGGTTTCTGGGATCAAACCCTTAGAGAATGAGCAGACATGAATGAAGCTCAACCGCAATGTCAATGTCCTTATCTTAACAACCTTAATACAAAAAGCACAACCATGTGGGACTTCACAAAATGTATTCAGAGAAATAAATGGATTTTGTAATTCTGCGTCTCTTTTCTACTTTTGAATTGTTTTGTGCTTTTTGGATATTTGTATAAGAAAACAAAATGATACAAAGGAGACTTGTTTTTTCTTGTATGTCTGTGTTAAAGGTGTCTGAAGATGATGTTTGGGGTCATGAGGGGGCTGTTTGGTGCTGTTATCAGTCCGAGGGTCTCTCATGCAGCTGTTTCATCTCTGAGAGCAAACATGGACTACAGAACTGTACAGGAACGGTAGATCAGCTCATTTATAAACACACTTTTGTACAGTCTAACCATCAAATGTCAGCGTTATTTCAGACTTTTTTTAGTTTCAGGTTGGATCTAAACGATGAATGTGGGCTGCTGAAGTGAATGAATGTTGTGGCCGTCAGTGATGTGAGAAGGGTGGACGGGGGTCTCTGCATGTGTTGGGGACAGCTGTCTTCACATCACATGTCATCCAGCCACAACCCTAACAACGACCAACGACAGCAGACATTTCATTTTCAAGCCTGACTTCCACAGTTTATAACCTATATCTTCCAAAACACAATTAAAGCGACCCTAACACACTGGGTTTCTTGAGTACCAAAAGAATAGTGTTGCATACTTCGTATCTTTGAAGAGTATTTAGTTTGATCACATTTATAAAAGATAGATACAGCTTTACAGTTTACGAAAACATACGGCACGTGCGAGGGAAGGCTGAACTAAACCATACCAACACATATCAACAATACACAGACATCAGTTTCACTCACTGCATGCGGTTCATGTTCGCCATCTTTAAACGCTGGGACGGATCCATATATCAGGTTCAAACCATCTCCAAATCCAGCGTTATATCCACAATTTATATTTATTCATCACACAAATGCAGCGAACAAACAAACACCTGAGCTTCGCGAACATATGCTTTCTCTCTCTCTCTCTCCTGCACACAAGTGAAAGTGACGTCTGCGCATGCTCCTTCTCCTGTGGCCATGCCGCATGCTTTTCCGGGAGAATTGTCCAATAAGGGATCAAGAAAAATTGTTACAAAACAGTTTAATATGTTCGAAAAAAAACGTTCTGAAGCCTGTGCGATCGCTGGGGGGGGTGTATCCAGCACTCGTTTTTTGACAAGTTGACCATGTTAAGCATGAGAAGACAGCACGTTTAACATTGTAAAGAAGTCAGAATGCAAGACACATCGTTGCAGAACCCCTTTAAGGAACATTTGTGTAAACCAATGGAGAGTCTGGATGTGTAGATCGTAGAGGTCAATTCATTTAGATTTGAGTAAATGTGATGAGAAATGTGTTCATATTGAATCATTTATGAGTTTGTTTGGTTAGTGGTTGAAAGCACTTGACACAGATGATAAGTCTGAAGGTCTGCGGCACGTGCCGGGAGCCGGCGGGCAGGTTCTGGGGGTCCGCGCAGGGTCTAATCTCTCTCTCTCTGCGAGCACTCAAAGCTGCTTTTGTTTCTCTGTTTCACTCATGAGGAGGTACAATCTTCGACTGAACAAACTCCTTTCATTCACACGCATGCTCACTTCTGCTCAATCGCCGCAAGTTCACATTCCTTCAGACGGGAAGATATGTGACTAGTTATGTTCAACTGAACTCGTCTGTTTTACCACCTTTAAAGAGAAACTGAAACAGACATTCAATCATTATCTTCCAACCCGTGTGACAACATAGAGATCACAGAAGACAAAGAATCACAGAAGAGACGTCAACAATGTGTCAAGCTTAACTCAGATTTATCAAAAGTCAACGTTATTGAAGATCTCAAAATGAACGCACACATTTCACATCACATTTACTCTAGTCCAGATTAATTTATTTCTACAATCCATTCATGTGAACTTCCTACACGTCTCATTTGATTCTCTTTTGATATATTTTTAAAGACGAATGCTTCTCCTGATCAGAAACATTCTGGTTTTGCTCTCTTGAAATATTTGATCGTTTTGGATGCCGTTTGGTTTTAATAACAATACAGATCTTCGTTTTTTTAACGGGTCCAGTAAACATTCTGCCAGTTGGTCCTTTAAACATTTGTACAGACAGACAGACAGACAGCTGAGGGTCTTTAATGGTCTCTGGTGGTGCCGGTGGGCCCGAGGGCAGGCGTGGTCACAAGACTCCTTTCATAAACTCGGTATGTGCTGAAGGTGCGTGTGTGTCTCTGGCCGCTCAACACTTTTATTTTTACCTTTTCCTCAGGAAACCTCCGCAGATTTTCTTTGTAAATTTGGACGTTAAAAAAAATACGGGTCACGTTTCACCCCAAAATCTAATATTTTCCTTTGACAAATCCAAACCAGTTTTGGTTATTCTTTTTTTTGCATCGCGACACTTTTACACTTTAAAAAAAGATACTGTAAAACACCGGGAAAATGACCAGTTCATTTTCCTTGGTTTTACGGACATTTCTGTCAACGCTGAAATGCAATTTAATGTAGTGCAAATGTAAAATACAGAAAAAAAAGCTGAATACGGTAAATTCCTTCATATTAATATAGTTTATTGTGCCCTAAGTTTTTTTTGTGTATTGTAGCTTTATCCCCAACTAACATTATATTTAGTAACATTTACTGTCATCGTGCTTTATTTAAATCAGCATAAACTAAATGTTGTGCAACAAATACCCCACAATCTTCAAATACTTTACAATGTAAATATTACAAAGCAACACATATTTTTGCATTACAGAAACAATTGTATCAAAAATATCAACGGAGAGATAAATGAAAACAGTGTTAGCATAATGTTACATTACCAAAATCTGAATGATCCTACAAATCTGCATAATTTCAAACTTAATTTTTCGTTTATAAGCCAGACATATCTTGTTTACTAAGGGCTGAAAAATGTTGCTGCCTTCATCACACACAAGTGGCAAAAGTGTGTTATATACGTGTGTGTGTGTGTGTGTGTGGACAGATGCCGGGCGGTGGAACGTGAAGAGGGTCGTGAGTGCTGTAGACTGAACACTTGATTCTTTATGAAGTGACAGCTGTTAGACCACACCCATAGAATTGACTCCGCCCACCAGCTGAAGTCAATGACATTGTCTTTGAAGTTCTGAATGAAAGGAACAGTCACTTCCACAACCATCAAACGGCTTTAAGATACAACAACACCTTCACATTCACTACCGGCCGAACACTCACTCACTATATGTTCTTCATTTAAGCTCATCAAAACATCACAGAGGCAACTATGAGGATTTTGTTTAACTCAAACATCTAAACAATCAAATAAAAGTTCAATGTAGTCATATTTTGCCTAGAATTTGGAGGAAATGTTTTTCTTTTGGCATTTTATCATGACAGATCCATGACAGGATTTTTATGATAAGACAATAAGAATATTCAAGATTTATTCAAGTGTTTGAAAACTTTCGACCGGTAAGTCTTCTCCAAAAGCCGTATACCCTTAAAAACATCTGTACTGTATTTAACTTTTCACTTTACACATTACTTTCCTATCAACGAACATCTCTAATACTATATTTACAATGATAAAAACAATTTTTTGGGAGACACTTAATTGAATTGAGCAAAGTCACAACAGAATTCAATGTCATTTTAAAAGCACAGTTATTGTTATTATTAGGGATGCACCGATGTATCGGCCAACGATATTAATCGGCCGATATTGGATTAATTGAATAGAAGCATCACAAACCTTATTTAAATATATTAAAGAAATGATACATTTTAAGTCCAACTTTAGTTAATGTTTTTAATAAAGAAACATTGGATAGTAAAATCATCCTTTGAAGATTGTCATGTTGTCTTAATGTATTTTTATCTTAACTTACATTTACATTTAGGCATATTTACAGTTGTGTCTCTCTTTAAATGTTAAATGGATCCAATTCATGTTCAGTAAAATAAATTGAATGCAGAAAAACTAGCTATTATTGTGTAGTACTGTATGCAACTGACCCATATCGCTATCGGAATCGACCAATAGTTGTTTGTTAAAATCGGTATTGGCCCGAAAAATCCTATCTGTGCATCTCTAATTATTATTGTGTTATTATGAATAATATTCAACTATCCTTATAGACACTTTCAAGGCTGTGAAAACACTGAACAACAGACTGATACACGCATGAGAACCTGAGCGGAATGTTAAAAGCTGGCGGTGTTTGATGATGAGATGAGGAAACAGGCCGGTGTGACCTGCTGTGAGGGATCAGTCATAACACAAGAACTTGATGTAAACTTCCTTTAAACGTCTAGAATTTCCCACGGCGAAACACGAAACGCTTGAGATTCCTTCCTGTGAACACCGTATCCACCCGTGTGCCGTGAGACATCAGCTGAAAGCTAATCCTTTGTGCCCATTGGCTGCTGTCACTACACACTACAGGAAATGATGTCACTCATTACAGCATCACTGTCACAGATGAGTTGATGTCATGGGAAAAGATGTCGTACCAAGGACGAGGCGGCACACGCGATCCGTGTGTCACACTGTAGACGTGTCTACGGTTTCATGAGAACAGAACGTGTATGAAAGGAGTAACGGAGAATGAGCTTCATGTTTCAGCTGAGCTTGTCATATTTCTCATTTCAGGTGTACTGTGACCATCACATGAGACGGATTCAAAGACGATGTTTTAAAAAGTCAACATGACACTCTCATCTTCCGCCATGTGCCAGCGGTGAGGATGCTCGGTCTCTCTCTCTCTCTTCTCAGGGGTGGTGCGGCCTGCTGATATTTTTAGGTTGTGGGTAAACACTGCCGGCTCTCTTTTAGCACTGAATGAAGGCAGTCAGGAGGAAATTACGCCGAGTGTTGACTCGACCCGACAGAAATAGAGTCACGGAGGAACTAAATACAGGTAGTGCTTTCAGAATCACACGCTTCTATTCTGGAATATTCAGGAGTGGCTCCGGTGAGACGGACAGATGTGAGGACCTGTGATCCAATCGCATTAATTTTTACAAGTGATCATGAAAAACTTACCAAATACAAAAGCTGTTGAAACGATTATTTTAACGTTTATTTTGATCGAATCAGCTCAGATTTGGACGTCAATCAATCTGTACCAATTTTTTACTTCTTCAAACTCCCTTTATTATCTGTGAAATAACCCCAGATTCAGTTTTTGTGCTGTTTTCTGTGTAAGGACATAAAGTGGTCAAATTCGAGTCTTTGGTTGCCACAAATGATGTCATCTCAACACAAGTGAACAAATGTCCATGTGATAAAACACAGAATGAAAGGGAAGAGGTTAAAAAGGACTGAGGTTCGTGAAAAAACAGCTTTAGTGGTTTATGGTGATTTTTCATCATAGTTAACAAAAAGAATTCTGTGAAATGTCATTTGATGTCTTTAGTATTGATGCTATTTCAGATTGAAATGAATGTTTAGGAAGCCAAATTTATTTTGATACAAAAGACGCACCGATAACAGTCAGTATTGGTCAATAAAAGCGATTTTATATCCTGTCAATCAAAAGAAGACAGAAGAAAGACATGAATTTGTGTCTTTTTATAGAAAATGTTGAGAAACATCACCAGTTTGATGTTGAATATTAATAGTCTTGTATGATTTACTAACATTCAGAAAGTTAAGAAGATTCATTTAATCTTGAGAATCGGCACTCTGAATCGGTTTTGGTTGAGAAATTCAGTCTTGCCAATAAAGTCAATAATTTAAAATCATTTATGGCAGTATTATAAATAAAACGAGTTATATCTCAACATCTATTGCATAATCTGTCATTTAATTACACCAATAAACACACATGACACACGTTTACTGCTTTGATCCTCCTGATTTGATCGAGTCTTTAGGCCGGATTTCTCATTCATCAATATAATGTGAACAGATCCAGAACTCATAGTCTGAACTCAAGCGACAGACATGTTTACCGCTCTGTGGAAACTCAACAGTCTAAACAAACTGAGTCTAAAAATGGCGCTTTATTCCGGTCTGAGAATAGAAATCACAGAAGGGAGTCGATGAGGACGTCACATCAACACAAACAAACACATGGAGGAGAAGCTAGTGTGAGTCCAAACACGCACACAGAAACACACACACACAGACACACACACACACAGAAACACACACACGCCGTCCGTCGGCCTTAAACTCCATCATCCAGTCACATCACCAACGACCTGCAAAGTCATCAGCGGCGCTTGTGAGATGTGAAGTACACGGAAAAATAAAGAGGACGTGCACATGTGGCGAGCGCTGGCTGACGGAAAAAAGATCCTCACACTTCCACAATCTATTTCACAGATGTTTGCCGGTTTCGTGTCAAACAAAAGAAGCTAGTTTAAATGTGAAGCATTATTGATTATCCTGTTGTTGTTTATTTGAGGAGAGGTGTGTTTCACGACCGTCCATGATCGCGGTGAAATAAATGCGGCTGCTTGATTTTCTCAGGCCGACGGGACGGATGGAGGCTGGCAGGAGCTCCTCTCCTCATCTAAAATGTTTGGAGGTTCCTTCGGAGACCGTCGGGCACACCGGGCAGGGATCGTATCCCACAGCTGTGCAAACCTTCACTAGAAAAACACCAGCGCCGAGGCATCCAAGAGAAACAGCCAGCGTGCAGAGACGCGTGCCTCCCTCGCTCCGCGGCCCGGGGAGGATTTCCTTCTGCTCACAGGGATAAAAAGGCAGCGACGGGGTCAAATATTCAACGGGGGAGGACTGGTGAGCAGAGAGAGACGCATGGAAGGCCGCTGATGTGTAAGAAGCAGGTTTGTTTGGATAGTGATAAGCGTTTTAAACATAACGCCACCGACTCCCGGCAGTTTCAAACGCAGACAGGAGGCAGAAACGTAATGAGTTTGGAATCTTATCTCGCCGGCGGATGCGAGCGCACCCAAAGATTCAGACCTTCAACATGAAAACTGGCAGACGTGAACGAGGCTGGTATCAAAACAGTCAGACTTTATTTCTCTCTTCCTTCTCGTGGTTTCATCACATGGGAAAGAACCCACAGCAGCAGGTTTTGCACTAGAAAACAATTCTTATTTCCTTAGAAAAGTGAATGATGTCTATGATTTCCTCTTTCATTCATCACGTGTGAAAACCAGGATTGCTGTCGTGAACTGATCAGCATGATAAGATGAAGTTCTTTGTGGAGAATAACGTGACATGAGGAACCCTCAGAATCACAGGAGCACTTGCTGACACCATCAAACCCATGTTCACAGTTCATAAGACGGAGTCATTGGTGCCCAAATCAAAAGTCTCATATTTAATGGATGTATATAACACCAGCACATGATGAACACCAACACAAGCTGAAGAGTTTCAGTTATATGAGTATAAATCTATGATCCACAGTGGGAGCGGTAATAAAACACGAGCGCATCATCAGGATGTCTGGAAATCTTAAAATCACCTTAAACTGACGGTTTAAAAATCTTCTGATGTCATTGTACAATAATGGAAACCTGACGGTTTGAGACGCAAGGCAACGCCTGAGTTAACCGTGCGGAAGAAGAATACAGAACAAGTTTATCATGAGACTTCAGATCTGTCAGTAAACACACAAACACACACACACACACACACATGTATGTTTTCATCCTCCATGGGGACGGTCCATAGCAGTAATGAGTTGTGTACTGTACAAACTGTATATAGCAGGACAGTGTTGGCTTGCTCACCGGGAGACTAAATTTATTTATTTAAATATTAATTTATTGTGGGTTATTGTGAGATATTGTTTACTAGAATCATCGTGCTTGTTCTATTAACATCATGCACTGCTGTGTTTTAACTTTCTGTGTTTTATGTTTTCTCGAGTAAAGCTGCTTTGGAACAATTCACATTGTGAATATATAAATCAACTTGAATTGAGTATTTAAACCCTTATCCCAACCCCTAAACCTTAAGATCATGGAAAACCTTTTGCAATTTTACATTTTCAAAAAGTATCGTTCTGCACAACTTAAATCTTTTGTGCCTATGGGGACCTCAATTTTGGTCCCTACAGTGACATGAGTCCCCATGAGTTGGTGTGTATTCAGGTTTAGGTCCCACCGAACAAAAAAAAAACAAGTCCACACACACACACACACACACACACACACACACCAGTCTGATTGATATGTGAGCCACACACTTCACACAAACACAAAACCGCAGTAAAACAACAAGAGCTTCCGGTGCTCATCATGAGCGGTCACACTGGTTTGAATGACAATGAAACCAGTGTGACGAGTCTCACCAGTCAAAGAAGAGAGCGAAAGAGAAAGACAATCTTGTGATGACACTTTTCTGTAACTCTTTAACCTTATATCACATATGAACAACACTAGACTACCATTCAGAAGGTCTTATTAGGGTTGCGCAATATACAGAAATTACCCAAACATTGCACGTGTGCATATGGCAATATTTTGCAATAACTGAATTATATAAAATACAATTGTGTGTGTGTGTTTGTGTGCATGTACAATCGTGTGTGTGTGTGTATACAGCTGCAGCCTGGAACATTGTGCCATCGAGTCCATTGAGGCCATAAAACAAGGAAATGATTCATCTGTACACACACGCACATAATAATCAGTCTATAAGAACCATATATAGTCTATAAATAATTGTTATTTAGTTAATCCAGGTTTTAGTCATTTTATTCTCAGTGCAGATTATTCTGAGCGTAACAAACACACACATAGTGTGCACATGAATGTGTGTAATAAGGGCAGAACTGGCGGGAAAGCGACTCTGACAGACAGATTGTGGTAATCACATCCGCCACTACTTAGCGCAGCCGCCACGGAGGCCATTGACAGCTCCCTGTGCCCCAGTGCCTGATGGGATAGATAGGGCGCATGCGGCGTGCCACAGAGAAATGCGACCCTGAGCGCCTCAGAAACGAGAGGACCCCCGGCGCTGCGGTGTGGAGAGAGATAGCATTGTGCTACAGAGAGGAATCTGGTTTCATTAGCATGGCAGAAGCATCAGTTAATGTTTATCTGATGAACGCCGCCGATCCACCTGTGCACTGCTGCACTCACTCAACACATGACACACAACACACGTGTGTGCAACACACACACACACACACACACACACACACAGAGTCGACCATAAAAAACGTCGGTCCGCAGTAAATGAGTTCGGTTGAGTGTCTTTTTCTCACGGACCCTCATAACCACCATCAGACTTTTCAACAATGTCCTCATTGTGTGTTTGTCGCAAATTGAGGAAAGCATGTCGGTGAAAGAGAAACAAAAGCGCGAACACAACACATTTATAAACATCATTAGAGGACGGGCGAGGAGTTAAAATAAGATTACGGGAAATCAGGGGTGAGACAACATCAACAATGAACAACCCAGATTGAAGGAAACTATTTGAGGCATGCGGTCGACGGGAAAAGTGATGGTGACGCCCGGGCAATAATAACGGCCCCCGTCAACGGCAGACGATTTCAACATCATCTTGACACTATCTAGCTTCTTATTTCCTCCATAGATAACTGGTTTTGCAAGTTTTAGGAGTGTATACATGCGAGACACCTTCAAGTGTCTTTTTTGCATTTAATGTGTCGTAGACAAGTCTAGAGACAACGGCATGCGACACAAAGTTGACCAAGAAGAAAAAAACATTTACATTGACATTTACATTTAGGCATTTAGCAGACGCTTTTATCCAAAGCGACTTACATTACTTTATCCTATATATTATACATAGGTATTTGCAATCCCCAGGGATCGAACCCACAACCTTGCGTTGTTAACACAATGCTCTTACCACTGAGCTACAGGAAAGAAAAAACATGACAGCATTTATCATAGCATACTATAAAGGGCTCGACATTAACAACTGTAGGCGACAAGTAAATGTTTTGTATTTGTTTTATTTTACGAGCTACCGTCAAACACACAAGCGTCTTCGCGACAAAATAAAAGTCTTGTTAACTTGAACATTATCTAAAATTGCTGTGCCCTTATAGAAAGTGATAAACTGTAGTAAACGCTATTGTATACTTTAGTGCAGTTCAAAACACTGTAGTATCTAGGAATCTTTCTGCAGTTTACTATAGTAGATACTAGGTAAGTTACAATATTATGGATATTGTGTTATCGCAAAATTAATATGCACAGTACACCGACATGTATTACGTAAACACAAACTTTTATTCTGAATGCGATTTGTAAAATACCCTTGTAAATACTAATGTACACTGTCTTATTGATGAATTATTGCAAAAACGTAGAAGTAAAGCACACTAAGTCCAGTATGAATTCTGATCTCTCTGGATCACACAGGAAATCTTTTGGGCAATTCCAGTGTTATGGACGTGACATTTTGCGTTATGGACGTGATATAAAAATGCTCCGAGAATTAATTTGTTACGATTATATTGAAGCATCTGTTTGTATTTTACTGAACCTTTGTTGATTGAGTCTAAACATCAAAAAATGTCAGTCTATGAAAAAATATATATAAAAAACGGAAATAAACATGCGTTATGGAGGTGACAAAAAAGTAAGCGTTTTTTGGGAGACAATAAACTTTGTAGGATTTCTGTAAAATAAAATGCACAATCCTGAAGCAATAATACCCAATGAATGGAGAAGTGATGCCTCTTTATAGAACATCAAATAGTTTCTTTATATTTATTTTCATGTGTCCATTTATGAGGAATATGAAGCGTTATGGATGTGACAATCCTGAAAATGGCTCTTACCTGACTATGAAACATCATGCACTAAAAATAAAACTAATGATTTACAAATTCAAAGAGAGATCTCACATGTGTATATGAGCCACCAAATGTAAAAATCTGTGCTGTTACGTATGAATGGACAACAGTCCGTGCATGTGTGTTGACTACATACACAACAACAGCTCTATACACACACACACACACACACACACACATGACTCCGTCTCACAGATGATCTCAGTCTGACATTCCAGCAGACAAAGAATCAGGTGTTTGTTGGTCAACCGTCATGAAGGTCAAATTGGATCATTTGGCCCCGTGGAAGTGAAACAGCCATCAGGTCATTATGTTCTACAATTACCTTTAACTGTGCGCTCGTATAAGTGTGTAGTTTACGGGCTGCATTAGCGTTTCCACCGGTGTGCAATAATGTGCTGTTTCTGCATCTCACCGTGAAGCCCACAGCGACCTCAGACAAATGAGTCTATTGTGCGTGTTGTGTGCAGGATTCTATTTTTTGTGTACCTGCATCATTATCTCCATTAGGAACGAGCCGAGTACGACAAAACCACAAAGGGGATATTTAGAAACTCAACAATGTTCTTTTATTGGCTTAAACCCGGGAATTAAAGAGCTCACGGCACATTAGTGCTCTGGATGGCACAGGCGTCACGGCGCCCGGCGGAAAAACTTGCGGAAGACCGAGAGCACTTCAGATTCGGGACTCATTTAGTTCAGATCATCAAGTCTGAAGCTCTGATGGAATTCTAAATGAGATTCCTGTGGAGAGAAAGTGCTGACTGGAGTTGGTAATGGACTGGGTATTGACACGTGTAATGACACAGCATGAGATTTAAAACATCACCTGATCCTACAGGATTCACAAACGTCCTGAAGATGACAGTTACTTTGACATATGGAGCTCACGCTAGCCGTTAAATAACATGAACATTAAATACATCAGTCACAGATATCCCTTTGACACGGGTAATGATAAGGATTTATCCACATAGACATTACATTTAAACAAAATTATACCTGCTTTGAGTTCCTTACATAAAAAAGTTCAAATATATAATCTATCAAAACTTGTAAAAAATAAAGCGTTATTTTCAGTTATTGTACATCAGTACATCTTTCTATATTTAATCATTTTAGGAGACTACAGCAAAGTTGAGCAATAGGAAAACATACTTTTGTCTTCAAGGTGCTTAAAAGAAGAACCATTTTTGGTTCCACAAAGAACCATTCAGTCAAAGGTTCCTTAAAGAACCATCTTTTTTTAATAATCTAAAGATTCTTTATGCCACAAAGAACCTTTTATAAAACAGAAAGGTTCTTCAGATATTAACCAAAAGTAATTCTATGGCATCAAACAACCTTTTTTTGTAAGAGTGTAGTAGAGTTAAGGTCTTCGCATGTACAGTCCGAAATGTTCGTGTGCGTTTTTTCGTATATGGCGCTGGTTTGTACGGTGTCTCTGAATTGTCAAAACGCCCTCAAAATGCTGCTACATATGCAAAAATGCAGATAATCCAACCCAGGTCAATTTTTCTTTATTATGGACGAAAATATCGGAGGCAATATGTAAATGTGATTGACACAACATGAGGTCGTATTCACTTTTTAAGGCGCCGTAATTTCGGACTCAATGTGCAATGGCCTTAAATCTACATAAATTATACTAAACTGCAATATAGTGTAGTTTTTATAATAAAGTATTCTTAGTATTTACTACACATTATTAATGCACTATAGTTAATACTATTGTATACTTTTGTATGTGCTATAGTAAACTGTCGTAAACTACACTATACCGTAGTAGAGTATAAATAGTATACTATAGCTCAGTCTGTAGTATTATCTATAGGGTACTCATCAACTGTAGTAAACTTTTGTCTTTACTATCGTAAGGTTGAAAACACAATAGAATGGAGAAATGTAACTATGGCTTACTATATTTGTATACTTTCATGTGGGGACACTAAACGAAACACAGCTGTGAACTAACATAGGTACAGACGAACAACCAGAAAATACAACGATGCCAAAGTGTAAAGCAGTAAAAATGTCTATAAACAGATTATTAAAATATAAATCACTGTCATGTTTAAGTTCCATTGAAAAATCACAGTACTGATATAAAAGGTATACAGTGTCATGTCATATGAGGTCTCAGTCATACCCTGCTGTGAATGTTATTATTAAAACTGATGTTATTATGGACATAACCTCACATGTTAGCGTGACTCAAGCAGTTCTTTAAATAAACTAACATTAAAACTAAACTTTCAAACGTGCATCCTTCTCAGAGCCGTGGAAAAGCAGTTTGCTCTTGAATGTTTTGTTAAGTAAACGGCGCTTTAAAGAGCGCTCAGTGTCCGTGTGCTTCCTCGTGCTGAATCAGCATCACTGCAAACAGGAAACTTTAACAGCGCCCCCAACAATTCCCTGTGAACCCCGTGAACTCTGGGCGCGTGCCAGTCCAGCGAAATTAACAGCCTGAACCAAACACCCAAGACAAATGAAGAGCAAAGCAGTGCACCATTAGAGAAGAAAAACCTCCTCACGGCCAAACAACATTAAAGTCCTTTATTGTCTGTCTAGTGTATAACTCTTCATGTTTAATGTTAACTTGCAATTTGGTGCAAAAAAACTGAGCTCAAACTAGAAAAGTGTATACATGTTTGTAAAGAAAGATTTTAAAACAAATAATATTATTATAAATAATAATGTTAAATAAAAAATAACACATTGTTTTATGTTTGTAACATTATTATTTGCTCTTGGAGTTTATCTTCCTCTATTAAACTGGTTGTAAAATGTTAAGAAATTGCCACACGATCGTAGCGTAGTTAACCTGTAGAGTTCACCCTGAACGTTTAACGTGTAAGGAATAATGTACATGCAGCCGGTTGTTATCGCAGGAATAAGCCACGACCGTGTCTTATAAGTTAGTCGTCCTATTTTTTTCTTCAAGACTGGTAATAACTTCTAAAGGTAAGTTGCATAAAAAGGAAGATTGGTCTAATTGAAATCTGAAAAGTAAGACTGATTGGTCTTAAATAATTGCTAGTCAGTGAGACTGGTTGTTAAGACGCAGATAATGCAACTGGCGCCTGGTCTTGTATCTCACTGACGGGGTTGATCTGGCGATAACAGCCGGCTGCTTGTACATTATCCCACTTATTACACGGCTACTTACCACATGAGAAAACTGGACATGAAATGTGAATTTAAAATATTCGATTAGCTAATTTTTACTGAATGCAGACCTTCCGCGAGGAAAGCCGTTTCGTTTTGGTTTTAAAGTAAAAAACGACATTCAGATGTAACGACATTTAATTTGGTTTAATCGCTTGTATACATAATGTCATATATGGTATTCAAAGATATAAAACATTTTATTTGTGTAATATTAAACTGCACCTTTCAAAATGATTTGCTGCATCCGGGTTACCGTGTGTTATTAGTTTTGAGCGGTTGTTATCTGGGAATAACGAACCCGCAAATTCCTCGACTGGCCAATCAGAATCAAGCATTCCAACGAGCCATGAATAAGTATAAAATAACACGCATCACCTTTTATTTACTTCAATTAATCATTTTATTTAATGTATCAAATGTAACAGATCTTACGTGATGATGCCACAGACAGTTCACCAAAATGACCGAAGTCTCCAGACAGACTAGAAAGCCGAAAGAAACAGACAGAGGGCACGAATCTGCTCACCTCACTGTGCATGTGTGTGTGTTAGGTTTGTGCCAAACCGCTACCCTCTCATTACTGTGATTTCACTTCTCCAGAGTGGCTCCAGTGTGGCTCACCCCCCACCCCACCCCACCCCGCACACGAACACACACACACACACACACACACACACACACACACCGCCCCGTCCATGCACCCTACCATTAGGAGTCTCCCTCTGTGAACGCGCCTGGGTCATAAAGTCTAAAGCTTTAACCACATCATCACATTCTCCTGTACGACATCACTGACTGCTCCTGCACACATTCATGCGCCTGTCATCAGGTTTACTGCGTCCTGATTGGTTGACATGATTTGGCAGACGCTTTATCCAAAGCGACTTACATTGCATTATATTATTTGTTTCTGAGGATGTGCAATCCCTGAGTTCGAACCCATGACCTTGGTGTTGCTAGCACCACAGTCTAACCACTGAACTACAGGAAATGAGTTTGATATTTTCAGGAATAATAACAAACATTTTTTTCTCTCTAACAAGAGTTATTATTTCTAGCCTAAGCAGCATTCGCTCTTATTCACTGCTACGGTCTTTTAAAGGAACACTTCAGCCCAAAATTAAAAATCACATTTTGGAACACAAAAGATATTTTGAAGAACAACACTGAACTCCATTGTACGAACACAAAACCACTGAGACATTTCTCAAACTATCTTTTGTTGTGTTTCACGGATTTCAAACAGCATGAGAGAGAATAAGACGACAGGTCGAACTGTCCCTTTTAATCTTAATCTGTCCATCATAAAGGACGGACACAACTCAACGGTCCATGTGTACAACATTCTCTTTTTCTGATGTATTCTTTACAAACAGTCTGGACATGTGACACAAATACACGTCCCTCTGCAGGTCTCATAAAGACAGAGGAAAACACACTGGCTGTTATTGTTGTCGTGGCTAGTAGCGTATAATTTGGAGGGTGGGGTGGTGATCGGGTTTCTCTGTGAGTCGTCCAGTGTTTTGTGACCGTTCTATGGAGAGAAAGGGGGTCGACCTTGAAAGTATTGTTGAAGCAAAGTAATGCGGCAGTGAAACACAAGGAGAGGTAAACCACAGCTGGCCAACACACATAATCACACACACACATGCGTACACACACACGCTGACACACACATGTGAGACACGCACACACACGCACACACACAGACATGTGAGACACGCACACGCACACATGCGTACACACACACACGCACACACATGTGCACACATACATACACAAATGCGGAATCATATGTGTACACACACATGCGCGCACACACACATGCTCGCACAGATGCACATGCTCACTCACACGTGCGCACACACACAAAAATGCACACAAATGCATGCATACACACGCGCTCTCGCAAAAAAACACACAAATGCGCACACACGCACATGCTCGCACAGACACACTGCTCGCTCACACGTGCGCACACACACACACACGCGCGCAATGCTTGCATAAACACTCGGACTCACAAACACACATGCGCACAAACATACACACACATGCATGCATACACACACACACTCAAACTTCCTTCAGTGCTGAGCTTCTGAATGACTTGTCATCATACGGCTCACAGATCAGATAAGACGCGGGATGAGACGCACTAAACGGCCTGTTGAGGTTAGCTCAGCCTCTTCATCAGGACACCAGATCTAAACAAAGTGAAATTACACACTGGAGATTTTCATTACGCTCAAACCACGCTTACATGACTGAAACTAGACACTGAAGAGAGAGAGTGACTTTACGGAGACAACCCACGTGTTTATTCTGAACACACTGATCTGTTAAGAGCCATAAAACCTTTTTGTGTCTGAACGGGTCCATAAAGTGAAGAACCATCAAAAATACGAAGAATTGTTTCACAAAAAACTTCCTTCTAGTGGAAAGAGGTTTTGGAGACATTGAAACCTAAAGAAACGATGTAGTGCTTTTAAAAACCTTCGACTGAATGTTTCTTTATTTCACCTTTTTGTGTCATGTGTAGTTATAAAGAGACGTAAAAGCACCAAATTTTGAAAAAGAAACAACAAAATAAAAGTTTTTTAAAAGTAGATTAAAACTGAACATTACTGGGGGAGATATTGCATTGTTTAAAGAAACATATTAAATGGTTTAAATAGCAATAAAAACAGATCATTTCAGCTCAATTAAGGCAGCAAACAGAACATGGAATAATGCAAAGAATAAAAATGAATAAAAAGAAGTGTATGGTCGGAGCGGTTGCGCATCGGGCCTTTCCCCAACACACCGCCTCTCACAAAAACCCCCCAAAAATATTTACATGTACATGTAACTGTTAATACACTCAAATCATGATGACAGTTTCATCAACATTTAAAAAGTACTCTTTGAAGATAAAAAACATTGAAAGCGCATCAGACAAAACTCGATCCACCCTAAAGAACTTCTGGGTTTTGTTTGCCCATTTGTTAGATATATTGGACAAACTCAACCGCTGGTGAAAAAGATCCCATAACACGTTCCCAGACCATAGGATGAGTTCATGCCAATAAGACTGCGCACAATTTTGTAATTCAACTTCGTGTTGAAGTAGATTCACATCAAACTGTTCCAGATATTGTCTGACTGTTAGAACGGATTCCACGTCTGCAAAACAATGCACGTAAACCACTTCCAATGATAGATGTGTGTTATGTTTGCGTGTCATGTAATGATTCAGCCGTCATGCACATTGTGTTTGCTCTCTGCTGAGATTATAATCACATCAGGACGGTAACATACGTCTTCTGCATTCAGCCAGTCTGATAACCTTTGGATCAGATCTAAAGAGCCACAGTTTAGTCCAGAAGGACCGAATGTCAGAGAGTTTCCCGTCTTTGTCCAGCTCGCGCTGGTCGGCCCGAATGGAACCGCAGCCAAACGCATAAATCAACGCGGGGTGACGGAGAGCGTGAATGGACGTGTGACGTGCCAAGAAACAGACTGGCACCCAGCAGGGACCTCAGCGCTGCTTTATATTAAACTTCCTTTAATTGTGTCGTGCTTTGACTGCTCGAGTGCATCGAGTCGACTGGAGACGCTCAGCAGACGCATGACGGATGTGTGACATCAATCGTACTCGTGTGACGTGTCGCGGGCTCACATGCCTCTCACATCTCTGTGTGGACGCACCCTCACCCCAGAGGGATGAGAACAACACCGTGTTTTGCCAATTACAGCTCACCCGTCTGTGGACACATTTAACACATCTGTGGGGAATACAGTGACCTTTAGGATGCAAACATGGGCGGACTGACATGTAGGACATTCTGTCAAAGTCCAAAATGGCCGTCCCACCTACGGCCGTGAACAGGGGCGGACTGGCCATCTGGAGTACCAGAACTTTTTGCTTGGGACGGACAGACGGACGTATTTTAAATGCAATGACACGTTACATAAAACCCCAACTACTCCCCCCATCCACAGAAATGTTGGAGGGCAGAATAATCCAGGGCCGAATTTGCTTCCCAGTCTGCCCCTGGATGGAAAGAAACAGTTTTGTTTTCTGCCTGTGAACCAACAAGAAGGTTTCCTTCGGAAATGTATTGTGTTGTAGTTGTGTATGTTTTATAGCTTAATGTCAACATCATACGGAAAGTGTTGAGGTGATGCTGAAGGACGCGGAGGATTTTATTGAAGAAGAGTGAAGAGAACACACAAAGAATGTTCATGTTTAAGAGTGATGTGTCTCTGTGATGACCTCAGAGGAACACTTTTACAAGTCTCAAACTCAAAGAACTGAAACCTGAAGAAAAACACTCACAACAGTCTGCGCGGATCTCTCAACAAACCAAAGTTGGCGAAAAAACTCAAACATGTCTGATCGCATTCTCATCGCAAGATGAACTCACGTGAGCTCTGCTCTTCACTGTAAATGATGTGTTAATCTTTGAACTCTTATGTGTCAGCACTCGTCTCATTGAGGAACAAGGAAGTCTTAACATCAGAAGCAATGTTTTTTATCGAATGAATATCTTGTGTTCAGGAAGTTGAAACGCTCCCTCTGGACACGTCAAAGCCAAACTTCTTGTTATTCTTGAATCATTCTTCCATGACAGCCAGATAACATGCCATGTCACGGCTTCTCATCCATCTCTCCGTGTATCACAGCGTGTGTGTGGAGAGGACGTGTGTGTCGGTATGTGTCTTTGTCAAAGGGACGTAAATCATTGTCGAGCAGAGCGTCCAATCAGCCAGATCTCGTCTGTAAGATTTCTTTACGACAGGACAACGTGAAAAAAAGAACGTACACAGTCATGTCAGCGAGATTTGCATGAGAAGATGTGTGTCGGGTTGTGTAAAGGTGATGTGAGACATGTTTTCACACACAGTCAAGCAGAAGTTGGGTTTGAAATACTACAGAAACATATTTCATACACAGAAGGAACCTTTGGATAAAATGTAAGAACGTCTTTGCGTTAATAACACAACATCTGACAACTAACTTCAGGTTTCTCTGTCACGTAATCGTGAGCTGTGACAGGTGTGCTTGTGCGTTAAAATCACTGCCAGTTGTTTTGTTGACATTCATATGTTTTAAACTCTTAAAGGTGCAGCTGTGTGTTAAACGCTGGTCGCTTGTGTTCATGTCTCAAACAATACTGTGTATCATCCAGATGTCTGCGTTTATAGGACTCAAGTTTGTGTGTGTGGGTCAGTCAGTTCATTCACCTGTTGCCCTGAGGCCCAAGAACCACCAATTGCCTTGTTACGACAAGTCTCTCTCCCTCACTCTCTCTCTCTCTCCCTTACTCGCTCATTCACTCACTCCCTCACTCATTGACTCGCTCACTCTCTCACTAATATTTCACTCACTCACTTTCATACTCTCTCTTTTCCTTAGTCTCTTCTTTGCTCTGAGATCTGTTTGTGTATGATGGAATTACACATGATTTGAAAAGATGTTAAACATTTTTAATATCTTTACTACAGATGAGCTTTAGAACTGCAGTTTACAAACAGAAAAGGCGACGTAACAAAACGTGTGTGTGTTCATTAGCATACCACTTACGGCACTTAGCATGTGTATAGAAACACATCATAATGTCATTCAACATATTTACTTCACATCACTGTGGTTGTTTGGCTGGTAGACCGTATTTCTTTTTCCCTCCCTGGTTTTAGGTCCACATATATTTAGGTACTATTTTCTAAGCAAGTAATATTTTTTTTATTATATGTACTATTTTTTATAATTTTACTAGCACATTTACTTCAATTAACTAAAGTAAGTAAATATACTCCATAGCCTTATTATTAAAAACAATATTATAACTTTTTCTCAAATAAAGGACTTTTATTTTGACGGGTTCCCGCAAAAGGGTGTTTGACGGAAGCTTCCTCGTTGTTAAACACGGACGCTGTAAGCTCCACAAGCGCAACCATCTCTTTCACTCATAAACACGCAAAACAAGCAGATTACAAATACCTCGCAGAAATCATATGGCCCTAGATATCACACAAACTTCGGCCATTCAGACATTATTCATGGCAAATGCAGGAGCCTCTAATTGGCCATTTAACACTGAATACACAGAGATAAAACAAGGCAAGTACCGATAACAGTATCGTTTGTCGTGACGATAATCCATACGCTGGTATAAACCCAGTTAAGAACAGGTTCTTGGTACCCATTCCTAATCATAACCTTATTAAACATCATAATAAATACACAATGTAACTAAAGACATCATTCACTCCTGAGCCGATTTTCTACTAAAGATCTGCCGTCACACTTCTCCTCTGTAAAAGCCTCAAATCTCCCCATCACAGTCTGGCTTCCTCTCCAGAGAAAAACAAACAGAGGAGCTGCCCGCCGTGAAGTGAATGATGGAGCTGTCGACCGGAGGTCTCTGATAGCATCAACTGTGTGTGTGTCTGTGCAGGAGACAAACTGATAAGACAGTAAGCTCTGGACGCTTTACTGTCATTGTGTGCAAAGCAAAACAAAATCACAGACATTGTGTCGGCTTTACAACACTCCCTGATATGGAAGCACTTGTCTACGTGATATTTCTTTCACGCAACGGCTCTAAAATCGAGGAGACATGTGATTCACAATATGTTGAGCTGTGTTGTGTGAAAAAATGTTGATTAAATTTAGTGTTAGAGGCCGATAAAGACACATCGTCCAATCAGATCACAAAACCTAGAAAAAAACGCTGTAAGACGCCGCATTTTTAAAACAGTGTAGGGGTGTTGCAATATATCGTATAAGTGGTGAAATCGCAATAATAAAAAAACATTAAGATACGTATCGTAGAATAGGGCAATGTATTATTAAATGAAATCATTTTTGATGTTAGAATTTTGATTGATTTTTCAGTGACAGATCTATTCAGTTTTTCATTGTACTCAAAAATGGTTGAATTAATACTTGAATATTCTCAATTCTTCAACAATAACAAAAAACAAATGTTCATACAAATTTTTATGTTGTTGGTGTATCGTATTGAATCGTGAGCCGAGCGTATCGTTAAACCCTAAAAAAACAGTCCAAGGTTAAAAAAATCATGAAAGAAAAAGACGCATGTTTGTCTACATACGTACATCTAAGGGTGCGTTTACATTACACTGAGATCCGATCAAAATACGTCCTCGACTACCTCTGGATCAGGACACGCTGAGCGGATGACATTCCAATCACAAGCGAGTTTACACTTGTCTTTTCAATGTGCATGTGGACAACATCCAGACACAGATCGCATGTTAATGCCAAATGTAAACGCGACCTAAGTGATGTCTGAGAGTTTGAACGTGATGTTATCTACTGTACCTTATCTTCCAGACGGATCAGTCGGGCTCCAACTGTGTGATATTCTTTATCCACACCTTTCTCTGGAATCACATCAACATACATGAAACATGTTACACAAGATCCACACGGATTCAATGCTTAAAAAGCTCTTTTACAAATACAGAAGCGGCGTGTTTTGACTACCGTCATTGATTATATGTAACTCTTTCTTCAACACAAAAGAAGATTTTGTGAAATGTCTCGGGGGGGGGGGGGGGGCTTGGGGGGTGGTGTGTGCATACAATGAAAGTCAACGTAGTTCAGTGTTGTTTGATGATCACGTTCTTCAAAATATCTTCTTTTGTGTTCTGGACAAGAAAGAAAGTCATACAGATTTGACATGACATAAGTGGCATTTTCTTAACAATAAATTTGGATTTTTTTCACTATGAACACGAACAGGTGTGGATTGACAGTGTTCATTCATATGTCAATATAAAAACATGATAATATGAAATTAGATGATTTGTAATCTACTTTCAGTTTTTCGTCTTTTGATGGAGCGCAGAGGAAGATTTGAGGTCTGAAGGTTACAAAGCGTTTTAATTTCCAAACGCTTTCCATCACGTGTTTTCCCTTCAATCCGCACTTGATACGGGACCAATAAAAAGTTACAGCAGCCACCGGCACAGCTTTACTGGAATGTTTTCTTTTCCTTTACCTGGCAGGAACATTCCCGGTTTTCCCAACGTGTGATCCAACCTGCGAGAGGAAAAACAGCAGGAAACTGTGAAATACACAGCAATTGTTGGAAAACTCCGTCCACAGGGTTCATACGGAGGGGCCGAGGAGGGGGTCGTGGTGACGTGGCGAGGTCATCTCACCTTCTCTGGAGTTCTTTGATGCGCACCATCATGTTGAGATGCCCCTGTGAATACTGCTCGATCACGTCTCGCACGTCGTACGGTTTCCTCGCTTGCTGTGGGACAGAGACGGAGTCCGTGAGCGCTATTGTCATCACGGCCGACTGTTTTGTGTTCCCCTGGGTCACTGACTTCCGTGTTTTGTGACGACATCTCGCTTTAACTCAATAACAACAATAGCGAAGGTATGGAGCAGGTGTCCAACAGACAAAACTAGAATCGTTTTCATTTTCACATCTGTATTTGGTTTTGTCTTTAGTTTTACATTTGATTGTTGACGAATATTGTTGGTTATGTTTGAAAAATAACGTCAGTTTTTTTCATCGTTCACTTATCCGTACGTAGATGACGACACACATTTCATCAACACAGCAAGGGAACTTTTTCTCCTCTCACTTTTGAAAATACAGCCTTAAATTTCAGAATAATTCAGAATACTTTAAAGTCCCTTTGAACAGGAAACTGTGATCGTTTTTACTTCCGTATTTTGATTCACAGAATGAGAAAAATAGTGGGCGTGGCTTTCGTCTTTCTCTAATGATTTGATTAGATGCACAAAAACAGCCGTTGCACTTTTTAAATGGAACTGGCAGCAGACAGACCGGTGAAGGGGAGGAGTTAACGGAAGCTCCGCCCAAGCCGTCAAACATTGGTCATTTAAGATGGATAGTCACTACAGGAAGGAAATGCTTTTTTAGATTTGAACTGAAGATTATGAGCCCACACGAATTGTAAAAAGTAAATGACCCACAATGAGCAACTATTTACACCAAACGCTGTGATATTTCATGAAAAAATGGGCAACGTCATTTTTTGCTTCACTGGGACTTTAATAGCGAAATTTGATTTTGTCATTCACGTTTCAGTGCACATTTGTATTTTATTTTCAAAACGGATTTCTCATCGTACCTGAAATTTCCGTCGAGCCACAAAGTACTGCATCCTCCTGATGACCTTGATGGCAGATTTGTGTGCGTGAGAAAGTCTGAAGAGAACAAAACAAACAAACACATGGGTCAGAACTGCCAAGACGGCCTGCAGCAAACCTGTGTGTGTGTGTGTACGTGGCAGCGCAACACACACTGAGACTCTCCAAATGAACTCTGGAAGGGCATTCTGGGGTTTTTGGCTGAAGTTCTCTGTTATTTCCACCGTAGAAAATGGCCCTGCCAAAGTTTATACCCAGAAATACATGCAGCAGTAATGCAGTCAGCTGGAAAAACAAACGGCGTTTCTGCACAGATAACACAAACACTTAAGACTAGATAACAAGCTTCAGACCAAAACGAATCTCATAAACACGTCTGGAGTCTAAACGGCTTTAGTGTAGAGCTCGTCTGAGCGTTTATCAAGGACCCGGAGGAGACACTCTGACCTTAAAGTGACTGTAAATCATCACACAACTCGGTGTCTGGAACGAGTGTGTGTGCGTGAGTGTGTGTGTGTCTATTGTTTGTGAGAGTATGTGGGTGTGAGATGTCAACAAAGTGTGTCAAACTGAGCTCAGATTTGTCTCGTCTGCAATCAAAAGTCAATATTATTTAAGATCTCAAATCAACTCAAACATTTCTCATCACATTTACTCAAATCCACAGTATTTGACCTCTACAATCCACCTCCAGACTGTGTTTTAACACTCATTTGATTCTCTTTCTATCTGTCTTGAGAGAAACATGAGACTTAAATGAGACAAAACGGAGAACTCAAATCTCCAGAGCGACCTATGAGCGATAACATTCTTTTGGGAGAAAAACCTCGTGTTCATGTCCACCCATGTTTCTTCGGGCCTGTGCTGGAGAGATATCAGAAGTGTGAGCACACACGTGTGTTGTTGATACCATGTGTGTGTGTCTTTAGTAGAGACATCAGTGATGCTTAGAGCGCTACAACCGCTGGACCGTCAGCGACACACTCTTCAGAATCTCACTGGACAGAAGGTGTCACATCCTCCTGATAACAACTCAAATATACGTCACAAACACATCAGTCCTGAAGAGTTTAAACCCCAGCCGGGCGACGATTCATCTGAGCTCGAGTCTGTTGTGATAAAACACACGGAGACGTCGCTGATCTGTTCCGCGTGACACAGGCGTGTTCTGAGCACAGGTCCAGAGACGTTGTAATGAGAGGCGGGACGGCCGGACTAAAGCCCCCCGCAGCACTGACACAGACCCTAAAACATGCAGATCAAAGCCACGTCTGCCGTCCTCCCCTCTCATCCGGAACATGAACAAGAAACACACAATATGACAACATCTAGGTACGAGTCTCAGAACAACAACACCACTGGAGAAAAACACGAGATATAAAGTGATACTTCACCCGAAAATGAAAATACTGTCATCGTTTACTCACCTTCCAGTTGGTTCTGATGAACACAGAGAAAGATATTTATAAGAATGCTTATGACCACACTGATCTTGACCCCCATTGACTCCCATTGTACCAAAACATACTTTTTGTTGTGTTGAACACAAAAGAAGATATTTTGAAGAATGTAGGAAAGCACACACTTCTCGGGCACTTTTGACCAGCATTGTATTTTTTCCTAGTATGGGGGTCAATAAAGTGGAAGATCTGTCTGGTTTGGAGCATTCTTCCAAATATCATTCTCTGTGTTCATCAAAACAAAGACAATTATACAGATTTGGAACAACTCGAAGGTGAGTAATGGATGACAGATTTACCTTTATTGCCGATTAATTGCATCAGAAATATTAGTGATAGTCGATACTATTGTGTTTTTATAAATATTTTATGCCACTGATTAAGTAACAACATAATATTGCACGTACACCCTTTAACAGAACAAAGACCTTTTATTATAATATTTGGACATTGAACTGGAGTGTAAATATTAAAATCAATACATTTATTTACAAATACAAATTAATTTACGTTCACGTACAAGCTCGTTATATGTCATAATGTGGCCGTTTAAAATACATTTGCCCAAATGAGCAATGATAACAATGTCTCTTTATCTAGAATGACTTTTCCAAATTCGTCTAACGTGTATTCATACATGTGTCAAATTTAACTTAACTGTCTGTAAGACCTCTCTCGAGCTCCAACTGTGACTTTTGTTTTAAATTAGCTGCGTCACTGTTTTCGTTAGCTCTGTATTTAAATAGTAGAGCGTCTTGTTCAAGCGCTCCTTTGTTTTCATATCGGAGTGGGAGGTTTACGGCTTTGACACCAGTCGAGAACTATTCTGAACTGGCTTTATTCATCAGGATAACACAATATAACCGATTGTTTGCGCGCTTGTGATTGTGTGTTCGTGCGAGCCTTGGGTTTGACACACAGAGACAATGTTTTCATCTTAACAATGCATAAATTAACACAATGCCGATATATTGCATCACCAAATGCTCCCGACGTTTATACATCGTTTACTCAAATCCAGATTGTATTACAGACTCTTCATGTCTCATTTGGTTCTCTTTTTCGTTCTCGTGAACAATTGGAGGCAAACATCCGAGTTGATTATCAAATGAAAAACTCTCTTAAACGAGGTATTAAAGAGCGTCCCGTGAGGAAGAACGTTCTCCCTCGAGCGAATGAAGCGTGATTCTCGTAAAGTCTTCAGTTTGGCTGCTTCATAGACTCTTGGATGAGAAAGTGCTGACGGAGATCATGAGCCAGAAGCTCACGGTGATGGGTGCCAGAGGTTTTCTCTTTACCTCTCTCGCTCTTAGTGTAAATCTCCTCTTATCTCTCTCTATCTGCATTTCCGTGCATTTGGCAGAAGCTTTTATCCAGAGAGTCCATTACAAGATACACATCTGTACAGTATTTCTTCTCTCGGATCAAACACGACCTTTTCCCTTTGAATATAATCCTCTCTCTCTTTGTTGTTTTTGTAAGTTACTACTGTAAAAAAACCCACAATCAACCGATACTAAATCACAAAACTCATCAGAACGATTCCTTTATGAATCAGTGTAATATGGCTCTCGAACGATACTCACGATTTGAATCTATTGAAAATATCTGTTTAAATGAAGGGACCCGTGACCCTGGACAACAAAACCCATTCTTACGGGTCAATTTTTTTAATTTGAGATGTTTGGATCATCTGAAAGCTGAATAATGATGTTTTCTATTGACGTATGGGTTGTTAGGATAAGACAATATATGGCGGAGATACAAACTCCGGAATCTGAGGGTGCAAAAATATCTAATATTGAGAAAATCGCCATTAAAGTTGTCCATCAGATGAGCTGAAGCAGGCCATCCACTCACAAAAATAAAGTTTTGATATATTTTGGTTAGGAAATTTACAGAATATCTTCACGGCACATGATATTTACTCAACATCCTAATTATTATTTAAAATCGATCATTTTGACTCATTCAGTGTATTTTTGTCTTTCCCTAAAAATGTTCCTGTGCTACTTAAGACTGGTTTTGTGATCACATATAAGTTTAAATCTGTTTGGCGGTCCGAAGGTCTCATTTCTTTCTCACAGGAAGAGGAAGTGACTGTTGACCCCTGAAAGCATAAACAATGAGTCTAAAACACAGGTTGTGTTCAAAAGCCTTTGGGCACGCGGTAAAAAGAGACCGTTATATTACACACGGTAACAGAAGCACGGATTACACAACAACACGCAATCCAATCCTCAACATAACCATTAACTATGAATGAAAGATGTCCCCGCAGTTCACATGACGACGTGTGAAGAATGAAGCTTTAACCCAGTTCACACAGATACAGATAAAAGTGTGTGAACGTGTGTATAGAGTTACTCCTGCAACACAATCAACGCTGCCTTTATGATTCATGCTTTAATATGACTGTGACCTGTTTACACGGATTACACGTGTTCAAGAATTTATTTATATAAGCCTTTCGAGGGATCCGGCTCATTCAGATCCCTCAAACGCAGATAATGTTATCATTCCTTCACCTGTATGAACTCATGTTAAAAGGGATGTTTTAGTTTATTTTGGGATTATGTATTGTTGTAAGTTATCTTTTGTTTTATGCTTTTGGCAGAGAAGAACGTGACGTACAGAAGGACGGGGCAGTGGGGCCTAAAACTAATCTTTTGTTGCAGGTCCCCCTTTGTGTACTGTAGTCAATTGTTTTGGGGCCCCCCCCAAAAAAGATTTATAATCTTAAACTTAACATAGTAATTAGACCAAAAACATATTCAGTAATACAATGCTGAAACGTCAATTCTTTTGTTTGGTGGTGTTTTTTTCTGATGTGCACAACATTAGATATCTATAGTTCAACCAAAATCTGTGGCCCCCACGGAACCATCTTGGCCCCCCCAGGTGCCCATACAGTGTTGCGTAAGTTACTTTGAAAAAGTTATTCTTTACTAGTTACTAATTACATATACAATAGTGTCATTAGATAACTGTACAAATGACTCTCTCCAAAAAGTATTTTATTACTTTCTATGTCTTATATCAACCTTGATCAGTCATCTGATTCAAGCAACGGCTCTTTTAATTCAATCAAATAAATAATCAAAACTAACTAAAGTAATATTATTAACTGACTAAAGTATTTCTAAAGTGATAGTTATTCATTAAACAACGGATTATAAAGTCAGACTTTGAATTTTTGTGCACACAGTATTAAGTTGAATTACTTCAGAAGTAACTGTAATTAAATTGCAGAAAAACAGTTTATCCCTTAATTTACTTTTCAAGGCAAAATAAATTAAATGAAAGTAACATATCAGTTAGTAACTAGTTACACCCAACACTGGGTCCACGGCCCCCCGTTTGAGAACCACTGGCCTAAAAAGGCGTTCAGCTTGGTTTAGTTCATTGAATCTGCTCCCTGTTGAGAGGCCAAACTTTAAAACAACCAATCAGACGTCCAGGATTCTCTAAGAACATATTCTTTCAGGATTGTTGTAGACACTCTGTGCTAAATGGGGCAAAGACGCAGAACGTCTCTCTCTCTCTCTCTCTCTCT
>CM017894.1:18119261-18190248 GCA_008369825.1 Triplophysa tibetana | reverse complement strand
CTCTCTCTCTCTCTCTCACTCTCTCTCTCTCTCCGCTTCAGTCACATGATGATTTTAATATACAGTAGACTTCTCACTCCTTCTGTTGTGCATGTTAATGTCAAATAAAGATCAATCAGACTTCACCTTCGCAGAAATGAAAGGATTGTTTTTGTAAACCCTGAATCTCAGTAGCGCTGCGTGTGTGTTAGCTGGGTTGTTTTCAGCTGATCTGGACACAGCTGTTGCTTATACGACAGAACCACAAAACTGTTAGCAGGGTAATATTTCTGAAAATCCAGGTCACGGCGTTTACCAGCCCATGATGATATAGCGTTCAGTAAGAGCTCACGCTTATTATTCACCTACGTTGTGTTTTTACAGATCGGGTGACCGGGCATACAGAGTTCACAGCGGGAAAGAAAGACGGAAAGAAAGAAAGATGATCTCCATGTTTTCACGGGCAACGGGAATAAATTTGAGAAAGCGACCTCTTTAGGATTTCTCCACGACCCCGGCCAGAAGACGCCAGAGTCTCCGAGCGTCACGGTCTGATCCTGTAACCTCTGGCTGTATATAACCAGCGGCTGGATATCCAAACATAAATCATGAACGTCTTTAACCACATAAAGAACAGAAGAGAGAGAGAGATGAATGAGAGTGAAAAACAGATTATTTCATCAGGCTAAATGAGCTTCAGAAAGGTTTGTGTTATGGTTTGGTTTAGGGCAGTAAAATAACTTCATCAGCTCGGTACACAAACAATAGAAGAGTATGAGACAGACACCAGAACATGTGTGTGAGGTTCATGCATTCAAATGATAATCCTGTTTTCCTTTTTTCGCTGGGTTCAGAGATCTGAGTTCACATGAGCGTGTTTGTTAAAATGAAGCGGCTCTGAAACTAAGAGCAGGTCCACATAGAACTGTATGAATCAGAATCAGACTGGAGGTCAATCATAACATTCATCACACACCACACACACAGACACACGCACATACATACATACATAAACATGCACACACCCACGCATACACACACACAAACGCAGATACATATACACGCATGCATGTACGTACCCCCCCCCCCACACACACACACACACACACACACACAAACACACACATACATTCATACATGCACTCACACACACACGCACGCACAAGCATTCATGCACACACACATACACACACACACACGCACGCACAAGCATACATGCACACACACACACACACACACACACACACACACACACACACACACACACGCACAAGCATACATGCACACACACATACACACACACACACACATACACACACGCACGCACGCACAAGCATACATGCACACACACATACACACACACATACATACACACACACACGCACGCCCAAGCATACATGCACACACACACACACATATATACACACACACACACACGCACGCAGGCACACACATTTACACGCACGTACACATGCATGTACGCACAAACATTCACACACATACATTCAAACATACATACATGCACACACACACACACACACACACACATATTGTAGACGTATTCACGCACACACATTAATACCTACATACATACACACACACACACACATGCACACACACATGCACGCAGATACACACACACTTAAACATATACATATATATATATATATAAATATACACATGCATACACTAATACATACACACACACACACACATGCACACACACATGCACGCAGATACACACACACTTAAACATATACATATATATATATATATATATATACACATGCATACACTAATACATACACACACACACATGCACACATACATTCATACACATACACACACACACACAAAGCTTGCGTTCATTTATAAAACATTTTAGTTGATTTCATTTATCCTTCCAGCTACCAATGAAAATACAGCAGTATGCAGAATTCTGATCTGGATGCGAGTGAGCATGTCTCTCTCTCTCCTGACACGTGTGCAGGCTTAATCAAATCTCCTGTACCGTGACACACTTACACCCCTCCACCTCTGGCTTAGTGCCTGACAGGTCTAACACACACACACACACACACACATCTGCTGAGCCCAGAAAGGTGCTCACCGCAGCCAAGTGTTTAGGCTTAGCAGGCTAGTGTTACATAAACACACACACGCATGCACAAACACACACACTGTATGCATAAGCATTCTGAGAGCACTTCATTGTTCAAGAAATCCGAAAGTTCGGTACAAATATGCAGAAAACTGAATGTGTCAATTTTATGTACATCTGTTTGTGCGACAATAAACATGCACATTAACATTTTGTGCATTTAAGAGCTTTACAAACATTCACATCGAGTAGGTAAGTGTGTGTGTGTGAATGTACAGACTTTTTTCTCGTTTTCAAAAGTACATTTTTGATGCATTTTGCATGGGTGTGAATGATTCATGCGTAGGCCAGTACACAAAGTGTTGAGTGTGGTTTTGGGACATTCACACACATTTCACGGTATGTGTCATGCAGTGACAATCAAGCGATCTTATCTTGGATAGAAAGTCAAGGTTCTGCATCGAAACTCGTGGTTTTAGAGTAAATGTCAGGGTTTAAGACTAAAACCATGCATACGGCTATGGCAAGCCGAATTAGATTTTAATCATTCACAGAATATTCATTTTTAATATCACAATTACATTTTTCCAGTAAAAACTATAATTCTTGATATCAATATCAATAATCACATTTCTACTAATAACCATTGCTATTTTTGAAATCAGTAATTACATTTTTCACTAGTAAAAATGTGAATTCTTGATATCAACAATCACGTAATCACTCGCAGAAATGTGTATCCTTGATATCAAAATTTTCATTTCGACTAGTAAAACTTAATTCTTGATATCTGCTATTGCTTTTTTATTAGTTAAATATCACAATAGACTGCCATTCAAATTCCATTTCAGATATCAATAATTAATTTCTTACATGTCAAAAGTCTTTTTTCAGATATCAGAAATGCAATTCTTTCTAGTAATTGTTGATATCAAACTAGTGAAAATGTAATTACTGATGTTATGAAATTACTGATGAAAAACTATTAATTGTAACTAGTACAAATTTGAATTGTTGATATCAAAAATGCATTGCCTGAGAATGATTAAAAGTTAATTTGGCTTGCCATAATGCGACAGACTGAAATTCATTTAATCTTCCCATAAATGGTTAAACTCTGTCTGTATGTTCCTGGAAGCTGGCAGGCGGTGACGTGCTCTCCGTCTGACGATTCACTTTTACAGCCCCGCTTCAGACCAAAATGCATTTCTGGACCACTGGAGCCCATTTAAAAGGTGAATTCAGGTCAGCATCACCAGGTCTCCAAGTGCTCTTAAAAAAATTTTCTACCTAACGCGAAATTATAATCCTCCAGTGAGAAAAGTTTGTTCAATTAAGAGTGAAGTTACTATCCCAAGACTCATTTACACGTGGAATAAAATAACTAGACAACAATATTTATGGAAGTCGTTTAACGTAAATGTTTAAGCAATTGTTTTCAAACTCATTTTCTACTTCAGAATAGCGCCTGACTGCCTGCCAACTCGGATTCGAGTCGATGTTTTAGAGATCAGACTTTGAAACTGTCAATCAAACTAAACATAGCGATAAGAGTGTCAAAATGAATACAAACAAACTCTTTCTACGCCGTTCTTGCACTTGTGTTTCATTGTGTATCATTGGGCAAAATAGAGAAAATAAAAAGATGTTTATTGAAAAAAAGAAAAGATGGATTTAACTGATGGCATTCCAACAGATATTGAAATAAATCACGATAATCAAAGTTAAAGGTAAGTAAATATGAAAGCAACTGTTATCTGTACGCTGTGTGCTTTCCCACAATGCAATGCACTTCATGTCTAGTCTGAATAATGAACTGGAAGTACAATCGGTTGTCATTTTTGAAAGCCTTATTGTGATTCATTATTCAAACTGACAAAAGATATTTTCACGCAAAACGCTTTTATCTTCCGACACAAAAGTTTTGTTTTGTATTTGCTCAATCTTTCATTAAAATAAAATGTTGTTTTTTAATGCAATGACATTTATACACTATATGTGTAGAAAAAACACATTCACAAATAAACTTGAAAACGCCGCACAGCCTTCGATTAATCACTGGGCCCTCATATCCCACAATGCACTGCATCCTTTATGAGTACACAACATTTCAGCACGTATCTGCTTCATGAAGTGAAAGTGACCGATTTGTCAGATATGGTGACCCATACCCGAAATGTGACCTCTGCATTTAACCCATCCAGTGACTAGTGAACATACGCACAGCAAGTGGTGAACACACGTACACCCGGAGCAGTGGGCAGCTATCAGTGCAGCGCCCGGGGAAAACAGATATGGTGACCCATACCCGAGATGTGACCTCTGCATTTAACCCATCCAGTGACTAGTGAACATACGCACAGCAAGTGGTGAACAAACGTACACCCGGAGCAGTGGGCAGCTATCAGTGCAGCGCCCGGGGAGCGTGTAGGGGTTAGGTGCCTTGCTCAAGGGCACCGCAATCGTTACCTGCCGGCCCTGAGGATCGAACCGGCAACCTTCTGGTCACGAGTCCGACTCTCTGACCATTAGGCCACGATTGCCCCGATTCATATTCACAAACATTAAAGTCCTGAGTTTGTGTCAACCCTGACCCACTAGCAGACGGGCGTTCACAACGTGAACTGGAATATCTCCAGCGTTTGAGCTCCAAGCAAGCAGTAAATGAGAGCTCACGCTCCAAGAGCGACTAAACCGTCACAAGTTACGCCAACGCGGAGGATTCGCGAAAATAACCGCAGGTCGAACCAGTTCAACTGCGGTCAACATCTAATCGCGAGAGTCCGATAGCTTTCAAGTCTATCTCAATGACCTTTGGACGCAACGAGAGCGCGTTTGGCGGAGATTTAATCTCGCGATGGTGAGCTTTAATGTTTAAACGCAAGCCATGTGCGGCCCCTTGATAAGACCACGCGCTACGCCGTTCACCGGATCAAAAAGATCCAGGACTCTGGAATAACTTCTCGAAATCAAAGATAAGTTACGAGTTCTGGCTTTACGGCCCAACATGACTGCGGTAAGAGCTACAGTCATCGCAAGAGAGAAAAATGTGTGTCAAACAGAGCCAGAGCTCCACAGCGAGTCAAAAGCCTTCCTGCGAGTTTAAACCCCCGGTAGAAAAACAATACAATGTTTCAGTTCTAATTCATTCAGCCGTGAATGCGAAAATCGCATCGGTGGAAGGTGTCAAAACATCTCTGAGCTTTGCTAAACCAACAGCCACAGACCTCACTGCCGGCCGCCGGCCCAACAGATAGAGACAGAAATCTTATTAAAGGAATAAATTATCTGAAAAATGAACAATCTGACATCATTTATTCCCTGTCGCGTGACTCTTCTCTGGAACAGCATGTGCAGGTTATTCTGCTTTATATGATGACAGTTAACCTTTGCAAATGATGAATAAGCTCCTTAAAATAAAAAACGAGTCCACCTTTTAAATACACTGACATAGACATAACGTAAAGACATAAACAAACGTTACTATGCGTGACTGCACGCTTTTGTGGGTCGAACGTCACTTTCAGTACATTTCTGCTGAGAATAGAATCCCTGCAGATTACTTCTGATGACTAGGAAAATAAATAAATTAACGTAAATTACGTTAGCTAGCAAATATGTCTAGCCTGTATTATTTTGAGTTTCCAGTAGAAGAACCGTTGGCTGAACTTAAATGCGACAAAGTTGCACGCCCATTCAACAAGTTTTTCATTTAATAAAATTGTTATACAATCAAATAAAAAAAACGTTTTTGTAATACAATTATTAGACAATAAAAATATAAATAAAAAAAAAATATTAGTAGTTATATTATTTATTTATAGCCACTAGCCAGGGCTGCGTTTCCCAAAAGCATCGCAGCTTTAAGTTGTTTACTGTCATCAATGGAGATACGATTAACATCAGGCTACGATGCTTTTGTGAAACGCAGCCCTAAGCGATAAACAAACACGGCTGGACGTTAACTTGCGTCCGATGAAACCGTCTATAGTCCAAGTCATCAAGGAACCGGTTCTCCTACTGGCAGCACAAAATAATTCAGGCTAGACATTCTTTAAATTTGCTAGTTTACGTAAAAAAAGACTTCTCAGTAGTTTTGTCTTGTTCTTCAAGATGCATTTACTTCACAAGGAAAGTGACACAAGATTGTGTCTGAAATAAAATGAATGAAGTACGTTTGCTTGGAACAGTGGGGTGTGAAACATAAACTCGAATCAATACTGAATCAAAACATGGCTTCATAATAAACACAGACTTGCTTCATTTTCAAACATAGAATGTTTAGAAGAGTCATCTTCTCGGCTCTCAAATTAAATGGACTTTTAATATTTCAATTAACAAAAACTCGCAATCGATTTTTTGTAAATGTTGAGTTGTTGTCTAACGATATATAATGTGATCATTTGCTCAAACGTCCTATTGAGTTATTCGTCTTGTGAGATCACAACAGTTCCGAGTCATTTATATGTTTTGTCTGTTTCTACAAAAACAAAAATCCTCTGTTGATTAATGGGAAATAAACAAGCCAGTTGCTAATCCACAAACAAAGATTGTGTTCATCTGGACACAAAAAGCACACACACACACACACACACACACACACACAAACACACACAACATTAGTGTTGTTATGACTGTGATTAAAGCATCAATCCTTTGCAGCGTCCCGTGAAACCACCCAATGAGCCCGAGACTCACCGCTGATGTGATGAGACACAATGAGACGCAACGAGACACAGACACACACCTGTCCTGTCCATACAACCCCTCAGGTGATTGACACAACTTTTTAGGACTTTTGGTGACCAAGACAATGAAAAAATGCCTAATAAAATACACATCTTAAAGTTTATTTTTCTGGCATTTTTATTCTTACGTTTTAAGCTAAATGATGTCACTTGGTTTAGAAAATATAACAGCACTGACTTTCAAAGAATGTAGCTTGATTTAGGTCAATTCATGATGATTCGGGGATCTTTATTTAAGCGAAACTCAATGTAAACACTTTCTTTGCATTGACCTCACGTGCGCATTGACCTCCTCCAGGCCGATGGTTTAGTTGATAGCACACGGTTCTGAGTCAACAGGGTTTGGGTCGGCGGCGTTTAATCCGTCTGTCTTTGTGAAGCTCGGACAGCGTGTGTGAACGGAAGCGCTCTGGTCGAGTCAGTAACAGGGAAAGACCTGTGAACACCGTCTGTGGCCGTCCACATCATTCTGCCACTTTCAAACGTCTGACAACTGCTGGCGTAACAAAGAGTTTGAGTTCTGAATGAAAACTACAGACCAGCTAACTTGCATGTATTTGTTATGATAGTAATCCACAACAAAAAATGAAATGAGACATATATCATACACTGGACCTTTAAAGCAAATTAAAGAGTAACAAATGTTGAGCTCTATGGACAAAATCTGTCAATTGAGGTAGAAAATAAGTGACTTGGTTTAGGAAAAAAAATCAAACGAGAAACTACTCAGTAACACAAACCACTTCAAAGCACATCTACTTCAAAAGAGCCGTTCAGACTGAATATATCAAACAACAAACATTACCCAAGAACTCCCGACAGCTCTCTAAGAAAAGATCAAGCTGTGCAGAACTTCGGCAGAGTTTTACGTGACAAAATCATTTCTTGTCCAACGGTGTAAGTACATTTTTCATATATTTCAAAATCAAACCTGTTTGAGTTTCTTTCTTCTGCAGAACACAAGAGAAGATATTTTGGAGAACATTGATGACCAAACAACGCTGAACTCCATTGACTTCCATTGTATGAACGCAAAACCACAGAGAAATTTCTCAAAATATCTTCTTTTGTGTTTCGACACACGAGTAGAATAAATAAAGGCAGAATATCGTGTGAACTGTCCCTTTGGGTGTGATAACAACGTCATGAAATAAGAGATGAAAAACATTATTAAATAATAAAATATTTAATTAACAAACAGGAGACTTTTCCACGAGCACAGATTCATTGTGGATCGGCTTGTGAGTCTAACGTTTGCTTGAAGATATTTTGAAGAACGTTGACAACACCGAGCTCCCTTAACTTCCATTGTACATTCCTCAAAATATCTCCTTTCGAGTTCCACTGAAGAAACACAGATTTACAAACTATAAATGACCGAATCGTAGTTTTAGGTGAACTGTCCCTTAAACATCCCAAACTTTACTCCAGCATCCATCAGCGATGGTCCACAGTAATCCCCAGAAAACCCGAACCCTCTTTGTGCATTTAACAACCAAGCCTAAAACCCCCCCAACCCCAGCAACTCAATCCAGCCGTGCACATAAAGGCCGTCTGTAAAGCTAACAGCAGCCGCGGGCCGCGTGTACGATGTGAATTGTGTGAGACCGAGGAGACGTTCTATAGGACACTGGCCATATGGTGACCAGGGCGAGATGACGGTGTCTGTCCGTGAGTCCTCAGAGCCCGGCTCACATACATACAGGCTGAGAGCTTGTGTTACATCCCTCCTTCTCTATTCACTCCTTCATTCATGACGGGGACGCCGGCTCTTTATCACCGAGAGTTAACCTCTCCGTTCCCTACCGGCAAACAATGGGGCCTCTGCTGAACATAAAGCACTTAGTCTGAGGAGCCAAGCGTGTTTTGCAGACGTGTCACACACACACACACAAGCGTGTTTTAACCCTTACTCGGAATGAATGAGCTGGGATCCGGCTAACCAGATGGTGTTCAGGCGGAAACCGGCGCACGACGGATGAAGGTGACAGGTGTGGAAATGCTCATGTCTGTACTTATATCTAATGAATTCATCAAAGCCGACTCAACGAGAGAGTGAGAGAAAACACATGATCAATTAAAAGAGAAATATTTTGACTCGAAACTACAGCATTGTTTTGTTCATCATTTCCAAGAGTTCGGTCACTGTGCCTTTAAGCGAGAGCGGTCGCCCACAACTGACCTCAGAGCAGCTCTTTCTGTCAGCCGCCCACTAAAATCATAAATAAGGTTTGCTGACAGACACAGCGGTCTCCCCGCCAGGCCTCGGTTCCCTCGCAGCGCTACTCTTTTGTGCGGGTGCTGTTTGCATTGGTTCGGCCCGATCGGGTGGTGTTTGCTCAGGGAGACGGAATCGGCGAGGAGTCTCCCGTTTGTTTAACTCCGCGCCATTCAGCTCTCAGGACTTTGACAAATAGAGACGCTTAAACTCGGCTGGCAGGGCCTCAGCTTGACTGACCGTCGCCCAGCGGAGATGTTTGGGTACGAGGGGTCACAATTATTCTGTGTTTCACAGTGGGTGGGAACATTATGATTATACATAACACGGAAACACAAATGGTTTGCTCCTTTTATACAGTTAATGCACTAATAAAACTGACTGACGTGTAGTTTATTGTATTTTTCTTTATCACGTACATTACTATCATTTCACAAATCAGGAGTTTTAAAGCCAAAGAAACTGAATGAAATGGAAAGATATGGTTCTCCGAATTGGTCGCTCCAATAACGATGTCACTTCCTGGAGGATGATGTCATCTAAAAACTCACTTTTTGTAAATAGATTTTGACAGAAGGCGAATGGGAATGACCGAACGTAAAGTGATAACGAGGACACGGGAGCAACCTATAAATAAAAAGAATAATATTATGAACTATTATTGACACATTTTGTTTAAAGAACGTAAAGCATGTATCATTTATTCTTATGTATTTATAAGTAATTTATTAAATGTGATACTGTGATAAAACTAATATCATATGAGCCATCTTAAAATGTTTCAATTGTATTATTCCTCCAATAAACATACTAAATGTGTACTGAATAGAAGAAGCCGGATGGAAAGACGTTACGGCCGTAATTTGATTGCTGAAAACATTTCAATTAATCAATCCGAGCATAAACAAATTAAGTTCACGTCGACCAATCACATCACCAGCACTCTGAAAGTGAAAATTAGCCATTGTGCCGAACAATATGTGCATAAACAGGGGCCAGTGACTCCATTTTCACTGTGTAACCACCTACTTTACATCAATGATGGTAATTTGTATATCTTGCACTTTGCCAGGCCCCGGACCATTCATATTCAAATAAAACAGAGCCTGGACATAATACAAAGTCTGTAAACAACCCTGCCAGTGTGTGAGAGAAGCGTAAGAGTGACGCCTCGATGAGAATATGCCGACCACAAATGACAACTACACAAGACGCCAATTAAATCTAAAGTTTCTGAAGATATAGCTGTTGCTTCGCAGTTGCTAGGGGGTTCTGGTTGGATGCTAGCAGGGTGGTTATACTTCATTTAAACTATTAAAACATTTCCATTAATTAAAAGTAAATCATAATTTGATTTGATCAAATAATTATATGAAGCAACAAATCAATATTTAAAATTATACTTAATGAAAATGAGATATGCTGACTTGGAAATAAAGTAAGTTAAGGCACTAAAAGTTTTAAGTGGAAATAAATATAAACCTAAAACTAAATCAAAAAAAAAAACGTAAAAAGGAGAAGTATATAAAAAAAGAAATAAGTGAAATACAAAAATGTTAAAAAAATATTTGATATGATACAAATACACAATAAAATACAAATTATAAAAAATTTAATTGTAAAAAAAAGATATATATTAAAATATTCAAAATAATATTCAAAATATTATAAAAGCCACAATTCAACTAAAATATAAATAAATAGGAATGAAGCCTGATCATATAGGTCTTCCATTTATATATATATTAATTTTATATGTACATATAAAATAAAATACAAGAAGAAGTATAATATACTTCTAAACGGGTGTCCCTCAATGCTGTGATACCAATAACTGTAGCATTATTATCATTAATAGTTTGATCTGATCAATGTGTGTGGCATTAATGGTGTATAACGCTAAGATTTAAACAGGGTTGGAGTTCCTCTCATATTCGCTGAGGTCACTGAATAACCAGAAAAACACTCTGTGATGGGGGGAGCAGTTTTTTTTCATTTAAAAGAGCTGGCAGTCGTCCAGACAAACCCAACTCTATAGCTCACTATGACCTCGCAAAGTGTCATTCATTCAATGAATTCCCAAGCTACACCCCTGAAAGAACCTTCTTCTGGTATCAGGCCAATAAAAAAGACACCCACATCACGCTTAAATCATGAGACACGAATGATCCGCACCGGCCACCTGTAAATATATGAAGTTTGAATATATTCAATATACTCAAAATCACATTTCCCCTCAAACCCTCCTGAGGTCTTACAGAACTGAAAGGGTCTTCATTTGGCAAGAGCACCCGAGGAATTTGGACGGCGTCCAGAGTTAATATTACTCAAAGAGGTCCCGTCTCCAGCCCGCGCTTTTTAATGCAGCTTTGTTTGATTAAGAAAGTTTTGCAGCACTTAACGTACATGTTTCATTCCGTGCGACACATATTTTCACAGTCGGAATGAAGCTCTTTAAAGCGGAGGACCGGTGCGAGCAGATCCACAGACTCATTAATATTTAGCATCTAATGCTTTGCAGCTAAAATAACACGAAAAGCCAAAAAAGACTGTTGAATAAAATATTCAAGATTAACAAAAAAGAAAAAATATTTTTGGGGTAAAATTCAAGAAACGTTACTATTCTGTAATAATTTATTGCTTTTTGTATATTATAACAAGACATTATTTGTATTATGAAGCATCACATTATTACAATCGTAATGCAATAAATCTCATTTATCACTAATTCCTACAAAAGGAATATGCAATCGTTGATGCTGTAATACTACAAACTGTTATTGCTGTAATACATTTTGTCAAATGAAAAACGGTTTTGTTTTGTAATTCCTATTATTCTCCCAAAGTACAAAACCCGGATACATTATAATAATGTTAACGTTGGGTGTTTGGCATCAACATGACATGACAAAAGACACATTCAATGGTCTCATCTCATCGGGCAAAGTTTGCGGGGAAATGTTTTCATGAAGGTGCAGTGCAGAGACGCTGGGATTATACTGAGGTTTAGTATGTTTGTGGATGAGCTTAACTGGAATATCGAGAAAGAATGAGGGAGAACTTCAAAAACGCTGAACTTGAGATGTCAGCAAACAGACATCAAACACAACATCTCATCAAAAAGGGATTGAAGTGTGTGTGTGTGTGTAGATGTCAGGTGTAAATGGCCAAAAGATGAACAACAGGACATGAATTGAGTCTTTTTTGCCCGACTGACTCCAGCTGTGTGCTGTGATGGACAGAATGAGTCTAAGCCTTGACCCGACTTACATGCGGCATGCTCTACTGGAGCCCAGAGCTGCTTATTACACACACACACCGACAGAAAGACAGAAAGACCGACAGGCAGAGAGACCGACAGAAAGACAGACAGAGACAGGCAGACAGACAGACAGACAGCAGTGTCAGACAGAGATAGACAGAAAGACAGAGAGACAGACAGGCAGAGAGACAGACAGGCAGAGAGACAGACAGAAAGAGTGTTAGAGAGATTGTCAGGGAGTAAGACATACAGGCAGACAGAGGATGCAAACAGACAGACAGACAGACAGCGGAGGCAGACAGAGACAGACTGACAGACAGAGAGACAGACAGGCAGAGAGACAGACAGAAAGAATGATAGAGAGATCGTCATGTAGAAAGATAGAAAAGCAGACAGAGGATGCAGACAGGCAGGCAGGCAGGCAGAAAGAGAGACAGATAGACAGACAGACTGATGGACGCCGCAGACAGAGACAGACATACAGAGAGACACAGAAAGACAGACAGACATACAGACAGATGGACGGACGGACAGACAGAGGACGCAGACATACAGACAGATGGACGGACGGACAGACAGACAGAGGACGCAGACATGCAGAAAGAGAGACAGATAGACAGACAGACAGGTGGGCAGAGAAACACAAAGGCAGACAGAGAGAAAGACAGACAGACAGACGGATATTTGTGGAGTTGTTTTGATGTTTTTCAGTCAACTTCAGTCATGTGTAAAAACATCATCAACACTTCATTTCTGTCTCACACTCACAGGCTACAAATGATATCTGGGTTACGAGACCACTACACACTCACTTCCACAAGTACAAGACATCCTTCAATTTCTACAAATCACACATCATGCAACACTTACTCATGACATGATAAACCACTCACAAACACACATGACTCAACGAAATATTAAGCAACTAGACTGAATAACATTTAAGATCAAATCATACACTCGCAGTCACATCTGATCAGCTGAGAAATATCAAATTGCACACACACAAAAACATTTGCACACACACAAAAACATTTGCACACACACAAACGTGCACACACACACACAAACGTGCAAACACACACACAAACGTGCACACGCACAAAAACGTGCACACACACACAAACATTTGCACACACACACCAACATTTGCACACACACACAAACGTGCACGCACACACACACAAACGTGCACACACACACAAACATTTGCACACACACAAAAACATGTGCACACACACAAAAACATTTGCACACATACAAACGTGCACACACACACAAACGTGCACACACACACAAACGCGTAACACACGTGCACAAATGCACATACGCAGTTAAACGTGCACACAAAAGCACACACACCAACACACACGCAAACACACACACACATGCGCACACACACACGCAAACATATATAATCCCACACAAACACACGCAAGCGCACACAAATGCACACAAACACGTGCACACATACGCAAGTACGCAAGGCACACACACCACCGGCGTGCAGATCTTCCGTAGAGGCTTCGTGTTAAAACCCCAAACCCCAGTTTCATGATAAAATCCGTGTGAAACTGATTTAACACTCTTTCAGTAAGATTTAATGTAACATTACCTCAAGAGCACATTATAAACACTCATAGCAGACAAAAACAACGTTTAGACCGGCACACGTCTGACTACTCATACAGAGTATATCAAAGTTTAATGTGGAAAAAATAAATATAAATGTCTTGTCGTAAAATAAACACTTTACTGTGTCATACATCAGTGATTCCATCACTTTGTAGATTTGAGGAATGACCACAAAACACACACACACACATGTCAACATCGAGATCTCTTGATTGATTGTAGTTTTACATTGTTCAAATGAGTTAAAAATAGACCAAAAGCAACAGAATCAAGAACGTCTAAATGTTCATTTAGTGGTTCCTCGCGATGGTCCAACGCTTCCGGTTACCAGCGCTGACACATGAACACTAAAACTGCTTTAAGTCAACGGATAGGTTAGATTTCACACACAGTCAAACGTATCTGCTGGGAATAAATCTGTATGCTATTGTTGTGAGAGAAGTGAAGTGATGTAGGAAGGACAGACCGATTCTTTCCGACATCAACATAACGGCTTTAATCGCATCATGGTTTAATGATCAAGTGATTTCAGCAACGCTCCGTACACCAAACCGAACACAACAAGTAAAACAGATTAAATCACAATCCCCGAGAATCTATTGATACGACCTCATGCTGTATGACGGCACGCCGATCAGGTGTTTTTCATGTATTATTTTCACAACGCTAATCAAAACAAGCCGGTAAACACACGCAGGCCAAAAATATGACGCCGCGAGGCACGGAGAAACCCGATCGCTTTGTTTTTAATATGAAACCAAATTCAGAACAGATTGAGGTTCGGCTACGAGCTGCCTCCGCTACGTCCTTCAAAATCTCAATGTTGTTTCACTAATTTAGCATCATCTGATATCATCATTAGTTTAGAGTAAAGCCGAAGCACATTACAGTTAAATAAAACATGGTAAATGATGTCTATATTCATATAGCATGCTCAGGGTTATCACCGTTCAGACGTCAGATTTGCTCCCTTTTTAAGGTGTTTCCAATTTAAATTTCAAACTAAATTAAAGTTAACAAAAACTGCGTTAAACCCATTTTATCCGAAGCATCTCTGCATGGTACGAGCGCAGAATTTTCGTGAGGGTCATCTGTGTAACACATGAGACATTGTGGTGCTTGGGTGACGTGGGTGGGTTTAAACGTCACAGGACAGACGTATGGACCCTGTGCACAAACCCCTCAGTGTTCTTCACGTCGCTCTAAAGGAGGATAAGAGCTTCGATGGTTCGGGGGGAGAATTAAGCTTCATGCCCAGACAGAATTAGTTCCACACAGACTAAACACTGTGCAACCAAACAATCACAAGCCCCCACCGCTGGCAAATCAGGGTTGCTAGGCAACCAGGGGAAGTGAGGGGGTGCAGTTAGCGGTGTGTGCTAAGACATCCATCACTACGACTATTGATCATATTTGAATTATTGAGTTAACTCGCCCTCCATCGTTTGAGATACAGAGTCAATGAGTCTAAAATCCTGAGGTGTGATGAGAAGAGACGTGCAAATGATCAGCTGAACAAATTAAAAGCGATTAAAATACTCAATTATGTTAAAGGAGAAACTGAGCCATATCTAACAGCCACCTGATAATCATCTACAACATCCAGGCAACCAAACAACGACGTCATGAAAACACAATCTTTCGAGCAATAATTCTCACATTATATTCAGGGAAAATATATATATTTCACACCAGAAAACTTCATTTGCATTTTTCCAACATATAAATATATATATATCATATTATACAGGCCATATATGTATTTCTTTATCTGTATATATATATATATATATATATATTTATGCATTAATATATACATATATTAATATATAAATAAATTAGGGCTGTCGAATGATTAATAATGATTAATCGGATCCAGAATAAAAGTTTGTGTTTACATAATATATGTCTATGTGCTGTCATATTAATTTAGTTTTTTAACATACACGTACATGTGTACATATGTAATATATTTATATTTATTTATATTTCACAATTATTTTAATCATATATAATTGTTTATTCCTTTTATATTTTTCTTAAATACATGCTTGTATGTGTATGCTTTTATAAAAACTAAATGCACAGTACACAGACATTTACAGAAATGTAAATACAAACTTTGATTCTGGATGCGATTAATCGAGATTAATCGTTCGACACCCCTAAATATATATATATATAGTGTAACTAAAATAAATAAATAAGAAATGATAACGAAACATCCAGAATCAATATTTTACAACAGATTTTTTAAGCAAAACCTTTCGGATGCATTTTATGCACAAATCAATTGACCGCTTTCAATCACGAGCCAGACGTAAACAAACAGAACAAGTGCCAGACGTGGTGAACGCTCCATCACAACAAAGAGTCTCTCACAGCCGTCCCGTTTGGAGGGGGGTTGTTACGAGCCGCCCCTTTGCCTGCCTGCATGAGAGACACATCGCTCGCCATACACCTGTGTGCAGAAAGACTCTTTGTCTGAAGGGCTTTGATTCAACATGACGCTGCTCTTCACACATGTGGAACGGTTCAGACGTCCTCGTGGTCGCCGCTGATTAGAAACGTGCGTTGAACTGTTTGCGGCTGAGGGGGTAATAGCTGAGCGTGTGTATTTGTATTAGTGTAGAGGTCAAGTGTGTGTTTTTGTGTAAGCGTGGAGGTTGCGGTACGCACGGATCCACTTCTTGCATGGATTTGATCGTGAGGCAAAGACGCGTGCACTTTTGCAAACGGTCTGTTCAACACCTAGTCGTATCGCTTTGAGAGATGGCGCTCCGTACCTCTGTCAATGATACACATTGCATTGAGCCTTCAGGGCAAAATAAAGTTTGAGTTGTGTCACATTCACATCTGTGTTTCTGCTCCTGTCAGACGTCAGCCCATAAACACTGAAGAGTGTGTGGAGAGAAATGACGGATGAGTTTTAAGAGAGAGACATCTGGAAAGAAAATGAGCTAAAGTGAGGTGATAAGATCGTGCTGACAGACAGGAGGAGAGAGAGAGAGAAATAGAGAGAGGGAGCGAGAGAAAGAGATAGAATGAGTGACGGAGAGAGAGAGAGAGACGGAGAGAGGGAGAATGATGGAGAGAGGGAGAGAGAGTGAGTGACGGAGCGAGAGAGAAAGAGAGAGAGTGAGTGACGTAGAGAGAGAGACGGAGAGAGAGAGACGGAGAGTGACGGAGAGAGAGAGAGGAGGCGGAGCGAGAGAGAGAGACAGAGAGAGAGACACAGAGAGAGAGAGAGAGCGAGAGCGAGAGCTAGAGAGAGAGAGAGAGAGAGAGAGAGAGAGAGAGAGAGAGAGAGAGAGAGAGAGAGAGAGAGAGAGAGAGAGAGAGAGAAATGAAAAGTCATCATCCTCAGTGAGTTTGGATGTGTGAGTTCTGGAATAAAGCTCTGTGCTCCTGAAACTGATGCTCCAGAATCAACAAGCCTCGTCTCAGCACCACAGGGCGCTCCAGCACCTGTCAAACAGTCATATACACCATCAGAGCTTCAAAATCACACGATAAACTTCGAAATAAATGAAACTCCTTGAATCTCTCTCTCTTTAAAACTTTAAAAGACTTCTGAAATGTTATTGTGGTGTCCCGTGTGAATGTGCAGAGGTTTAAAATATATTGACTATAATAATGACTAACTTTATAGGTGCACTTATTTCACTTTATAAAACAGATGACTTTGACTTGTTGAGAGAGAGAGACCATTTCCTGACACAACAAAATCCACTCAATTAAAGCGAAAAAAACATGTTTCCAATCTCGAGTTATTGTGCAATTTCACACAAATTCTTTGTCTGAGGGGACGAGCTACTGAGGCAGTTCCCATCCGAGCGGAATAACTTACAAATAGAGACCTAATGAATTCCTTGAGCCAGAGCCGGAGGAGAGATGTGTGACACACACACACAATCCACTTCTCCAAACACACACTGTCAGTCCAATCCGTGCGTACCGCAACCTCCACGCTTACACAAAAACACACACTTGACCTCTACACTAATACAAATACACACGCTCACTGTCAGTACACTTTTCTCCGTGGTGTCTCCAGACTGAGCGTTGAGATCTTACAGTCAAACACAGACACACAGTAAACAAACTGAAGACATTATTTGTGTATGTGTGTGTCCTGTTCTAAAGATACACTTTATGAGGACAGAACATTGGCTACATGCCCTCCGCTTGGGAAAATCTGTAAAGTTGTAAATTATTTAAAAATAAATGTTTTTTAATAAAAAAAGAATGTTCATTTATTTTATTCTCTGGTTATATGGGTGGTGTAGATACTAACAATAATTTTAAACAGAAACAATACAAGTCTATATTATGCCAGCAGTTAGTGTGTGTGTGTTTGAGAGAGGGAATGTGTAAGAATGTGAGAGTGTGTAAATTTGTGTGTGAGGGGGGGAGAGAGAGAGAGAGTGACGGGGGGAGAGAGAGAGAGGCAGAGTGACGGAGAGAGAGAGAGAGAGGCAGAGTGACGGAGAGAGAGAGAGAGGCAGAGTGACGGAGAGAGAGAGAGAGAGAGAGAGAGAGGCAGAGTGACGGAGAGAGAGAGAGAGAGAGGCAGAGTGACGGAGAGACAGAGAGAGTGAGGGGAGAGAGAGAGTGAGAGACAGGGAGAGAGAGAAAGAGATAGAGAAAGAGAGAGAGTGACGGGGAGAGAGAGAGGCAGAGTGACGGAGAGAGAGAGGGAGAGACAGAGAGAGTGAGGGGGAGAGAGAGAGAGAGACAGGGAGATAGAGAGAGAGTGACGGGGAGAGAGATTGAGAGACAGAGAGAGTGAGACGGGGAGAGAGATTGAGAGACAGAGAGAGTGAGGCGGAGAGAGAGAGTGAGAGACAGGGAGAGAGAGACAGGGAGATAGAGATAGAGAGAGAGTGAGAGACAGGGAGAGAGAGACAGGGAGATAGAGATAGAGAGAGAGAGAGAGTGACGGGGAGGGAGAGAGAGAGAGAGAGAGAGAGAGAGAGAGGCAGAGTGACAGTGAGAGAGAGAGAGAGAGAGAGTGAGAGTGACACTATCACCCTCATTGAGAACTTTATTTAAAGCTCTTTTTCTGTTTATATTGAGATGTTTATATATATATTTTTACTTATAGACTTTTAATTTTATTCTATTTTATTTTCTATCTTAATCTGTATTTGTGCATGTTTATATTTAATCTTGTGCTTTGGCAATGTAAATTTTCTTTTATCATGCCAATAAAGCTCCTTTGAATCTTGAATCTTGAGAGTGAGAGAGAGGGAGAGAGAGAGGGAGAGGGAGGGAGAGAGAGAGAGAGAGAGAGAGAGAGAGAGTGAGAGTGAGAGTGAGAGTGAGAGTGAGAGTGAGAGTGAGAGTGAGAGTGAGAGTGAGAGTGAGAGTGAGAGTGAGAGAGAGAGAGAGAGAGAGAGAGAGAGAGAGAGAGAGAGAGAGAGAGAGAGAGATTAATGTGAGCTGTAGTGTGAGGTTTAGTAAATCTTTACGAGTATTAAAGACTAAATGTAATATAAAAGTGGTGTGTAATGTTTTGGAGTCCACACTATCAGATGCTGTAAAGCTACAGCACAACCTGCTGGAAGACATCATCATAATGTGTGTGTGTGTGTCTACTTTAAAAACATGTTGATGATGGTATTTATCATTTTACAATGAAAGTAAACGGTGTTAGTTCATTTTTCTAAAGATTTCTTCCTAGGTGCATCACTACCGGTCAACACATGCAGTTCTGTTGCTAAAATAAAACATGTCATCCACCCTGACAAACGCTCATAAAACACATCAAACATCAGTCAAAGTGACAGTCTAACACACACTTGACCCGGACACAACACAAAACTCTCTGTGCTGTGTTCCCTCACGCCGACCCGACAGCATGTCGAGAGGTCATACGTGTCGACCAATGACAGGGTTCAGAAGATCAACAGACGAACCATCAGATGAGGTGTATAATCACCAGATTAACTGAGCTGATATAGAATATTAAACACCAGAACAAAGAGAAGGAGAGCGACAAACCAGACAGTCTTAAATCACGAAACACAAGTTGTGAGAAAAGAAAAAACTTGTGCATTACACACAGTATCCACTTTTCATCTTCTGTTTTTCATTCACAATCACTGATTTAACACACCAGCAAACAAGATTTTACACCCGAATCCAGTTGTGTAGGAAATGATGTCAGCGCTGCCCCATTACCTCATGAACATTTATTTTTAGGCCTTTTCATCTCAGAACGCCTCCTGACTCTCTTCAGACGGCTGTTTTTCCTCAAACTCGCTCCGCCTGGAGCAGTTTATAAAACCAGACGCACAACTCGCAGTTTCTTCAACAGACAGAAATAACCGCTGCTTCAAGATTTCATCTTACGTCATCAATGTCACACATCACAATAAAACACAAACAAACATTTTCAGCTCAACCATCACAGTTTCTTCATCTTCTGACCCTGCCGTCTATCTACACATCCCACTATCTTCACAGAAAACTGGGAGTTCATTCATTCAAATCTTATCTTAGCTGTGTATCACGTCAGAGATGATTCCTGAAACACGATTACGTACAGGATAAAAGAGCGTGTCGTGTGAAATTAACCCGAGCTTGATTCCCACGTGCTTTTTGCTCTTATATCAGTTCTTCATTTCATATGGAGTGATGAAAGCTTTCAGCGACGTGTTGACTTGTGAATACACACACAGGAAGTGAAGCGATGCGCTTCCCACTTCCTGTACGTCACACCGTCTTCAACTGAAAACATGCGTTTTGAACGTTCATTTGCACGATCTGTGTTCAACACTTCCGCTTTTAACACATCACGCATGTTCAAGTATACGTACAACTGAAAAAATGATTATGTGCTTTAGTAGATTTTATGAAAATAAATCATTAAAATATACTTAATATTATTATGTTCCTGTTTTTAACTAAAAAATGTGTTAAAATAACGTAAATATCGTGGGAATAATATCTACTGATTTTGGTTGGTAAGAGTTTAGTTATTTTGTTTGAGTAATATTAATTGAACAAATTATTAAGTAAGTCTAACTCAATTTTATTAGGTTAAACCCATTGAGTTGAATTATTTGTTTTGTTTTGAGACTCCATAAATTATTTGTGTAGATATCTTGGCAGTTGATCTGTAGTTCCCAGCATGCTTAGCATCTGACTGCATTATGAGGCATATTTTCCAGGTCATTAAAAGTGTTTTTCAGAAAGAAGAAAGACTTGTTCGTGTTTTTTGTTGATTTATCTTTGAGATTTTGGAGAGTTTTGTTATTACTTTTAAGTTGTCACCATTGTTCAGAAGAGCGGTGCTTGTGCCTCGGCTGAGGGAGGCTACACAATATTAGTCATGAAATGTGTTATTTCACTTAAAGAGCAGTAAGTGTGCTAATGGCAGTACAGAGACCACCTGTCTCTTCTTACTTCACCGTCTAGTGTATGTTGTAAAAAAAAATTCAATACGAAAGGAAGTGGTGCGTGAAATTTGAGTAAGACATATTTTTGTTCAGCATTTTTTTGTTTACTTTAATTAACATTCACTTGATATCTTAACAAAAACTAAATGCGTTTCATAAGTAGAATTTACTTTATTCTCGCTAGGAAGGTGTACTTGAATCCCAGCAGCAAATTTTATTTAATAAAATCCTTGTAACAATTACAAGAGCATTTTTAAGTCAATTCTACAAGCTATTTTTTCAGTGCACTGACAGCTGTCAATCAACAATTTGGAATACTTACTAAACAGAGTAAATGAGAATTAAAGTCCCCGTATACTGGAAGTTTTGATTGTTTTTACTTTCATGTAAAGAAAAGTAGTGGGCGTGGCTTTCGTCTTTCTCTGCGATTTGATTGGATGTATAAAATGTATGTGTAAGAAAACCGCCATTGCGTTTTGAAATGGAACTGTCAGCAGACTGACAAGTGAAGGGGAGGAGTTAATGGATGCCCCGCCCAAAAGCCGTCAAACATACGTCATTTAAGATACGTCATTTAAGACACAACAGGAGTGAAGTGTATTTTCAGATTTTAACTGAAGATTATGAGTGCACACAAATTTCATTTCACTGGGACTTTAAGCACAGGAGCGAAAACCATTGTTTTAGTTATTTATTTATGATATCTCTTAATAATATTAAAGAAGAGTCTGTAATGTGTGAAACGTCGTAAATCACAGCGTTTACAAGTTTCTACAAAATGAGTGTTAGTTTGCATAACCTTCTCACCAGACCTCCTCACCTCCCGTCTCAGGTTCTGCTCGTATGCACACGGCGCTGAGGAAGGGCCGGCTTTTCAACACTCCGCCAGACTTATTGGAAGAATCATTAGTGGTACTTAAAGTCGAGACCCCTGGGATCTGTGTAATGAGGGCTGTATGGCTCTGGTTATGAGAGTCCATCGGCGTGGAACATTCACAAAGTCAAACACATGTTAGTTTATTAAATATCTTGCCGATTTAAATATCTACACAATATCGCAATTTAGCATTTTTTATACTGGTCTCTGGTTTTCATACTCCACGAGCAGATTATTGAGAATCATATGAACTAGTTCTTCTCGTGTCATTTGAAAAGTCTCAAATTTCATAGGAGAGCGGGTGCGACTGCAAACACTTAAATTAATGAAGCATGGATTCCCCTGCGCGAGCGTAAAGTCTGCTCGGAAACAACATTACGGCCACATCTGTAATGAATGTTAAGTCTGCGGAGCATTAAAAAACATCTTGAGGCTCAAAGCATCACATGAAGATCACCTGAGAGTGACAACAGATGTTATATGTGACCCTGGAGGAGGAGGACGGGAATGTTTGTGGAAATAGCCGAACATTGAGTGGGTCAAAATTATCCAAGTTTTTTTTATTCCAAAAAATCATAAGGATATTAAGTAAAGATCATGTTTCAGGAAGATATTTTGTATATTTCCAACCGTAAATATATCAAAACTTTATTTATGTAAATCCACACCCACTTAATCTCTCCTTCAATGACCACACTCACTGACTATGCGCCCAAGGCCACAAACACTCACTTTCCACCCAAGACCACACCCACTCACTTCCACCCAAGGTCACACCCACTCACTTCCACCCAAGGCCACACCCACTCACTTCCACCCAAGGCCACACCCAATCACTTTCCACCCAAGGCCACACCCAATCACTTTCCACCCAAGGCCACACCCAATCACTTTCCACCCAAGGCCACACCCACTCACTTTCCAACCAAGGCAACACCCACTCACTTTCCAACCACACCCACTCACTTTCCACTCAAGGCCACACCCACTCATTTCCACCCAAGGCCACACCCAATCACTTTCCACCCAAGGCCACACCCACTCACTTTCCAACCACACCCACTCACTTTCCACCAGAGGCCCCTCACTTTCCACTCAAGGCCACACATACTCACTCCCCACTCAAGGCCACACATACTCACTCCCCACTCAAGGCCACACCCACTCACTTCCCACTCAACGCCACACCCACTCACTCCCCACTCAAGCCTTCACCCACTCACTTTCCACTCAAGGCCACACCCACTCACTTTCCACCCAAGGCCACATCCACTTACTCTCCATCCACTCCCACTTTTCCATACCACAGACCACCAGACCCACAACTCCAAACCCCTCCCACTTCCCATCACTCCAGACCACACCCATCTCTCTGCCCTGTGCCTCTGTTATCGTCCTGAACAAAGAACAGATTCATTCTGCACAGGTGTGTCCTGCGATCACCACAAGCAGCAGCAGCTCTGCAGGCATCTTTATGAAAGAAGGTGAATGTGTATAAAGATAAACAAAAAGCCAGTGTATGTGCAGACGGAAAATAAAGATGTGGGTCTATCTGGTGCCTCCATGTGAATAGAGTTCCTGGTATAAAAGAAGTTAGAACGGCTGAAGTTTGAGATTTTATTAAACAAGCGTCATTGAATAACTGTCTGTCACATGCACCTGTACAAACATCTGCTGCTGGATTCAGTTTCCAAGAGATTGAATTCATTTTCCAGCAGAAGACGCATAATCAGATCAAACACATGCGTGCCACTAAAACGCTGACGTTCTCATTCTGAATGATCTCTGATCCACACTCGGACAAACCCACATCAGAGCGACAGGACCGGACCACCTGAAGCCACGCACTCAGCGGCTGGAGCGGATCAACATAACATTCAGGTGTTTCCACACTACAGACAGACTCCTGGAAGCCGAAGCGGCAGAAGAAGAAGATATTTGTACAGGTGCACGAGAGAGAACAGAGCCAAACCTTTGAGAAGAGAGACATCATGACTGAAAACTCACATTCTCTAGATTTATCAAATGCAAATTGATCGAAATCCTCAGTGTGTTTGAAAAATATTAACACTTGTGTTACAAAAGCAAAAGAGAAAGATTTAGGGTCGTCTAGAGAATGTAAAGGAAATGGTAAATTCATCTGTGTTTATTCTAATATGTACGTTTATTTAATCTTTCTCTTCAATGAACCTGCAATCACTGCCACATTACACCAGTTTCACAGCATTACACACAAACACACACAAACAAAACAAGAATTCTGTATCAAATCAAACGTCGAACGTGATTGACAAGAAAAAGAAAATGACACGCAGACAAAGTGATTTGACCTGCAATTACAACCAAATCAAAACTCAAACATGTTAATGTTCAGTAATAAGGGGCTGATGGGACGGGAGGACCAGGGGTCGGAGGTCAAGCTCTATAAAAAATAAACACGCCAGCATGCCGTTTAACACGACTCCGCTTGGAAACAAAAGCGGGAGAGTCAGAGAAACAGCAATATCCTGTGTTTATTTTTCTTTGCCATCTTTTCTCTGGGTTAGAGAACGATCTATTGTGGCATCGGGCCGGAGGAGGCGAGCGCTCCATGAACTACAGATTTGTCAATGGCATTTCAGAGTTTGTGATGTGGAGTTTGTACTATTAAAATATTCAAAACACAATCAATGGTACAGTTATAAAGTTGTGACCAGAGCGAGCAATTTTTTGGAGAAAGATGAGTCTTATAAACGGCATCATGTTTCTGTGTCAGACAGAACGAGCAAGTGCCCCGGACGAGTCTTCTAGATGCCTCGATGGTCTTTTAAGTCTGAGCTGAAGATATCAGGAGATTATGGTGATATGATATCACTATCCACTGAAGAACAGAGAGAAGGCTCGTCTCTGATCAACACAGAACCCAAAACATTGAGCCGACATCTGAGGTCAAAGGGCAAACGAACCGAAGAGCAAATCAGAAGTCTGGATAATGTAAATCTGAGTCTGAACAACACACGCTCGCTCACCGATCATCACAAATTACTTTTATACTGTAAAAAAGTTGTACGGTTCGGTAAACAAAGTCCTGCTTCCTACTAACAGCAATAAACAATAAAAGGATTTCAATTCATCAACAAATCACCTCGCTCATCAGACACAAACGAGACACATCCTGTAAAGAAGGTGCAGAACAGGAAACAGACGTTCACAGACAGGAAACACTACCTGCTATAGTTCAGGTGCTGAGTGGACACGGACTCTCGCTCCTTTGCCACAAACGGACTTCTCAGCAGACTGAAAGAGAGAGAGAGGCGCGTTCTTCATCTCATGACGGATGAAGCACAACATCTTGAGATGTTTCAGAAGGATGGAAAAGCAGAAGTGCTGTGAGAGAAATGAGATGAGAGAGAGGGGAGAGGAATGAAAGCACACTGAGTGGTGGTGCGTGAGCTGATGCTTGAACGTAAAGATCAAATACCGCAACAAGGAAGAGACTGAGGGGATCTGATCACAGTATAAAATCTAAAATGATGAAGAGATGGACGATAAAGAGAGTGACTCACTGTGACGCGTCTCTCACTACGGGTAGAGCGATGTCATCGTAGGTGAAGTCCAGATCATCCCCCAGACTGTTGTGTCGAGAGATGTTAGGGCCGTCCAATTTTTTCTTAACTGTCCAGGAAAAGAAAGCGTTAAGGCCATTACACATTGTGTATGAAATTTGTGTTCAAAAATAAACATGACTGAATTTTTTTTGCTTTTCCTGCATCCTCAGCAAGAATTTTGAGAGGCGGTTTGACAATTCAGAGACACCGTACAAACAAGCACCAAATACGATAAAACGCAAACGAAAATGTCCTTTTCATTAAACAACCAGCAACTCTGAAATCACTTCAAATAAATAAAAAATCTAACAAGGCATATGGGGTTTTACAAATACCGGTCAAAAGTTTTAGAAAACTTTGGTGAAATGTTTCTCGTCATCTTTTAGACGTGTTGCTTTAATGTCTGAAATAAGTTTAGTCTGATTTAGTTTTTATTTTGCAAATGTAAATGTTTTTTTATTACAAAACTAGCTTTTACCTTTTTTTACTGAATCATGAGGTGCAGCTATCAAGAGCAAATTAAAAAATAGTTCGCTAAAAAAAAGTTTCCTTTGTTTGATTTTATTTACATTTATTCATTTAGCAGACGATTTTATTCATATAAAATGGGGGGAAAATATGAATAAATACATTTTACATTTACATTTAGTCATTTGGCAACGCTTTTATCCAAAGCGACTTACAGTGCACTTATTACAGGGACAATCCCCCTGGAGCAACATGGAGTAAAGTGTCTTGCTCAAGGACACACTGGTGGTGGCTACTGGGATCGAACCAGCAACCTTTTGATTTACTAGTTCAGTGGTTTAACCCACTAGACCACCATCTCCACGAATACGAAAATGTTCTAAAACGTTTGACCGGTTGTGTAGGAAAGCGAACATTTGTGTCTTCATTTTGAGGGATTAGAACAGAAATCACAAGAGCACACACAATATTCAGTATATTTAAGCATTGTGAACAGTTGGAAAAGGCAGAAATAAAGATAAACGTGTGTAAATGACAGTGTGTGTACCTGGAGAAGCAGGACATGTGAGTGTGAAAGCCGACCACGAGCGCTGGCGGTCTAACAACAAGCAGAAAGAGAAAACGCAAACTAAGAACATGCTTCAAGACAAAAACACGATAGGAATGTTTCTCATAAGAAACTACAGAAAGAAGTTTTCTAAAGAAATCTCAGAACTCAAACTGCGCTCAGATCTGACAAAAAACTGAAGTCTGCAATCAGAAGATTTTGTAAAATGAGTGAGAGATAAAAAGAGGAGATGTCTTCAGGCTGAAAACAACAGATTCAGCAGCACCACATGAACATGCCAATGGAGAAGATGAAAACATGTGAAGACACTCCATCACTCTCACCTGATGAGCGGAAGAATTTAGTGATGCCTGTGTAAGAGGAAACAAACATAACCATTCTAAAACAATCCGGACATTTTGACTGGGATCCAATAACAGTGTTTTCTTTTTAACCCCCCAAAAAATGACTTAAAATATTAAGAAGGAAAAAATCAAAATTGTGCACTTTTGCTAAATACCATAACAGATTCGGCCAATTCAGTAAGAAAATAGAATTGTTAAGCATTTGAATCAAGTTCATTTTTCTAACCCTAATGGGCAGATAGTATTTTAATTTATATATATATAATCATTTTTCTTTTCAACTAAATTTGTGTTGCATCACAAAGTGCTGGAAAACTAAATACAGTGTATTTTTAAATAATGTCTTTGCATTTTGCATTCACTCTACAGTATTACTTTTGATTATTATTTAATTTATTTATTTTTTCTACTTAGTATGATTATTTTCTATATAAATGGAGTTTTTTTAAGCTGACTGTCTGCATCATTCAAGAGAAAAAGAAAGACAAAAGCACTAATAAATATATTTTTTGCAGTTCATGGGAAAATGCAGCACATGTTGACTTAAAAATCAAATGATATCAAAGCTGCCTGTTTTGATTTGGGACGTTATTACAGAATTTTCCGAGATGCTTCAAATAAAAAAAAACATCCGTAACACATTTTCCAATATCGTAAAAGCGTGTAACTGAGCCTTTGAACTCACATAAAGAAAATTACATCCGTGTTATCAAAGGACACAGACATGTGTTACGATTTCATTATCTTTTTCCTCTCCAGTTTAAATGACACTTCACAAGAGACGTGTGTGTATTTTCTGCCGTCTCTGCTGGGGGCGGTCTGTGTTAAAGGCACTGCTTTTATCATAAACCCAAAAAGCCTGCTTAAGAGGCGGGCAAGGCAGACGGCATTAGCGGGAGATCTTTTGATCACAGGATGGGTTTCACTCACATGTGGAAAATGACGATCATTCACAAGGGAAAAAATGGTCATGTGACATCTTTTCATTCATTTTTTGTCTTTACATTTTCATTCAAACGTGACACTTCCGCTCATGGAGAATGAACACAGATAAATAACAAGGGCGTCTATCTGTTTTGCCTGATGAAATTGATCCGAGATCTAAAAATAAAGCTTCGTGAACACAAATTAAGAAAAATAGTTACCTTATAAATAATACCTTTAATACCCCTAAATAGAGATATCGTCCATATCTCTTATATTCAATAGAAAATAAAATTGACATTTTAATATAAAAATATTAAAGAAATTAAGTAACATAAAATAAATAACATGATCGTCAGTTTATTATGAGATTACTTTCATATTTACTTTTGCTTTTTATGTGATACTTAATGCTTTCTGTTGAAATCTTACTAAAGAAAGTGCAGAAACTTTTTACATTGCATACAGTGCATCTATTTGTGGCCCCACACTTACAATTTTTATTAAACCAACAGCATGTTAAGCTCCACAATAATGAATCATCAATTTATTTGGTTGGTGGTTTATTTTTTCTGATGTTTGATCGCATAAAATCTATGACACATTTCTATATTTCCTAAAATGCCACAAAATATGTGCCCATCCCGGATCCATGATGGGGCTCCCAATTGAGAAACACTGCTCTTTACAGAAAGACTAAATATGAACATTCCCAGCATGCCGAGCGAGAGAGTTAATACCTGCAGGCTCCTCTGAAAAGACGGTATCTTTGTCATCGATGTGCTCGTAGGTGATCTGAGGGATGGAGAGCGCTCTCTCTCCTACGGGACCCAGAGAACCGTTGTCACGCATGGATTTGGGTTTTCGTTTGTATCGCTTGCTCTGTGGACGCAGATAAAAACAACATTGCAGCGTTAAAATCACAAACTCTAAATACTCGAAAATGCTTTTTTACTTTTACAATTTTTGGTCGCTTTGTGTTTGTACATTTATGTATGGAACAAGAGTAAACAACGTGACGTGGTATTGTGCATTGTAATACTTCAAGATACGAAATAAGACATTCATAATTCCCTCCGATGTGACGTACGTAGCATCTACATTTATGCATTTTACAACTCCAAGCATTCATTGGAAATAAAGCAACCACCAGTTGAACTCAAAGAACAATAAAACATTTAATCTTACTTAACATAATCTCATACACGATCATCACTGACGTCTTGTATTTGCCTTTTGTGCAAACAGATTAAAAATTCAAATTTGGCCTTTTTTGAGAATGTCATGAATATCCATGTTCAAAGCCAAGCATAAAACACCCCCTACACTCGTGAATTCTGCGGTGATAGTGCCACCTACACAGCCGAATACCTCCGGAGTATAACATGAGTCACGTCACGGCGTGCCACGAAATCTCACGGCTCAGAGACGGCGAGCGGGATTTACCAGTGAAATCCCAGCTTCCCACTGGCCTGAAAACTGCTGAGGGGGGGGGAGAAATACGGCAGGCCGTGAAAGGCTGGATAGAGAGATGAATGAGAGGTTTATGAACGAGAACAGTCACACGCCCGCACGGAAAGAGGTGGACTTGGCCGGCCGCGCTGCCCAATATGTTCGCAGTCAAAGCTACACAAAGATTTTTTTGTTGTTCCTTGCGCTGCACAAAGGGTTTTGCTCCCAGGAGAGAGGCCGATGACATCATCGCGTTTGACTGCGCCTTTGTGCGAGACAGACAAAGAGGGCGTGGGGTCAAACGGGTGACAGAGAGAGAGAGAGAGATGGAGGAAAAAAGAGTCCGTCTCATCAGGTCTCTCACGGAGCTTCTCCCACCTACACTTACATCCTGACCCATTTTCCTCTTGAATACACATGAAACTCATAGTGAGGTCAAATCTGTCTCACAACGGCGTTCATTTCAATGATGAATGACTGAACAGAACATGTTCTTACAGTGAAACTGAAATGTTGACTGTTTCAAGATGGCGGATGTGTGGACGTGTCTGGAGATGTCGTTGTGTCAACGTTTGTTTATGAAATATATTGTAAAGCTATTTTAATGGCGTGATGTGATGTGTTTCTGGGTGTTTTTTATGCCTTTAGGACCTGCGGTGGTCCCCTTGACTAATGGTTAGCGAGGATGGGTTGAAAAAAGATTTTTTTGAGCTGAGAAAAAGTATTAAATAGTCGCTATTTTTCGTCATAATCAGGGTTCGTAATCATATAATTGACTAAAACATATAAATACACAAAGTTTAATATGAAATAGTCTTCTATGATTAAAATATACGCCTATTATTTATATGATAATATTATAACTTAATTAAATAATAAATAATTTGTTTATTCTATATTTTATAGGTTCTATAATTAATATATTATCTATATATATATATACATATTATATTTAAAAAAAGTACATTAGAAGTGTTGCCTTAGCAATAAACTAGAGGAAGTAGAGGCACTAAAATTATTAAATCACAAAAAGCTTTTTTAAACCTATATAACAACGGTTAAAAGAATAAATAAATGACAATAGTACATTTAACTGCCAAATATAAAAATTAAATTGTCTAAATAAAACTCATTCAAGATATTACTATAATAACTTTTTAAATATTTTTTATTGTTGTTTATTATTACTATTTTTATAATTATTGTGATTAAAGATCACAAACATAATTTTTCTTTAATGAACATATCAATCGTTCATAAAAATAGTGAATTCAGGCCGTAAACAAGGTCAAATTTGTCGTCAAGTTCACATCACCTCTTTCAGTAATTTGTTGGCTCACTGATGGGACGTGACCTGAAACAGCCATCACACCCTTTACTGTTCACCTACATCCTGCGCTGACCCTCACATGCATTCTGAGAGCTCACGAGCCTTTAGAAAAGCCCAAACACAATAACAGGCAAAAATGCTTTTACTGTCTCGACTATACAGCGCTACGGAGGCTCACGGAGGACAATTGACAGGAAGAAACAGAACAATAAGCAGACACAAAACAAAAACAACACAAAAGACTCCAGACAAGACAGTGGCGTATGTGTTTGCACAAAAGGGAGGAAGTCGAACACTTTTCTCCTCACCAGCCGTCTGAAATTCCCAGGACTGGAGTTTTCAGAGCTTATGATGGGAACGTAGTCGCCCGTCAACACGTACATCTTCCATGTGGCCGCGCAGCCGTCCGGCTTCTCGCAGGCGTAGCATCTCCACAATGTCTGCAACCGAGAAAGTTTAGCTACGTTAGCAAAAATGATCAATGAGACTCGAAAAAAAGCCTTTCTCAACAGTACCTGTATGAGAGACGCGGCGGCAGGAATCTGACGGTTAAAATGTTTCTGTCTCTGTTTCTGCTGCACTTTAAGAGCAAAGCCGGATCCCAGAATCCCCTGCACACGGAGAAAAATATCTAAATAAAGCGCATGGTCTGACAGTCTGATTTTTGTTAAATTAGCTGTCTTTGACCCAAAAAGCTAATTACAATAATACATTGTAAATTGTAAATTTGTTCTGTAATTGTACTTGATTGTAAGTGTATGTTATATAATGTGTAACATGAAGACCGCGGGCCCCTGGAGGCTCCTAAATGGACCACATTAACCCCGGACCCCATTACTGAAGGACCTATTTAGGAAAACACTGCCCCGGGGCACAAGTATGTGTGTGTGTGTGTGTGTGTGAGAGAGCAGATAGTGTGTTTACCGCAGGCAGAGCAAAGAAAGATATTGCAAACACACTGAAGCAGGAGGCGATGGCTTTTCCAATCCACGTCTGAGGGACTTTGTCTCCGTAGCCAATTGTAGTCACCGTAACCTAAAAGATAAAAAATGTTTGATATTGTTCGTTCGAAAAGAGACCATTCATCCTAAAAAATCCCGTCTTTCTTAAGTGGAACAAAAAAGAAGATATTTTGAGAAATGTGCTTTTGTGGTCACACAGTGGGGTTTAGTGTTGTTTGATGATCAACCTTCTTCGAAATATCTTCTTTTGCGTTCTGCAGAAGAAAGAAAGTCATCTTGGTAACTGCATAGCAACAACTCGTCGTCGGAAATAAATGTGCCGAAACATGGAAGTCTACACAACTCAGATTATTTAAAATGTTGGACCCGACAAATCCACATCAAATGAGTTCTGCATCGTTCTCAAAGACGTCTATTGAAGTTTGCGCGCTGTCGGGTTTTCCCCTAATCCTCCACAAACCTGGAGTTTCAGCTGACGCAGGAAAACAAACACGGCGCATGAAAACTCAGTTCTTTCTGAGACACCCAGAGCTCTTTCTGGGGACGAGGTGAGTTTGCGTTCCTTCTATTCAAGAGGAACAAAGAGGACTAAACCAGGACGAGGCGTCAAACAAGTGCTTCCAGTTTAATCCCACCACTAAAAATCCAGAAGACCACAATGGTGGCGACATGAGAGCTTCAATAGTCACTGGATTTCAAGTGCCACGGGTGGCGGCCCAGACTGTGTGTGTGTGTGTGTGTGTTATTGTGACTTCAAGCCCCCTAATATTCTTCAACCAACTGATTCTAAGTTATTGAGTCACAGAGTTCAGTCGACGTGTGTGGCAAAACCAAAACTGACATCACTGGTCTGTAAACCCACTGGGTGATTTAAAATTGTTTTTTATATTGCTTGATTTTTCACTTGCTTATTTTTTTTTTAAATCATAATTTTGGTTACTAACATTTAAACTCAAATTCGCAATTTTCTAAAAGTGTTTAGGAGAAACAAAAAAGGAATCAAATGAGGTGTAAATGAATGTAGATTGTAAAGGTCAAATGATGAGTGATGAGAAATGTTTGAGTTGATATTGAGATTTTCATCATATTGACTTTTGATTGCAGATGAGACAAATCTGAGCTCAGTTTGACACATTGTTGACGTCTCTCCTCAAACTCAAGGACAGGGTTTATCAACCTTTTTGACTCCGAGGCCCCTAACTTTATTTAACAATTTTCAAAGGCCCCCCGCTCACAAAAACAAAAAATATTCTACCCAATAAAATTATTCAGAGCTTGATATAGTGTTTATTCAATATAAAAATGAACAAATAATAAGAAATATCTTGGTTTTTAGATGTTTAAAATGCATTTCCAATTTTAAATTATTAGTCATCCTGAGGCCCCCCTTGGAAGTCAGATGGGGCCCCCTTGTGGGCCACGGCCCCCCTGTTGAGAACCACTGGTCTAGGAGAAAAAATGTATACATTAAAGAGATCTCATCTGTGGTTTTTCTGACTTATGGGTTCTGCAGATGTCACAAAGACCATGTGATCAAATAGAATTTATGGTGTTTCCACAGATCTGTGGTTTGATTTCTCTGTGATCTCACACCTGCCAGGGGGAACAGCAACAACTCTGTCGAGTCAGCGAGAAGTGCAGTGTCTGGCGAGAATCAGACAGCGTTCATGAGTCACGATTCGTGTGGTTTTGAGAATGACTCTGGCCAGCTGTAACCTGCACATCCTGAAAAAACAACAACGAGCGGTTCACTCAGACGCTCCTAAAGGAACCATTAGTCATGAGTCTCTTTAGTGTCTCAATGGCTTCTTATGGACATCTGCAAAAGTGATCTCATTGAAAACATTTCTCGACGAATAATCTAAGAAATTTCATCCGCTTCAAACCGACAATACCGTCTCTTTTATACCTGAGCGGTGAAAGAGAAACCTCTGTGAAGTTTTCTGTTCAATCTACATTAAAGTTCATTGCGGATACTTCTTTACTTCAATCATGTTTTACAGTCTCGGACACAAAAGCAGGTCGACCCCCTTTCAGGTTTTCTTATTGCTGCCACCTCCATACAAGCAAGTGCTTTTGTGTGCGATTCAAGAGCACAACCGGCGGCCATACGCTTTCTGACCCCCTTTACACAGAGAGAGAACCTCCGCAATCTTTGATTCACACATCCAGCACTTTACTCCAGAGAAAAGAGAATGAGAGGTAGAGATGTGAAAAGATCATGAAGCGAGGCCTTTTGTGCGTCTCAGATTCCTGTAAGATTGCTTTCTCATTACGCTTCACACTAAATTCAGCATTTCAATGACCTGCACTGGAAACTTCATTCACCCTCGACTCGATTCACGCCGGCTTGTTTTATAAGCCTTTTATTTTATAAGCAAAATGAATCGCTGGACATTTACATGTCTTTCAAAACGTCTGTTGTGGATATAAACATTCCCATCAGCCGAACAACCAATTCTATTAGTCCTGATACACAACACGATACACATGACACAAAACACCACGCCGTTCAACAAGCAAACGGGTGTTCTACATCAATCAAAAGTCAATATGTGATCTACAAAATATCATGAGCTGCCAACGTAGGGAACATATTTAGTGGTCTACTAAGACGCCGTAAAGGGCTAGTTCACCCAAAAATAATATTTCTGTCAACATTTATCTCACCCTCAGGTTGTTTCAAACCTGTATACATTTATTTGTTCTGTTAAACACAAAGAAAGATATTTGTAAGCAATTTTCAGCTTTGTGACATCATCCACTACCATAGTAGGAAAACAAATGAAGAGCTCTTTGCCAAAAAGCATTAAACGCCAAATTTAAAAATGAGTTTATCCTGCCATTTGCTGTGTACTAAACCTATTCACTGCTCCATCAATGTGTCATGCCAAATCTCTTTATTTCCTTCTTTAAAATGTACTGCAAGATGCAGTTTCTTTCCAAAACGCTATACGTCCCGAACCTGTTTTTAGCCTAAATGCGATATGTCCTCTCGACCAATCAGAATTCGCTTGTTAGTGGTATTTGTATATGCGTTATTTCTAAATTATTTGTTGTATGTGGTGGAAAATATTGAAACATGAAATTTAAAATATTTATTTTTATTTACTATTTAGTTTGTTACTATTTATTTTATTGGGCTGTTATTTATTTCATGCATTTGCATTTATATTAATTTATAGTATAAGTCCTTGATGACATATGTTTCATGTTCTCTTCTTTTATTTTTTTTTAAAAGAAATAAACCACATTTTTTTTAAAAAATGGATTGTTTAACATGTTCAGACAGAGCCAACAGATCATTTTAACAGGATAAAATGAACATTAACAAATGTATGGGTCTAGGTAACAAAATGTCATTTTCATGAAAACTATTCAAATGGATTTACAGCGTTTTGGAAAAGAGCTCTTCATATATTGTTCTGTTGAACACTTGTGTTTATTGTGAAACAGAAGAGACTTTTGTTGTGCTCATTTTTATGGATTTTACCTTTCATATTCGCTTTTGTGCTCAAAAGGTATAAATAAATAAATAATAAATTGTTTTATTAGTAACATTATCTGACGGATTTGTTCCTTCAAACATCTTAAAAACCACAGCTACTATACCAGAGGATCTCAAACATTTTCGTTATAAGGCCCCCCTTGTCTCGGCCTCCCCAAATAAAGACTTATGATATTAAACTTAGAATTTTAATTAAACCCAAGACAAATTCAATAATACAATGCTGTAACTTTAATTATTTGGGTAGGTGGTAGTATTTTTCTGATGTTGGATTGCACAACATTTATTGATACATTTCCATATTTCCTAAAATGCCACAAAAACTGTGCCCCCCGGACCCATCTTGGGGGCTCCCCGAGGGGGGCACGGCCCCCAGCTTGAGAACCACTGTACTACAATATAACCAATGTTATGGCAGTGTTCGGTCCTGTTCCAAACATGCAAACAATTTCTTTATCCATGTGTGAACACATGACAGATGAGATGTTTGATGGGATAAAGCAGATAGACTCACCACACCCCACCAAAGAGCATCGGCATAACTGGAAAAATCTGTTTTCCCCTCTTCATCCACCGCATCTTTCTCCGCCAGATACACAAAATATGAGGAAAAGATCAGGCCCAAGAATCCGATGTACAGCGTGGTGATCAGCTCCTTAACCGTGGAAAGGAAGGGAGACGGTTATTTTTTATTTACTGTTTCTATACCTTTTTGTGACCTCGTAGAAGCCCTAATATATAATGCAACACTTGTGACGTACTTCTGGCTGTTTTGAGTGCCTTACAAAGAAGGAAAATAGTTTTAAATCTTTCATTGCAGGAGGAAAGACATGAACACTATTTATTTTCATTAATTCTAGTCATACGCTATGTGCTTTGTACTGACATTTACTCTCATTTTAAAGAGAGGATTTGAGCATCTCTAGCGCCGTATGCCACAGACCGCTTTCCAAACACCTTAAAAGGCAAACTCTGACTTCAGACACACGAGCCACCCAACCAATCACGTCTGATCCACTTAAAACTTCACAGGCCGTCCGGATGGATTTAACATGCCTTAGATCACTCAAACAGGAGCTTTCTGCTCAGATGATGTAGATGTGGGTTTACGAGGCCATATTTGGAGTGATATTCTCAAAGCTGATTACAACACATCAGCCATGAGATGAATTCCCTGACTTCTCCTGGACTGTACAGAATTATGTCATTACGCTCACTGCAACTATAACCAGACCAAATCTGACGGGGGAACATCGAGTACCTGCCGATGAATAAAGACCACGGATCCCAGAAGTCTCCAAGTTCCACCCTGACGGTCCACATGAAGCATTCGCAAGATCTGGAGGAAACGGATTCCTCTGCAACCAATCACAAGAAAGCTTTAAACCACAGTAAGTCATGCATGTGATGCATTGAGAGATGTGGTAAACATTGATTTTGTCGGTTCAAACGATGACATCTCTGACCTGATCGCTGATGTGGCGAAGACCTGCCCGTTGGATCCAACGCTTAAAACCACAACAGACGCCACCACCACTATCAGATCTGTGACAAGAGAGTTTCAAATCAGACATACAAGCTTTCCAAAAATTAAACAGTCGGGTGAATATCCTCGACAATTTGAAAGTCGACTCGCTTTTTGATCAGCTGCCCCAAATTTTGCACAAACTTGGACGAAAAATGATGAAATACACAATTCATCTTTGGAAACAGGTGTGGTGCAAGTCATCGGGTACCTATGATGGAGATGGGCTTCCTGATGAAACGCAGACGTCCTTTAACACCCACATATTTACTCCGACAGCCGGCCGACCACAGCCGGACCACATACTCCGAGCCGAAAAACAAAACCAGCACGATCTCCTGAAGAAGCAAAAGACAAACGTGTGTCAAGAGCAAATATGATGAGAAGAGTTGATATTGAGACATTTGATTGCAGACGTGACAAATCTGAGCTCAGTTTGACACGTTGTTGACATTTCTGACTCTTTTTCCTCAAGAGAAATATAAATAATAGAAATAAAAAGAGACTTCTGCAACATTTATCATTTGGTCTCCATTCAATCTTAAATAAGAGAAATAATTGAGGTTTTATTTTCCAATGCGACGGCTGAATCCGTCCCACAAAAACGGATAAATCACTCAAATCGAATGTGCACACAAGAACTCAAATCATCAGGAGACCCATCCTGAAGCGCAACATAAGCTGAACTGAGATAAAACATCGCCATCAAGTGGACACATGAGTTACTGCTTCGGAGTCTCATGAAAAATTAACTTTCCTAATGAGTGTCCCAGGTCTTTCCGTGCATATACTGTATATTTAAAAACATTGTTTTAGCAATATTTTTGTAATACACCGACTCACCATCCAGAAGAGAGATCCGCCGGCAAAATCAGCATACTGCTCGATGGTGGACAAGACGCTGAATATCAGGCACACAAGGACCATGAGGAACCTGAAGACATCACGCAAATTATTCAAAACAAAATATTACATGTTTCCTGTCAAAATCACTTCGGGTTGATTATCAGACATTGAGGTAAAGATCTCAATAAATTCACTTTGCATTTGTTCTTCCATCTGCAGGCGTTTGATTCTGTCTAACCTCACAGTCTGCGGTTTTGTGGGCCAAACACACACCATAAGCACTTCACAGATGACAAGAAAACACACATTTTTAAATATGCATTAAATAAGGACATACTTTAACATGCTATATTTATGAACTACAATAAAAGGTTTAGAAGATGTGGAAAGTCTGTGGGTTAGTTTGTGCTCATTTAGTTTGATGCAAACACACGCTGTGGCCTTAAATTTGTATAGTTATACTTCAAAGTATATACATTTATTCATGAATATTATACAAACAGCAAGAAATATCAACATCCAACAAATCACAATCCAGTATTCCAGAGAGGCGTGGTGAGATGACACAGTTTCTTTAAAGATTTGACCATAACAACAGCTGATACACACACACACACACAGAGCGGACAGATGGACAGGACAGATTATACATAAATACACACGACTACAAACACACTAAACAAACAAACCACTTTCTTCATGAAGACAGACACACACACATCATCATACAGTACAAAAAAAACGGTCACACACAATGTGACTCACACACTGTACGAGATCAAATGTCACGTGTGTGTTACAGAAGTCAAGACGTTTGAAAGTTACGTCACATCCAGATGTACGGGCACATCTTCTGAACGTCTTCATTCTGTTGTCATTGACATACACTGATGATGGTCATTTAGTCTGGTGCAGAAGCTTTCGCCGCTTTCTTTGGCCAAGCCCCGCCCAGGAAGCCATATGATTGACAGGTAAACCAACAAGTCATATTTCATTTTACGCCGCTTCAAGTTTAGAAGCGTGGAAATGTCCCCGCAGTAACAGATCTGTGTACATTCACGAACGTGTCAAACGTTAACAGCAACAACAATGATTATAAGTATGCGGGAACCTCGCATACCTCTAAGAATTAAGCGTTTAGTTGATCGTGATGAAATCTTATTGCAACCGATGTAAACACGAGTAAATGGTTCTAGTCTACAAGCTTTTGCATTTGATTGTTCCATTCTATAGGGTTCTGATACATAAGACTGTGCTATAGGGTTCTGAAACTGTTTGTCTTACACTGTGCGCTTTAAGGTACTAGCCTATAGGGTTAACAGTGTGTTGACGTAGTTCATACTTATATAGGTTTTGCTGTTTATTGCCCTGTTCTATAGGGTTCTGACATATAGATTTTCCTCTATGAGGTTTCATTTAATGGGTTTAGTTTGACAGTATATGGTTCTAGTCTTTATGGTCTTGCTTTTTAAGTTACATTCTATATGTTTCTATAGCTTTCATTCTACAGGGTTCTTGTATTTATGGTTCATGAGAAGTCAAAGGATAATGATTTTGACCATAAAACAGAAATTAAAGGCTTTTAATCAAGAGCACAGAAGTAAAACCTGATTAGAAATACAACATTTTCGAAGTTCTGTCACAACACTCTCAACGCATTTCATGCTAGATGACTATGTGCATCTACTATATCGGAGCATATCTGGCTTATGTAAAAACCTTGAACCCTGAAGAGCAGAGCATGAGCCCTGGTACATGAGCTAAATGATCAAAGCATCACTGTATAGAAATAAATCCTTTTAATCTATTCAGAAATGACCAGATGTTGTGATATTGACCATACACAGCAGGAGTCAGAGGCGCTCACAGACACACGCCATAAATACAACAACACAAGCGCCCTCATTCTCTAACATTTGGATCAAGTCCCAGGTCAATAGAAAGAAAAGAAATGGGTTCCATAAGCTGAATATCCCTTAAATCTGTCTGAAGGTTCACCAGCAGCGATCTTTCAGCTCTTCTGTATTGTAATGGAAAAACAAAGAAGAACTCAAATGGATTTCATCTCTTTAAAAATAAATACTTTGATTACTAATCGCTGTTAAAATGATTCAATTAAATCTCTCATTTATTTTTATATTCATGCCATCTATTACCTGTAGTCCTGCTTTAAACCAATAGAAGATAAGCTTGTTGGGAATCTTTGTTGTGTTTGACCTTTGACCTCGTCACGACCCTGTCCAACCCGTGAGTTGTTTCTCACAGGCATATGTGTCCCGTTTTGGTCAACCTATCGGACCCCTGCAGACACATTCTGAACTCTCACCTTTAGCCAAATTAAAATCCCAATCCAAATCTGATTCCCAGCATCTAAAACAATAACATTTGACATCAAACCCCAACAGTTTTCAATCAACTCCCTGTAGTGTCGAGACGACAGATCGCCACCTAACAGCGTCAGCGTGATGTGTTACTGGGTCAAGGTCAAACCCGGTCACCTCTAAACGCCAGAGATCTGATTAAAATAAAACAGCTGGAACATTATCCGGCCTTATCAGACTGACACCAGATCAGACCAATCCCACATCCATTAAAACCAAAGAGACGCATCAGAAATAGGACTGGGCGATATATAAACAACATCACTGACATAATTGTGTGACGATATTAAATTATTAAAGTTTATATATCAAAATTCTGGGAAATGTCAAGTGCGAAATTTTAAGTTTACGATCTCATTTGTACGTTTGAGGTTAATCTGCTATCGTGCCATTAACCGTTAGGACCTTCAATATTGATTTTCTCAAATAATTGCATGTTTCTGTACAATTTTCATCATGCAAATGTATACAACTTTGACAAAGTTATCAATTCCCATGAGATCAGGCTAGAAAAAAAGTGTGATGTGTCAAAAAAATCGAAACAAAGAAATGTAAATCATTCGATGATCATTCATTCATTCATTATTTTATTTTATTAAAACACTCCTTTTACGGAGATATAATACCGCAATGACAACTGTAATTTGTCTCTCGTTTGTAAATTAAAGTGTTTGATTTAAAAAAACAGAGCTGTGAAATCAAGCAGCCCACAGGATTATTTATTGATGACAATCGGTTTTAAAAACCTCGAGACGGAAATTAGAGAACAGACACACAATCCACCCGACGACTGCTCAGGAAACACAACACTGAAGTAACTACAGTACAGACGGCGCACAACATGACAATAATCTGAGATGATTCAAACAAACCAAACCATGAGCCCAAACTCAAGTCATCTATACACAAGAGACTTTATGATCTTCACACCACATTTGTATTTTACATTTGTAGTTCAAAAACACATTCTTAATGAGGATTCTTCTCTTGATGTGAAAGCCACAGAATATAACACAGAAATGATTCTCTACTTTTTCCTAGAAGCCAAGAGTCGTAAACTAAACTCCACTTAAGCGCTTAAGCTCTCTCCATCAGGCTCCAACGGTTCGAGGATTGGAGAAAAACCTTCTGGCTGCATTTAAGAGCCTTTAATTATTCACTAACTCACTATGTGCCAAGTAAACACGAGTTAATTTACTTACTGCCAAACGCTTTCTGAAACCTAGACTGGTCGTATCCAATAGCTCTCTTAAAACTCTATAAATCAGTCCCAAGAACAAACAGGGGGACTTTTGCACAATCCCTCGTTAACTAATTGACATCCGTGCTTGTTAAGTGTAATGAATTATCACCGTCACTTGAAAGAGACTCGATGTGGTGTGTCAGCATCTGTATGTCTGTCTGTCTGTCTGTCTGTACGCAAGACATATCATTGCATTAGTAAGGACGTTTCAAAGACTTCATCCAATGATGTCATCGTTGCACAAGATTAATCATAGCACCTAGTTATGTGTGTAGCTGAAGGAAATTACCCATAATGCAACAGCGCCATCTGTTCTGATCATCCACACTTTTTGTAAATGAAATTTTACCCTTGAAATAAACTTCAATCCTAAATTCAAGAAAATGCATCAGAATTGTTTCTCTTTCAGAGTTTCAAAAGACATCTATATACAAACGGCGCAACAAAAGGCTATATTCTTACTCTACGTCAACAAGACTGATTTAACAAAAGTGATACTTAAACACAAAAGACATCCATGAAAGAGCAATGAAATCAGTATGATATCAAAAGGACTGAAGGTGAAGGTCTGGACAGAGATCGGATGCTAACGTGAAGACCAGACGGATCAGTAGGTCAGAACTGATGCGGTTGGAAACTGATGTACCCGTTTAGCGCTGGCAGACCAGACGGGCAGAGCCTGGCATCGGTAACCATCAGCAAGTAAGAGTTACTTAAAGGATCGGCACAGCATATCAGTCGCTGCGGTTTCATTTTGTAGGAGGTTGAGATCAGGTTCAGCGCAACGACTCCAACTCTACACGGTAGAGATAGAGAAGGTATCAGACCATAAAACAAACACACGACACACGTGTGCGATCGATCATTCATTCAAAAGTGCGTCAGACGCTTGTGTCAATAAAGAAAACCCTTAATAACTTCTGAGGGACATCGCAAATATTTTTAATATGGGGAGTCTGGCCAGCTCTAAAAACACACAAAAAATAAATAAATGTCTGTTTGTGTATACATGTCTCTGTTTTCTCCATGGATCCAAAGATGAGACCAGCATGTCTCCCAGTGACCCGTCTGTGTGTGTCATTGGATGAGAGAGACAGACGGGTTCAAAGGTTCTGTTTTGTCCTGCGAGACTTTAGTTACCGAGATCTTAACAAAGACCTCATGCACTTTTAAACACCGCGTGGCCATCCGAACAGATGTAAATAATTAGATCTGGGCATTTTCTCCTCCACATCGAGAGGGGCCAGCTGAGTGGGCTCGGGCATCTTTTCTGGATGCCCCCTGGACGCCTTCCCGGGAAGGTGTTCCGAGCATGTGAAAAGTGAAAGTGACTGATTTGTCAGGTATGGTGACCCATACCCGAAATGTGACCTCTGCATTTAACCCATCCAGTGATTAGTGAGCACACACACAGCAAGTGGTGAACACACGTACACCCGGAGCAGTGGGCAGCTATCACTGCAGCTCCCGGGGAGCATGTAGGGGTTCGGTGCCTTGCTCAAGGGCACCGCAATCGTTACCCGCCGGCCCTGAGGATCGAACCGGCAACCTTCTGGTCACGAGTCCGACTCTCTAACCATTAGGCCACGATTGCCCCGCCGGGAGAAGACCCCGGGGAAGACCTAGGACACGCTGGAGGAACTATGTCTCCCGGCTGGCCTGGGAACGCCTCGGTGTCCCCCCGGAAGAGCTGGAGGAAGTGTCTAGGGAGAGGGAAGTCTGGGCATCCCTGCTTAGACTGCTGCCCCCGCGACCCGGCCCCGGATAAGCGGAAGAAAATGGATGGATGGATGGATGGCATTTTCTAATGCAAGCGGTGCTCACTCATGATCCTGTCAGCAGAATGATAGAATAAACTCTGACTCTTTGTGAGTGGCTTTGGATGGAAGCGTCTGCTAAATGACTAAATGTAAAATGAGGCGGTGATGGACTGACTTCAAACACGACTATACTGAAAAGGCCACAATTGAAAAATGAAAATTCATGTATGGAGGAAGTGCAGGACAGCTTTACAGTTAAACATTTAGGGGCGGTTTTAGGGATAGGGCCTATTTAGGATATTTAGGTTGTTTTTAAAAACATACTTTACAAGAAACATTACTGATGGGCATCTTGAGACAAAACAAGACAAGAGGAGTGCAAGTTGTTTTTGATTAAGACACATTTAATTTAGACTGGGACCAGGCTTAAACCCTGTCTGGGAACCGCCCCTTAAAGTTTTATCTTTGCAAATCCACAATTCCACGATTTTTGTTCTCTAACGAGTTCAAAATGATTCAAAAGTGGTAAAGAGGTATTATGTTAAACACTGGAAAACCAGACCTTTGAAATAAAAAATGCAATAACATTTTATTCAAGGGACACCACAAGCCAGACGTCTGATCTTTAGACAACGGAGGGTTAAGTACCCACAGTTCCACAACACAACCTTTCTAAACATTTATAAAATTCATTAAAAAAATTCTTATGAAGAAATTCAAAACGTCTCAGAAAATAAATGTTTAAAGCAATAAATTCTTGAAAGCTAGAATTAGAATTTGGTTAAATATGATAATTTTTCATAATTAAAGTGACAGCTCATCCAAAAATGTGAGAAATCAGTCTTTTGCCGTCATATTTCCTCATGACCGTCCAAATCTCACTTTTCTGAACAACACTGAACCCTTTTAGTTCTACTGTATGGACATTTCTCAAATATCTTCTTTCGTGTCCCACTTAAGCAACACTCACATACAGGTTTACACACATGACAGTGAATAAATGATGACAGAATTCAGATTTTTGGGAGATTTATGTCTAATTCATGTCATGAATAATATACTAACATCTCAGTATTTCATGAAAATGAAATGAAACGGGGAGTGTACTCACACCAGGAAGTGATAGAGGAAACACCTCAGGCCAGCCGGTCTCTCTAGGAAGTTGTACACATCACCCTGCATGCTAGTCTTGTTGTGGTAGAGACCGCGTGAGAAGCGAGCGGTGGGTGGCGGCCGTGGCGTCTCTCCGGAGACGAGGGCCGTGGAGATGGAGACAGCAGAGGAGGAATGCGACTGGCCGAGCTTGCCGTGTGCCGGTGGCTCCTTTGTGTGTCCACCTGGAGAGACGGGCACGCTTGATCCATTATTCACCACGGCCTCCAGTTCCACTGAAACAGGAGAGTGGGCCGCTGTGAGAGAAGCGCTGGGCGCTGCTGCCTCCTCCAGGCTGTCCCGCGAGCTCCGGCCCCTGATGTCGTGCCCGTTGTGACCGCAGCTTTTCAGCTTGATGCTGTTGCTGGCCCATCCGAAGGTGCGTCCGCGGGATAGGAGGGGCGTGGGGCGGCCCAACCTCTCCCCCATGACGGAGACGTGTCCTGTGGGCACAGTGGGTTGAACTGCCAGGGGAGACCGAGGTATTTATCACCTGATCACAAAACCTGTGAAAGAAGAACATAGAAAACTCAACTTCCATTTAGCCTACTTCTGTTTATGAACACAAAACAAGACGTTTCACTGAATATCTTCTTTTGTGTTCACTGAATAAAGAGAAAAACACCGGATTTGAACAACATAAGGTTGAATTTCGAACCATCCCTTTAAATAAGGAGCAGCTCAGACCAACTCTGAGGTTAGTAATGAATAAGGACATGCCCAAGATCAGAGTTAAGAAATAGTTAAGACACCACGAAACCTTTTCACAATCACCTGAAGGATCACACACAACAGTTGAAGAAAAATAAAACGTATGGGAAAAAGTAAGCATTTGATAAATATCATTACCTGTTTGTGTGTTCCTAGAAAGTGATGGAGAGAAGTGATGAGGAGCATTCAGATTCCCAACTGACCGAGGTCAGACTTTTCCTCCATCATGACTGAGATGAGCGGTGGACGGACACACAAAGCCAGAGGGAAAAAGCTTTTGTGAGTGAAGACAAATGGAAACAAAACTCTGTGACACGTCTGTCAGTCACGTTGGCAGAAACGCTGACAGACGCCACAGATACAGCGCCGTCCGCTCTGAGATTTGGTTTCAGACCAGCGCATTAAGCTGCAGATCACAATGTCAAATGAAAGAGACCGCACACAGTCCCAGCGTGTCAAGAGGATTTAGTGGATGTTGAGACAAACACACTCACAGATGGCTTTGTGTATTCTTACAAGCAGGGTAAAATATTTATATTAATACTATTTATATTTTTCAGAACTGATCATTTTAAAAGATTTTGCCATTCATTTATCATCAGTTTGATTATTGGTAAATAATAATTACTGATAATGAAAATTTGATAATTTCACTGAAATTTTAAAGTTTTTTTGCTGTAGCTATGCAGCTAGTTGCCAGTAACTTACTGTAGGTTTATCTCATTTATTGGTTACAGTTTGTTCAAAGATAAATGAACATTAAACATTAACGACTTTAACAAGTCTTTATCTTTACAGAAAAATCTCTGAAATAACAGCCCCGGTGCAAAGCATTCTGGGAACCGAAATCCTCAAATTACCGAAATCAACCGAAATCAACCGTTTTGCATTTTGGTTCCCAGAATGCTTTGCATGAGGCTGTTATTTTATAGTTTTTTTTCTGTAAAGAAAAAGTCTTGTTCATGTTTAATGATCATTTATCTTTCAAGAAACTGTTGCCAGTAAATTACATAAATGTAAATCTACAGTAAGTTACTGGCAAACTCCTGCCAGTAATACTGTAATTTCTACAGTATGTTTTACAGTGTAGGACATCTCCTGTATATTCACAGTCACTATCTAGTTTGAAAAACACTGGCTGATGTGAATAAAAAATCTTTTTAAAAATGAATATATAAGTCCCCGCAAATATAACTCATATATAAATATTTCGGTCACGTAATTCATTCATTTGCATAATTGTTTACTTTAGTCTTTTAAAATCATCAACATGTTTACAAAATGTTTTATTAATGGATATGACTGAAGACATAAAGCTCGAATAAACTTTACCTCAGTTTTTGTCAGGCATCAAACTACATCATGTCATACAACGAGGAAATAAATAGAGAAAGCTTACCTGCAGATGTCTTCATCTGTTCTTCTGTAAAGAAACGCCTTATTATTATCATCTATATTATTATTTATATATAATTATTCATTTAAATCGCTTGAGAGAGTTTGGTGCAGTTGTTTGACTGTAAACGCCGCACAAACCGCCTAACCAGGTGCAGATGCCGGGAGCGCGCCTGCACCTGACGTATCTCGTGCGCGTTCACGAAGAAAGTGTTCAAGATACGGCGTGTTTTTGTCCTTCATGTTTAAAACTATAGTTTTTGTTTCATTGTTTTAATGATGATGACAACAAAAGCAAATATCTTTGATATGTTTATTTCTATCACTTCAATTAAAATTCTATCCATACAGCGTGTTATCCAACGATTTTTACATTCGCAAAGTTAAATTAAAGTCGATTTTTTTGATTAAAGGCACAATGGTAGGTTTGTTTGATCTTCTTTAATGAACACTTTCTATTAATTTCCAAAAAACATTTCATTAAATAATCGTGGTTTGTTTAGCGTCCCTCACGCTGCTGCGGGCAGTGTATTTTCAGCTTCGCTTACGTGTATACTTCCGCGCCGCCGTAGTGACGCAGCAGGCTCTTCCAACATGGCGGCGTCCATCTGTCACCCTGCGCTGTCCTCCATATGCAGAATAAAGTGTAATATTAACGGAATATATCATGTCATTTCGTTCAGCAGAGGGATCTCATCCTCCTTCGTCCCCACAACAAGCGCTGTGTCGGCAGATCGAGGTAGAGACTTATAATCTTATACTGCACCTGCTTTACACGAGCGATGCATAAGGAGAGATGGTATATTTGGAAGTAGCTTAAAGTATAATTTAAACGTAATGGTACATAGACACTCTGTACTCAGTGAATGTCAACTATAATAACTAAATATCTCTAATTAATATAACTGTGTTCAGTATAATCGTTTTAGTGTGCAGTAGTTTCAATGCTTTTCAAATGTTTGATCACAGAAACTCCAGGCAGAGGTGCTCGTGTCCAAAGGAGGTCAAAGAGACCGGTGATGACACATTAATTCATTCACACATCAGAACTTACATTTTTTGTAGGTGTACAGAACTTCCTACATAAATAATATAATTGTCCTTTACTGCATCCCACAGGCTGGTGAACCCAGGACAGAGCGTATGAGCGACAGTCAGAACTGGACTGCAGTTTACCCGATAGCAGCATCATTCAAACCCTCAGCAGTTCCTCTACCTGTTCGTATGGGTTACCCGGTGAAGAGAGGCGTGCCGCCTGAAAAAAAGGGCAACCTGGAACTCATAAAGGTGCAAATGTCTGCGTTTGACTCTGGTTTTAAAGCATTATTGTGTAATGTAACAGAAATACATTTTAATCACATGATTTAATTTCCTTCAGATTCCAAACTTTTTACACTTAACCCCGGTAGCCATTAAACAACACTGCCAAGCCCTGAAGCGTAAGTTTGAATTCTGAGATGCAAATCAATACACGAAGTGATGTGACATCTGTAACATTTATGTCCGTGTCATGTGTTCAGAGTTCTGTACGGAGTGGCCTTCTGTCCTGGACTCTGATGATAAATGCATGAAGCATGTCCCAATACAGATACAGAGTAAAGAATTTGTGTCCGCCGGACCGTCGCTGCGAAACCCAGACGCCAGAATAGTTACACTCAAGGTGAGCCACGTAAAACGAGTCTTTGTTTCTTGTGTGTTGTTATAGTGTTAGTTCACACTATAACAATTCATTTCAGTTTTTTATTTATGTAATAAACACTTTGGTGTTACACGAGGACACGAGATTTAACCACAACAAATACTCATTGATGTGATAGATTCTTTATTTATAATCTGAAGTGTGTGATTTCTCATAAATCTGGCACCATCTGCCTGAATAGAATAAAAACTGAGATGTGGGAATCTTCAATAATCCCACTGGATTAAGTCTTAAAGTGAAGGGATGAACGCGTAGATTTATAGAGGGTCTTTGCCCACCGCCCCACCCCTCCTCCAATCCAAATCATAAAGAATCATCAGCTCGCCTGTAAACCAACCCACCCTCAAGGTTGTCCTGTAAAACACACACGCACACGTGTTAAAGACTTGTTTTGTTTCTGGTGAATCTGTTGGCTGGTTGAAGTTTAGCGGTGACATCCAACCGCATTGTCTTTGATCTCAATGGCTGATTCCGAGCAGGATTAAAGGGGTGGAATCATATGAAGTTGTTTGTTTTCTGTGGGTTGGTTGTTTTTAAGAATAAGATTTAAATGTATGTTATGTCTTGAAGAAAGCCACGCGTAAAAAAAAAAGACAAAAGTGATTGCCGGAGATTTGGATTAAAGTCCAAATTGTTTTTGAGTTCTCAGATGAACCCTGATGAGTTTTGAGAGCGTCTCACAGATTGACCGGCTGTGTTTCAGTTCAGTCAGCTTTTTTCTATCCATTTTCTTTAAAATACCATCATTTATTACAATAGAACTTGAACTTCAATAGAACAGTGAATAATAATTGCCATACAAACATCCAGAAACTATGTGAGTCTGTTATTTCCTCTTTATAATACTGATTCAAACCTGTATGTCGTGCATTTGTGTGATTTAAAGAACAGATTTGAGTGATAAGAATAATGGTTGCAATATAATGTTGTATACCACACCTCTGAGTTCTTCATTCTGATTGGTCGACACGTATTTCAGGTGTTTGCAGCACTACAGCATCCGTCACTTCACAGACAAGTGTAAACACGTGTTCCTTTCTGTAACGAGTCACATTTTAAATAAAGTTTGATTTGTACAGGTGAAGCTCTCCAGTTTAAATTTGGATGATCACGCCAGGAAGAAGATGATCAAACTGTGCGGCGAGCGTTACGCCAAAGACACAGACACCCTCACCATCACCACAGACAGGTATGTTAAGTAAGACAGATATATTTTCATTCCTCCTCTAAATTAAATGATTAATTTGGATCTCGTTTGTATTTTCAGCTGCCCGCTGAGACAGCAGAATTACGATTATGCCATGTACCTCCTCACGGTTCTTTATCACGAGTCCTGGGTGAGTCCACATCACTCCACACCGCTTCCGAGACATATTCATTCTGTCCTGGCAGCCAAAACAAGGTTATTTTCAGTTTAAAAAAAAATTTGCCCTCATGTGTCTTTCTTCAGTGAAACTCATAGGAAGATATTTTGAAAAATGTCTCAGTGGTTTTGTGGAAGTCAATGGAGTTCAGTGTTCATTCTTCAAAATATCTTCTTTTGTGTTCTGCAGAAGAAAGAAACTCATACAGGTTTGAGGACAGATTTCAGCGATGTGACTGTGATCCGCCGTCTCCGGTGTTGATTGATATAATTTCCGTCCTCGTTGTCTTGAATAACAGAGTCTCTGTGATGTCATTGAGAAAGGACATAAATTTTTCACAGGGTCTATTGTACCTCGAGTCTTATGAAAGTTTTAGCGGGACCTGCTGACAGAGGGGCTGTTTTCCATGAGCCAGACCCCCCGAGGGGCCACATCAAGAGAAAGAGTGACAGGGTGAGGGAGATAAATAGACAGGTGACTGTGCAGTATTACTTTTCCAGTACCTGCCTTTAGATCCCTGCGCTCATAAATCATAAACGGAGGCATGAAAAACATTTTAAAAAAAAGAGTACTAGAATAAAGTTGAAATATTTTAAGAGTAAAGTCACAACTACAGTGATAAAGTTGCAGGAATTGAGTTTGGTATATTGCTTTGGTTTCACTTCTTTTTGAACGCACAAAAAAATCACATACAAATAGCTTTGTGCTAATTTGATAAATATTTTTTTTTACGACAGCATTTTATTGCCATGTAAAAAGGCAGATTACGACATTCAAGTCATAATATTTTGAAAGAATTCACCATTGTGAGAATAAAGTTGTAGCAATGCTAGTATAGAACTATAGAAAAAAATCAATTAATATTTTCATAAATGCAAAAATCTTCTTATATTAAGACTTTTATTTATAACCTCATATTTAAAAGACTTTGTTCTCAGAATTTTCTCTTCATATTTAAAATATCAATACTTCAATCTTGTCATCTTTTATATTATTGTACCTGGCACTTAAAATGCTGTTGTAATAATGATAATTGTTAAATATTCAACCATTTTTTTGTGTGGGCTCTTTAAAATGTTTTTAACAGAAAAGGAATGGGATCGTGACAAAGAAATTTACCGGATATTTAAGAAATTCGCTGTTGCTGTTAAATTAAGTCACGCTTTTTCTTTTGACCTGATTTGACATCTTGAATGATTGACACCTGTCTCGCTCAATGAGCAACCTGAGAATTGAAGCGTGGCTGTTGTAAATAATCATTTAATTGGCTAACAGAGTGATTTCATCTCATTACAACGTAATAAAACTTGTAATGAATAATTGACTTCTTCTCTTCGTGGACAAACATCTCCCCTTCAGTTCACCATCAAAGAGGAATCCTGCGATTTCATTGGCTGGAGATGCAATGTGACGATATCTTTTGTGAACAAAGTGAGACTTGATATGGAGTGTTCACCTCATTAACACAACAGAAGATGAATTAACAGGTTCTCCTGATAAAACTCAGATCAAGAACAAGAGCCGTGAAATTCATCCTCTTGAACTTCTCAAAGTCGACAAACTGAATGCTGCTTACGTCAGTCCTCTCGTTGCGTAGACGGGGACCGTCCGTCATCAACCAGAAACCTGTTTATCTATTGACGTTCTTAAAGAGTCAAGAACGTGAACTTTCACATTCTCAAAGTTTGTATCATGTATCAACGCTGGTCCTCGAACAGATGCAAGCACGGTTTCCCGTCTGCGTTACGAGACGTGTTCTTAGATGTACTGAGCGTCACTGGCCCAACGCCACGCTGGAGTTTGTTTGCGGTTCTGCTTGGGAAGTGTCACAATGTCCGCTGGCCTTTCGCCGGCACAATGGCGACTTCAGAAGAGTTGAGACAGGGCTGCGTGACGTCGGGTTGGAGAGGGAGGGAGATGCTGAAGCACAAAGCCATTGATTGTTTGAGACCGTGAGGGTGATCGGATCTCCAAGACCTGATTTAGCTGCCAATACAGCCAGAGGATAATCCATTCAAACTGTGTTCACATTAAACACAAGAGGTTTGGGAACAAATATGGCCCGGGTGGGTTTTGAGAGGTTCAATATGACCCCATGATTTTTGCTTCATTTGGTTTTTATTGCGCTGTAAATGGGTATTTGGGAAATGAACCGCAGTTGTTTTTGAACAATGAAGATCTTTTTTATGCTATTTTGTATTGTAAATATAAATATTAAAGTCCCCGTGAACCGGAATTTGCGATCGTTTTACTTCCGTATTTTCTCAGAGTGAAATGGAATTACGAATGAGGAAACAGTGGGCGTAGTTTTCGTCTTTATCTGTGATTTGATTGGATGTATGAAAACAGACGTTGCGTTTTTAAATGGAACTGGCAGCAGACTGACACGTGAAGGGGAGGAGTTAACGGATGCTCCGCCCAAGCCGTCAAACATTGGTAATTGAATATAGATAGTCACTGCAGGAAGTGCATTTTCAGATTTTAACTGAAGATTATGAGGGCACATGAGTTTTAAAAAGAGAACGACCCACATTGATCAACTATTTATTATAAACGCTGCAATATTTAGTGATAAAATGAGCATCGTCATTTTTCATTTCACTGGGACTTTAATGGAAAAGTGACTAATCGTAATGTCCTCGTAATGTAAGGACCTCAAACCATAACCGAGCGATGAAATAATCACGGCAGCTCTCACACGATCGCTTCAAGCCTATTGAGCATCACTCCAGACCTGAATTACACTGCCGTTCTCTCATGTTAAAGGTCAACCTCATCAATTAGATTCGTTTGATTCGCCTCTTCAGCTAAATCGAATGATTTGTGTTAACGGTCCTAATCAAATCCTCCAAACTGCCTTCGTCTCCATAGAAACCAGCCGATCCATCAGTGCGTCGCTCAGAATCACCTGAGGCGCAGGTGGTATGAGGTGGGAAGAGATGAAAGGGCGGCAACGGGACGAAGACTCATTGATGCTCATTATTTTTGAACACCTGCGGCACGTATAGACCTTCAGACACACAAAGACACTTTTGTGCGCCGTTACAGGCCTCCGATGGGAGGAATGGGGAAAATGTGAAGAGCTCTTATCCCTTTCACGTGGTCACACTGCAGTTGAACGCTTCTCATCAAGATGAATTAACAGTTCGCAATTCTGTTTGCTTCCACTAGTGGCGCAGGTATCGTCAGTGTTGATCGTGTGTTTTTGTGTCCGCAGAAAACGGAAGCGTGGGAAGCAGAGAAGACCCGTGCGGACACGGAGGAGTACGAGTGGGAGGACAGTCCATCCCAGAAGAACGTTCTGGAGACTCTGGCGCGCATGCGGCCGCTCGGAGCGAGAGATGAGGTGGAGGGAGGGGTCAGAGAGGAGGTGTTGGGTCTGCCGGAGGTTCAGGAGTACAGAGAGGCGTTGGTCAACATGAAGAATGAGGGAGAGACCGAAGACAGCGTCCAGAAATACAAAGAAGCTGTCAAGAAGCTTCTGAACATCTGAGGAGCTTCATCGTATTGAAGATAAATGGACAAAAGTCTTATTTGTGTTTCTTAGATGATGAACTTATAATGTTGGTTTCATCAAATGATGTAAAATTGTGTGCTTTTGGGAATCTCTTCAAGTAAACAAACACATCTTTGTGCTTTTTTGCCATCTTGTGCTTGTCACTTTCACAAATTGAAATCATTAAATTGATCCTTTACTCACGCACGAATGATTTCTTCATGAAGCATTGAGACATGAGGCAGAATGGCTTATTTCTCTACAAAAAAGACAGATTTATACAAAACATTATAAAAGAACGTTATTCTTAGATCTCCAGGACATCCTGATAGCACACATACATCTCGTCTATTTGACGTCTGCGAGACATAGTTTGCTAATCTGCAATACGTCTCAGAGACGTCTGCTTGCAAATGTAATCTAGACATCTAGAAGACGTCTGTAAGATGTTCATGATTTAGAATGGACGTAAAACTGCTCTTTCCAAGATGTTTAGCAGATGTTTAAACTCAGCAGATGTTTGCCAGATCTTTAGCAGACGTATTACAGACACACCTGTGCTAGCTGGGTTTCTGATAGCACTCAAACATCTGGCAGACGTCTATTTGATGTCTACATTTACATCAAGAGCTAGTTAACTAATCTGCAATATATTTCGGAGACGTCTGCTGACAGATGTGGTATAGACATCTAGAAGACGTCTGTAAGATGGTTTTGATGTAGAATGGATGTTAAACTGCTCTTTCTAAGATGTTAAGCAGATTTTTGAGAGTTATTGTGCACGAAAACAGAATTTCAGACGTTAAAGTTTCCTTTCGTTTCATGCGTGAAAAATTGTTAACAATAAGCACATATTATTTTGTGTGATAAATGATTCTCAGAAATATCAAGGTCTATAATGTGGGTGGGTTGAGTTAGCCTCAGAACATTAAACATCATTCAGCTGAAAGGAGGCTTTTAGTTAAGATCGGGGGAAAAGACTTCAGCGCTCCATTAGTTTCTACTCTTGAGAAAGAAGAAACCAGACTCCACATCGAGAGCTTCCGGACGTTTCCATTTGGTCGTGTAAAGTGATGGCAGCGGTCGTACGCATCCTAAAAGCACTTAGAGACCAAAGCGCTTTTTTCAGAACAAAACTGAGCTTGTGAACCGTCTCGTTCAGAATGAGCGTCAGCTGATCCACATCGCTCTGCTCTGCATTCAAAGGTTTGGCTTAACTCTCAGAAATCACAATAATAAACTCATTCTGAACCAGTTCATTTGATGATTTTACTAAAACTTGTGTTTTACTTGCACTGTACATTCATTTAGTCCCTTTACAAAACAAGAGCTTTTTTTTTACAAATGATGGATGTTCTGTGTGACCCAGAACCTTCAAGAAAAGTGCTGGCTTGTTTAGAATCATGCTCGAGGAATTTACAGAAAATAATTTTGTATTTGACCAAACTATGATTAAAAGCAACCAAACATATTTTTTGGAGTGTGTACACTTTTATAAGATAAAGGTGCTAACCCATGACATCTTCAGAAGATTTCTGTTTTATAAAAGAACCATAAAGACGTAAAGAAAGATATTGTTTTGTTTCAAGTGCTGTGACCGAAAAGTTCTTCCACGACATCACTAACATAAAAAGATGTATATTTAATTAATATATGCATATATATGTAAATATGTATGTTTTAGTATACTTTATTTAGCAACAAGAAGTCTATCTGTATGTTCTATATATTTTCTTAGGACTAAATTGTGCCACATTTTAGTGTACTTTAAAGTATACTTTTAAGTGTTAAAGAAGATTGAGGACACAAAATCTTTACCTCTGCATTTTGTTTTGTATACGCAAACTATTCTCTTATAGATATTCTGATAATTTACTTGTTCAATACTTGTAGGCATTTTCTCATTAATGAAACTTTGAAGTAAACTACGAGTTCTTCTTATGCTGCAAGTATTGAAGCCTCTTAACTGTTTTATCAGGCTCCTGTGATTTACTTTCAGTGATTTCACTTTAAAGTCACAGTTCACCCACAAATGAAAAATCTGTCATCATTTTCTCACTGGTCCAAAACTAACCCTACTGACATTCTTCTAAATATCTTGACTTGAGTTTAGCAGGACAAATACATGTATTCAGGTTAGCAACAATCTGAGGGTGAGTAAATGATGACAGAATTTCATTTTATCCTTTTAATCACAATGAATATGTCCTCTTTGTGAAGTGAAATAAATGTAAAAATAAACACCAGAGCCTGATAAAAATCTGTGTAGAGGAAGAAATGTCAGACAGCACTTTTGGCCTTTTGCATCTGAACTCTTCGTTTGAAGATCTTTGGAAAAAATGTTAGCAACTGACATGTCTGGGACATCATTATGTGTCTACCATAGTAGAGAGAAAATAAAAACGGTAGTCATAAGTGCCCTAGACCGGTTTGTTTTCCTAAACTCTTCAAGATATTTTATGTGTTCAACAGAACCAGAAATCTGCCCCAGAAATCATTCTTGCTAACATTTTTCCAAATTTCTTTCTTTGTGTTCAAACAAACAAAGACATGTAAACAGCTTTTAAACAACTCAAGTAATTCTTGACACGATTTTCATTTTGGGTGAACTGTCCCTTTAAGTATATCTCCATAAGTATACAACAAATACACTTTTCTGTCAGTATAAGTATACTTGAGTGTCGTTTTGAGTATATTTCTAATAGACAAAGTACACATGCTTGTTTTTTAGTTTAACAGAAGTGTACTAAAAGAACACTTGAACAAACGTCTTGCTTGTAAGGGTTTGCGGTGAAGAACCTTTTGTAGGACCTTTATTTTGAATAGTGAAGAACGCTTCATAGGGAGCCTTTCAGGTGCTCTCCCGACCCGAACGCTGTCCAAACGTTCAGCAGCATGAATAAACGTCTTCATTTCAGTTTCTTCATCTAGTTCATATATGGCACTGAATCACGATTAAGATCTATCTCAGCAGCTTTTAATAAACGGCATCAGCTACGAGCTCTCTCTCACGATGACATATTTGATGAGTTTCATGGAGCCTCTCTTGCCCGTCAGGTTGGTGCGGTATCTTCCCTTCCTCCTCCTGCGTCCTCTCCAGCTCAGAGCCGCATACACAGAACAACAGCACCCCAACGTGACGCTCGCACACGTGCCAAAAACCACCAGAACCGTGTTAGCCGCCAAACGCCACACAGACGTCAAACTTCCGCCGTCATCCGCGCTGATGTTCCGACTGACGTAGCCCTTGGTGTCGTTGGGGTACGGCTGACTGTCCGCCCCGCTGCTGGTCGTCGAATCGCTCGTCCGGTTGCGGGCGGCGCTTCGGGTGGATGTTGAGATCGTGGAGCTGCTGGCGATTGTGGTTTCTTGGGGTTGTGAAGTGGTGGTTATTTGAGTGGTGATATGTGGAGGTGTGTTGGTTTGGAGAGCTGTCAGAGTCTTCAGGGTCGTGAGGGATTTGGAGGATGATGGAGCACGTGTCATCTCTGCTCGCGGTGATGTTGTTTGTGAAGATTCTTGACGGTTAGTTGTGGAGAGCTCGGTGATGGACGGTGTCGTCTCTGAGTTTGTAGTCTTTGTGACTGTGTCGCTTCGAGTGTGAGTTTGTTGTGTAAATAAAGAGCCCGACGGAGAAGACGAGTGAGCATCAGAGGTTAGGAGGATCCTGGAAGGTGTGGTGGAGCTCGGTCCGGTTGTGGTGGTATGAATGATATTTTCATCAACGTTTGTGTACAGTTGCTCAGTTGTAGAGTTTGTTGGTTGTGTTGCATGAGGTTGACTGTCTGTTTTGGGCAGCGAAGCGGTCAGAATAATAGATGGAGGTCGTGTTGCACATCTCGTGAGGCGATTGTGGATGCTGTGTGTTGTGGAAAGCACTCCAGTCGTGGGTTTTGTCGTGGTGGTGGAGGCGGGGCTGATGGATCTGACGGGCGGGTGGTTGAAGTGACGCTTGTCGGAGGTCAAAGGTTCTGAAAGGTTGAGGCGTGAGGAGGACAGGTGAGGGAGAACACGCACGTTGGTTGTGAAGTGTTTCCCGAACACCAACAGATCAGGATCCACTCCTGAAAAAACTCTGCTTTTAATATTGTATAAGCTTTCATTAACTTTAAAATGATCAATGATAGTTCCATATTTAAAAAACTTTTTCTTTGTGATAATAAAAAGGAAGAAAGACGAAGAGAAAGGTTTCAGGTTTCTCTGGCGGTCTAGTTTGGTACCTTTGGTCACATGATAGAGAATGACGTTTCTTCGGTGGTGTAGAACGCAGATGTCAGGGTTTGAGCAGTTTAGGTGAAAGCAGTTCACGCTGTCTTCAGTTGTGTTGTAGTGAAACACAGCCAGACCGCACGAGACTGTTCCATTCATTCATTCATGAGGAAACACATCACATAACACATCAGTCCGATGAATTATATCCTCTGCTTTCATTTATACAGTCCGTGCAACACAATCATTCTTCATCAATCAATGTTTCCTTTTTTAAATTCTCTTTTTTATTTATTCATTTTACATTTACTCAGTGATTTAACAAAAGCAAACAAATTCAAAATGAACAGCAGCATCTAAATCATTATGAGAAGATTATCTGTATGATTTCATGTCATATTTACAGTTACTTCCCAGAAAGCAGTCACATCCAAATTTAAAACAAACAAGTATTTTATTTTAATGACCACAAACATGAATCTCATAAAATAAGAAATACATTTTAATGTATGTTTTCATTTTTAAGTTACTCTAAGTGTTTGATTGTTAATAGATGATAAAACCAAACAAATGATGCTGGAGTTTGTCTCACAATTGAGTTTAATTTATATTTTATTTCTATAAAGAGCACAACACAATGAAATGTTTTCATCGTATTAACTTCACATATCATCTTTATGGCACACTTTGATTCATATGTTATTTATCTTCATCTGGATTTGCATTGTAAATGTTTTTTTCAGGAAAGTTTAATATCATTTAAATTCAAGTGACTTGTAAAACTCATTTAATTGTATTTAAATATTTAAGGGAGTCATGAAGTTGATTTTTTTACAGTGTGCAGAATATTTTTCGTTGTACTTCTACAGACTCTTGATTACAATTTATTCTACGTTTTTTGTGCTTGTGCTGTATCTCCAATCAAGTAAAAGTGTTTTTCTCATCAATGCATTTCATTTCAACAGTTTTTGTGTGAATGATTGTTTGTGTTGAGGTATAAATAAACTCACAGTTGCGTGTGGTACAACAGCTTCTGCTGCATTTGCTCGCGGTGTCCTCGTGATAAGTCTTTAAGATGTGAGCTCCTCTGCGCTGAGATTCCTCCACATCCACATAGACACCCGGATACCTGCGGATCCAGCAGCTCTTATAGAACGATGTCTGAGAGCACGTGCAGTCCGAGTAACAGATCAGACACACAATCCACATCACACTCCACGAGACGAGCATAATTCGGCTTATCTGAGAGCCCCGAGAGTCATCTTGCGCTGTCGAGCTCGTGTGTCGCAGGTGAGCTCAACTCTCACAGGTAACAGGTGTGGGATGAGCGCGCGCGGGGCGAGTGCGCGCCTGGATCACATCCCTGCAGTTTTGTCCCCAAAAATAATACATTTATAACATTTTGCTAAAGAAAAACTTCCCAAAGATATGTTCGACTAAATCATTTGTTTGCAAAAAACCTGTTTTACCTTTAAGTGCTTTTTTATTGACTAAGTATGGGAATGTTTCTTATTGAATTGAATGTTTTGGGATTCTGGTTTTACTTGGGTCTTGGATTTACTTGGATATAGTTTATGTGTGCGCGTGTGAGATAGAGGTAAATATGAAGAGTTTGGTTACAAAATGAGAAAACAGGATTTTTACTGCACATTGCAATTAAAAGAAATCAAACTGTAGTTGGTTTGTTTTGATTCGAGCCATAATGACTCAAAAAAGTAAAGCTAGCTAACACAATAAAAACATCATTTTACATTTACATGTAATAAATACGTGTAAATAAATGTAATATTGGACTCATTTTGAAATCAAACTCTTCATATAGTCCTTCCAAGTCATTTTAATAACACGTTTTATCAAACTAAACCATAGTCAATTCTGGAATATACAAAAATGCTTTCCTTTTTTTTGATAAAACTGATTTTATACATTTTGTATATTTTCCTGAATAAGATGCTCCTCTCAGGCTCCGTTGGAGCATCACTGGTTCTTTGTTCTCCGGACGAGAGGTCTTAGATTCATTGAGCAGAAACTGGAGAGGATTTACTCTAACTGCGCAGGAACTGGTTTCCTGGTTTCATGACTCATTTCCAGTGTTTGTGTGTGTAACAGGCGTATCTTTGGCCAAACTAGACTTGGATCAGGAAACCAAATAGCTTTCACACTCCATTCTCTAAAATAAAGCACGTCTATGAAAACTGCAATTACTGGCTGGAAAATGTGCGTTCTCGGCCAAGGTGACGTTTAGCAGCACGGTCCATGTCCAGTTTGCCAGACATTTGACATCGAGGGGAAGAGGTGGATCAAAGTGTGTGGTTTGATATAAGAAAACACTAAAGAAAATGTCACATTCTGTGATGCAGTTCTGCACAGACGTCTGACGATAGAAATGAGCAGAAAAATGGGATGTGCATCCTTAGAAAAGATTGTTCTGTATACTTCTTTTAAACTAATAAATCTAAAGTCAACTTCTCAGAAATAAACTTTAAATGACACATGAGTATACTTGACTTACACTCACAGAATTAGTCCCAACTTGTATTGAATTGGGGACACATGTCCACTTACAAATGCAGAGTTTGGTTCCAAAATGAGATAAAAAAGATTTAAAAATGTTTTATTATGTTATCATATTTTTATTGTTTGAGTTATCTGTATTTTTTTAGGTATTTCGGCTTAAATCAAAACAAACCATCTGCAGTTTGATTGATATTAATTTGAATGAACCATAAAAATTATATATTATCTCATTTTGGAACCAAACTCTTCAAATTAATAAACATGTCCTAATGCTTAAAACAGTATTGAACTTATCTAATGATAAAACAGCACAGTCAAATGTAAATAATAAACAAACAATACACAAATGTGCAAAATTAGGACAACAAAAACAAATCTTTAAGATGAGGAGATCAAAAGTCACACAAATGAGTTTGTTGAGTACATTAAATGAAGAGTAAAAGAGAGAGAGTGAGAAACTGGTGTTATTTGGTCTTCTGTGAAAGTCTTTGTGATCTTTGTTTTGGCTGCTGTGTAAAAAAAGTGAGCAGCAGATCTCAGAGGAGCTCCGGTTCAAGCATCACTACACCAGAACCATTAACTGGATTTCATTACAGATCTTCTGGCTACATGCTAGAAATAAAACAACAGAATTGCTTTTGTCGTTCTTTTACTTGAACCAAAAGCTTGACATTGATTCTGTGACATTCACGTGTCTCAGGTCAGAGTTTTATTCGGTCACATGAAGCATCAGATTGAATGACCTCAGTTCTCATCACGACTTCTTATATGTGTCAAACTTTATTTTGGCTGATGTCATTTTCTTTGGGTTCAGGAAATCCACAAAACACGCACATAATGTACAACACACACACATTTTATTCCATATGTGATATCAAACTGTTATCTGACATGTTGAGTTTTTAAGGGATCTTAAAAGATCTAAAGATCACAGTTTTATCTTCACTCTCGTGGAGTGTTTCCAGTAAGTCATCACAAGCTCGTTCCAGGTTAGACAGTTTTAAATCGAGTGGATTACGTTTTTCAACATTCAAGTTTACGCTGATAAATACAATGTGTTAAATCTATACGGGTAAAACATCACGAAACATCCTGTGCTCGAGTCTGCTGTCTAACCTTCATCTTTAAGAAGTCACCAGAACAGAGTCTGTTACAGTCAGATTTTCTTCGAACACTTTGGGCTTAAATGAACTGAAATGGAAAAAAATGTTTTCATGCATCATCCCACTAATAAAGTTCGCTTTACATAAAACATAAATTCAACATTCGGGTGTTGTGATTCCAGAACATTCCAGTAGCGCGGACGTGTCTCCTCGTGTCTCTGACCAGTACTGCGTCTGTCCCGCACGGTCTCTGACCACTGAAGACCCACAGACAGACAGCCAGAGGGGGGCGCTGTTGTGTTGAATAAATGACCTCACAGAAGGGTCTGATGTCAGTCTTTCACCAGTCTGTAGATGTGATGTTGAGCTCCATGTTCACTGGTCGAGACTTCAAACACGTAAGCGATGCATAGTAACGTTTCTAATGTGTCTCGGTTGGTTACGACCTGAAAGAAAAGAGAGAACAACACCAGCGATGTGCGTTTAAGTTATTACAGCCGGAAATCTCTCATCATTTTTGCTCCCTCATGTGAGTCTTTCTTCAGTGGAACACAAAAGAAGATATTTTGAGAAATGTCTCAGTTGTTTTGTTTTCATATAGAAGTCAATGGAGTTTACTGTTGTTTGGTTATTTACACTCTTCAAAATATCTTCTTTAGTGTTCTCTATACAAATACGTGTAATAACTTAGTGCTCTTCAGATGTATTTTAGTTGGCATCAGTTAAGTTTCCTAATATTATTGTAGTAGTATACTTACTTTACTCGGGACTAAATTTGCCCTCTTTTTAGTTTAGATGTTCTTTAGGTGTTCCAGTAGTAGCAAACCTTGAGGTTATCTCATTTTTTTAACTTTTTCTAAATACATGTAGAAATATGACAACTAAAGTGAATGAGAACAGTATTTGAGGTAAAAAAACAGAGCATTTTTTTCTGTTATTTTCACCTGTTTCTTCAGTTTATATTTTCTGAAAATTAATGCAAGTAGAAAATATATTCTGATTTGAAATTTGGGAGAAAAATTGTACAGAATGGAACAAAAATGATCATTTTACCTAAACACATACCTAGAAATATTCAATAAAATAACCACTGAAATGTATTTTTAAATGGTCTCTTTATACATTAAGAATGGACTGAAAGTATACTTTCTTAAGTTTAAAAAAAGAATACTAAAAGCACACTTGAACAACTTATTTTTGTTAGGGCTGATTTTCATGTATATAGTGACTAATCTAATATAAAATCAAATGATTAATCGCGATTAATCGCATCCAGAATAAAAGTTTGTGTTTACATAATACATGTCTGTGTTCTGTGCATATCAATTTTGTATTTATAAAAACATACACATACACACATATATTTAAGATTTTTTTTTATAAAAATGAATAAACATTTACATGTAATTTCAACTATTGATAAATATAAATAAATAGATTAAATGTTTCCTAAATATGTATACATGTGTGTGTTTTTATAAATACTAAATTAACATGCACAGTACACAGATATATATTATGTAAACATAAACTTTTATTCTGGATGCGATTAATCGCGATTAATCATTTGACAGCGTTAAAAATAATATCATTTTTCAGAGGTTATAATCCGTGTGTTTGCGTCATTCACAGTAAATGAGTGGACGTGATGTGAATCAGATCATTGAGTGTCTGCTTAAGTCTGTCTGGGGTGAGAGCGTCTATTGTCTCGGGGTCTCAGCAAGAGGGCGGCGTCCCACACAGTGGTCACCAGTGTTCTGGACCAGAGTTCTGTTGTCACGCACACACTGTTGCCATGCCGACAGCCTCATTTAGATTTCCTCAATAGTTGAGTGATAACCGACCGCAGACTTTTACACATTAACTCAATCCACAGTAACTGCTTAAGTGAAGGAATCATCATCATTCTGTGACATCAGCAACATTTGAGATTTGCACATTCCAGATTTACCTGCAGGATGGTGAAGTTTTCGAGGACGCTGTTCATCATGTATTTCTCCGGCAGATGTTTGAGTTTGTGGATGAAGTTGATCATGTATTCGCACAGCGGCGAGCGATGGATCCTGAACACGTATCTGCCGTTCTCGAAGCGCGCGTACTCCGTCTGCAAGACAGATCAAATGAGCTCACACCCAACACGAGGCAAACATAAACGCAAAACAGAATTACCATGACATGATGTCACGATCTGTTTGCATGGGACGATGATTCATCCCGTCAATTTATGGCACTAATGCAATTCAACATGACGTTTTATTACAATCGGACGTACTTATGTCGCCCATATGATGTTTATGGTGTAAATAAGTTGTGACACGAAATGATAACGGTGTCTCACCTCGACCTTTTCCACCACCTGTTTCCCGAACGAGCAGACTTTAGTGGAGGAGGTGATGATCATATTTTCTGCGCTCTCGTACTGACTCGACACGCCGTAGAAGAAACCGCTGTCGTCCTGGAGGTTGATGCTAAGGTCAGCCTGCAGAACAACACAACAGATGAATCAGGACACAGGATGTGTGTTTTGATCCTCGGGCGATCAAAATAAGCCCATAAGGTTTCTAAAAGAATCGTTCCTTTCATACATTTTTTAAGTCAGAAAAGCTTGTGTGGATGATAAGGTTGTGTGTGTGATTTGTGTCCACGTGATTGAACATTTGTGAAGAATTAATGTTGCGCTCGACCAAACCATCAGACGAAAAAATCAGATCACAAATGTTTCACGAACATCCAAGCGAATGAAAGCGGATCCTCGCATCCCACAATTCAAAGCGCAGCTGACGTAAACCTCGTTCACCTTTCCCCCTCTTCTCTCGTCCTCATAACGCTTCCTCTCTCCACCTTTATCTCCGAGCCTTCTTCTTTTTATTCCCTCGTTCGTCTTCATTTCTCCTCAGAATCGACACCCTCTCGCGCGCTCTCTCTCTCTCTGCGAGGGAATTCATCTAATTACAATCAAGCGGCCGGCGCGCTGGAAATCGCATTACGGCGTCCGGTAGCCTGTGTAACAATTTAGCACGCGCGCTTCAAATCCGATTCCGAGCGCACTTCAAAAGCGCGGGCCAATCCGTATGGACAGGGCCGCGAGCCCCGTGCGAGACGGTGGCTGGAAATTTAATCTAGAATGCCATAGCTTTGCAGAACACCCCAGCGGGCCTGTCAACGTCTCCATGGCGACCCGAGCCCGAGGACGCTTAAGTCAAGAGCTGCACTTATGAGAAGGCCGCTGATGCGCGTGTTGTGTTTTTATAGCGACATTCTTAATGGACTTAATATATCTAATGTTTCTTTATAGCCTCCTGTATGAGGTCCAGACACCAGGAGGGCCCCGGGCTCGGATTAAAACGTTCTTCAATGACAATCGGAGGGTTGCGGGATTGTCGACATATCAGAATTTTTCTGCCCGTTATCAACACCTGTGAAACTCATTCACTATTACCGGTTTTAATTCCGCAGCAACAAAAAAATGCGCGGTTCTCTTCACTTCTTCACTTGTTTTGAATTCTCATTTATTGCATGTGCATGTGTTGGCCACTAGAGATGTGTGGCACAATACCGTGTTATGTTCAGCGGAAATGATGAACTTCTGAGTTGGCGCGATGGACTAAAGAGGAGCGGATCCCTTGTGAGGCTCTGCTAATATCATTTTTATATCATTTTATGTTGCTATGTCTGCATGCGCCTGTCAAACAAACTACACACAAGTCTCTAAAGCGCTTTGTTACGGTTCCTGTTTGGTTTATTTTCAGTCTCAATAAGCAAAACATTTTATTACTGAGTATTGAACAATACTGAAGTCTCTTAATGTCTCTCTGCTGGTTCTATAAATAAAGAGATGCGTGAGGTTTCAGGGGTGGAACGGCACGAGGGACAGGTGCCCAAGCTCAGATTTCTCCAATGAAAGCCGGGCCCAGCGAGACCACTAACATCCTTCAGTCCCTTCCTCTGAAACCTTTGTTTGAAGGGTCACCGTGAGCCGTGTGTGGATTCACTGCCGCTAATAAACCATCTGCGTTCATCAAACTGCGAGGTTTTCGTATGTGGAACGGACGTTCTCTTACCCAGAATTTGACGAGGAAGAAAGCGTTGGTGGGTCCTCTCTCAAACAGCTCCTTCAGCCCGCCTTTCTTCTCCGGGAACTTGTCGTAGATTTGTCGGATGTCAACAGCCTCTAAGAACGGGTCGCTGTATGTGGGGTTGGTCTGACCGATGTGTACGAACAGATGTTTGTTGACCTGCACATGAAGACGTGAGAATGATGCACGAGTTCGGTCAGAAATAACATCAGATCCGTAGCTTGACTTACTGTCTCCTGGTCCTGAGGATGCTCCAGGAACGCCGAGAACTCCAGCATGCGGAGTTGAGAGCCGGAGATGCTGCGACCGTGCCAGGGCGGCGCGCCGGAGGACATGGACAGACCCGTAGAGCTCTCATAACCTGAACAAGACGACGTTATTATAGATCGGGAAAAGTACATTTCGTTCCATTTTGTGCGTAAATATTGAACCCAACGGACCTGTTATAGGCGGAGGGCCGGAGGCCTGCATGAGGAAATTGGGTTGTGAAAATGGCTTGATGCTGTTTGGAAAAAGAATCAGGAGTGTCATTTCAGTATAATCCACAAGTAATCCACACACTGTCAAATAAAAACATTGTTTTAAGTTTCACTCATTGATTTGTCAGCCGTACAGAGTGTTCATGTTTAATCTTTCGGTTACACAAAACCTACTCTTCTGGGCCGGCGGGCTGTCCTGCGAGAGCTCCGTGCCAAAACTGCAAAAACAAAGGCGTGGAATGAAAGAGTCTCTCTGAAGAGCACACACGAGTCAGCAGATCGTAAGCGATGGATAAGTGGCTTGACTCACCCCAGCAGACGTGTGGTACGCCGGCCGCGAGAGCCCCTGCAGGGTCATCTTATTCTGAAAGGCCGAGGCTGAGATGATCTGAGCTGAAGACATGCTGGACATGCTCTGGAGGACTTTATCTTTGGCTGCCTGGTCCTTTCACAAGAGAACAACATGAAGAGCAGATGAAGTACTAATAGAGTTAAAGACTCCAGAAAAATAGATTTGTTTCATTTCTATACAACAGTAGTGAGAATGAGGTCTTTATTGTGTGTGTGTGTGTGTGTGTGTGTGAGTGAGTGTGTGTGTTAGAGAGTGAATGTGTGTTTTTCTGTGTTTGTTTGTGTATATGCGTGTATGTGCGCGTGCATGTGTTTGTGTGTATTTGTGCGTGCGTGCGTTTGTGTGCTAAGTGTGTTTGTGTTTCTTTATCTGTGCATGGGTTTGTATGTGTGTGTATACGTGACTCCGTGCGTCTGTGTGTGTGTTGTGTGCGTGCGTTTGTGTGAGTGTGCGCGTGTATTTGTGTGTGTCTGCATGCGTGTGTGTGTTTGTGTATGTGTGCCTGCGTGTTTGTGCATGTTTGTATGTACGTGTGTGCGTGCGTGTGTTTGTGTGTGTAGGTGTGTGTGTCTGCATGTGTGCGCGTGCATGTGTTTACGTGTGTGTAGGTGTGTGTCTCACCATGTGTTTTTGTGTGCATATGTGTGCGTGCCTGCATCGTGCGTGCATTTGTGTTTATGTATGTGTGTGCCTGCGTGTGTGTTTGTGCGTTTATGTGTGTGTTTGTTAGTGTGTGTGTGTGTGTGTGTGTGTGTGTGTGTATGTGTTTGTGTGTATGAGCGTGAATGCATGTGCTTGTGTTTATGTGTGTGCGTGCCTGCGTGTGTGTGTTGTGTGCGTGTGTGTGTGTTGTGTGTTGTGTGTGTTGGTAGGTTTTTCAGGAGGTCAGTGAGGTTTATGGCTTTGGCAGCGTTTGACGTGTTGGCTTCTTCTCTCAGAGGTCAAAGGAAGAACTGAGCGCTTCGACATTATGAAACAGGAGACGACGCTTTGAAAAAACACAAAGTCCTTTACAATATCTACAACATTAGAGTGGATATTTTTGAGTGGACTTCAAATTCTAAGTGGTTTAAAAAAAAAAGAGAAAACAGAAAATCTGACCGTGCATAGCAAAGAGAAGAATGAAAAATGGTTTCTCTTCAGTTACAAAAAATCTATTCACAATACATGAGCAATGCATCATATGCACAAGAGAGAGAGAGAGAGAGAGAGAGAAAAAAAGAGAGAGAGAGAGAGAGAGTGCAAAAAAGAAGCTTGTAAGAAAAATCTACATTAATTGGCTAGTGTCACATTTCTCATGTCAGTAGAATTAAAACTTCTGATTTCTTTATAACTTTATCTTAAGTGTGGAATAATTATATATGTTTATGGCGAGGTCACGGCAGCTCGAGCAACTGTTGTGTCCTTGAATCATGTCCGTTCGCTGCATTCTTCAGACCTGAAGTGAAATACGGGTGTGCGTCCCTCACGCATCTCAGTTACACGCCTGTATTTAAAAGGCCTGTCAGTGTTAACCGTGTGACCAGCGCTGCCCTCCGACAGCTGGGCCAAGATGGCCGCCGGCCAGCGGGTGAACCACGCCATACGATGAAAGACGGGCGGCCGCGAGGTGAAGGCTTGATATTACAGAGCCCTGGGCCAAGCTCTTACACAGCCGGAGGTCACGCGCTTTCTGATCATTAGAGACGCGCTGAAACTGATGGATAGTGTGGCATGTTTATTTCGATCATTATTATTTACTGGGATGAATGAAACGATGGAGAATCTCTGCGAGTAACATCAACAAATGCTTCAGCGTTAATGGTGTTAATTTGTGAACAGGCGAGCGGCTACCTTGAATTTCACCTGGATTTCACGAGCCTTCCGACGCGCCAGAACCTGAATGTGACTGGACACCTGTGGAAGACACAGAGAGATGTTACACAAGATGATCCAGAGCTTTAAAGGACATAGAACAATACAACCCATTAAAGAAGTTTGGTTTTAATGGTTTTAAAGGGATTTGTGTTGGTTTTAATGGAGACAATAATGGTGTCTAGTGGTATGTGATGGATTCTATTAGTGGGATGTCATGAACAACGGCCAAAACTCACTACAAAAGGGGATTTGTACTGGTTTTAATGGAAAAAGCTATTCTTTTGGGATGGTTTTCAAATAGAAACCATTAGAATTTCTGTGATGGTTTCTATTGGGTACAACCATATAAAAGCAGTGCAAAATTACTTTATGTACCCTGCTGAAAAAAAACAATCCATAAGACACCATTACAGATTTTTTTCAGCAGGGTACATAAATGAATTTTGTACTGGTTATATATGGTTTGTTTAATGGAAAGATTTAGAGTTTTTATTGCATTGGGTTGTGAGTCTCATTCCTGCTGAATAAAAACATAGAAACCCAACAGAAATTGTAGTGGTTTCCGTAAAAATCCCATTATGAATCACTAGCTTTTTCCATCAAAACCATTTCAAAATGTACGTCTGTAGTGTGTTTTGGGCATTATTCCAATAGCATTTAACATCCAACCAATAGAATCCATCACACACCAGTAGAACCATTAAAGTGTCCTTTAAAACCATTACAAATCTCTTTAAACCCATTAAAACCGTTATAATGTCTTTAATGGTTTCTATTGTTTTTCTCAGCATGTATGTGAGTTTTGGGTCTAATGTCAAATGTAAATGTAGATGTAATTTCTGTAAGATGGGATGGTGTCCTCTTTTATTCCCTCTTCCGCATTACCAGTATAGAGACCCCATTATACTTCTCATACAATTCCCACCAGAACCACTAAAACCACTAGAATTGGTTTCTCTTCAAACAGAATCCAGAGCTCTATAAGTTCCTTTACTGTGTGACCGTCTCAGGTAAGCAGCTTGTTTAGTGTACGAGAGATGTTTATTGTTTATTAAAACAGCAGCTCAGTATGTGACAAGTGCTGAATGACATCATCATATCAAATGCAGAAGGGAACGCTCTCCAATTTCAAATCCCCCCGTCAGCTTGTGATGTGGTCCTGCTGGAGGGGATGAGACGGGAGGACAGCAGTTGTTTGTGGGTCTAGCGAGGGAGTTTGAGAGAGGTGCTGAAGACACGCACTGATACGTGATCCGCAGGCCATAAATTTCCATGCTCAGCGTGAAGACCCCCAGAGGACCCCCAGAGGCCAAACATTTACACTCACTGAAAGTCTGAGTTTCAACAGGATGATTCTGAACATCTCATCCAGATGCTGCTCATGAATAAAACACTGAATGTAATCTGCTGGTTTATTATCACGTCTTAGTTGTGCATTAGTTAAAAGTCAACGTGAACCGAAAGTTGCGATCGTTTTTACTTCCGTATTCTGAGTGAGAAGGAATTCCCAAGGAAAAAATAGTGGGCATGGATGCGTTTTTCACTGCGATTTGATTGGATGATTAAAAACAGCCTTTGAAATAGAAATGACAGCAGACTGACAGTTAAAGGGGAGGAGTTAACGGATGCTCCGCCCAAGCCGCCTAAATTACATAATTTAAGAGGACAGTCATTTAAGGGCGGAAATGAGTTTTCAGATTTTAATTGAAGATTATGAGAGTATATGAATTTTAAAAATAAATGACCCACATTGATAAACTATTTACAATACCACTGCAATATTTCATTAAAAAAATTAATTTCACTGGGACTTTATTTCCTTTTATTTCTACTGAGATGTAACTAGACTGTATGTATTCTTATATACATTTCTTATTTTCATTAAAATGAAGGTTAAATTGGAAAAAAGCGTCTGCTTAATGACTTAAGGTAAATATTAAAATGACAGATATTTGTGTAGACCGTTTCATCAGACCCGCCAGGACTGAGGCTAACTTTTGTGTTTGGCTAGTTTATAATAATATAACTATTCACATTTTATTTAATTTATGCTAAAATAAATTTTTATTATTATTTTATTTTACAATAATTGTATTAAATAAACGAAATTGGTGAATAATAAAAAAATTAGTTTTGACCCATTTAAACAAACCGTCTGGTACATTGACATCTAGTGGTCAAGCTTAGTATCGCAGTCTAAATTCAAAATATTGGAGAGACAATTTTAGCATTCTAACTGTTCTTCTCGGTTCCTTCGGATTGTTATCAGAAATAATCCACAGGAACTCGATTGTTTGTGAATGTGTGCCGGAGGTTTGTTTATGTCGTCGCTTTGAAAACGTCTGTAGATTGAAAAACCTGACGCTACGGATTGAGAAGAGTCTGAGGATGGAAATTTCTCCACCTGTTTTCTGGTCCGTGTCTTTCCGGTTCGTAGCTTGATGTAACGTGCAATTAACTCATTCCTTCCTGAAAAACAAAAAAAACAATAAAGAACAAAGTGATCTCTACAAACTATAATGTGATGGTGTGTTATACCTAAATCATTAACAACATTATCATGTGTAGATTTAACACAATATCGATAATCATTGTGATTCATATTACGTTTTCTTACGGTATATTTTGTCACCTTTAATTGTCCAAATACAAAATCTGAGAATTAAAATCCACAACCACATAATCTGAGTGAAGCACATGTATTTATACAAAGATTATTCGCTCTTAAAAAAGGCGCTTTGAAACCATCAGATAGAAGAACCTTTTGGTTCCATAAAGAACATCTGATCTTTCGCAAAGGTTCTTTGTGGCGAAAAAAGGTTCTTCAGATTTAAAAAAGTAAGAAAGAGATGCTTCTGTAAAAACCTTTGACTGAATGATTCTTTGTGGAACTAAAAATGGTTCTTCGCATGATTATAAATAATGTTCACTCACTGAAAATGCCCGTATAGTTAGCATTGTATTTTCAGTTCTATTTTTATGATCATTTTGTCTTACTTCTGGTCATTTTGCGTTGCACGTGTACCATTTTTGTCATGCCAATAAAGCACACTTACATAAAAATACAAACTGAGATCAGGAGACAGAGCAGCATTACACTGAAATATATACAAAATTATAGTAAAATCATTCCCCTCCTCGCTGTTGTCATGGTAACGGTGTTTACGGATGGCAAGGGGACCTGAGATGGAGGGTGGGTGGATACGGGGGCATTTTTGTCAGCCAATAAAAGTGTATGGATTCAATTCAAAGATGCCAAGCGTGTTTTAGGAGTGTCCCAACAGCACAGCGTGAGACGCACAGATTTTCCACAAATAAATCTTTGATCTATGATGATAATGACAGTGAATCAGATCCTCTGTGCATTAGAATCACACTCACCCGCCCTGACGAAACATTTGTGAAGTTATTATATAGACTATTTTCAACAGTTCGTGTAAAATCCTAACAGTT